>JAHREE010000417.1:219001-317595 GCA_033628505.1 Tringa tobata | reverse complement strand
GCGTGCTCTGCACGCTGACGGTGCCGAGACCCAACCTCACGTGCCCAACTCCTTGGAGAAAGCATTTAGGAAAGGGATGGGCCGGAGACCACCAGCTTGGACCTCCAAGCCTTGGTTTATGCAGAGCAAAGACCCAAAATGGGATGATGACCCCGTGGAAGAAGCAGCCACCTTGCCTAGGGCTTCCTTGTAGGACCTCGTGATGCACACTGGTGGGAGAGGTAGGTAATAATCTCTCCCCCAAAAAGCTAAGGGATTCATACTGTCTCAGACATGGCCAGAAAACCCTTTGGTTGGGAGGTGAGCTGCATCTAGAGGGTCTTGTTCCTCTGCCAGAACATGTCCTACCCTCAAAATCCCCCAAACCAACCCAAAAACCAAGATGGAGGTTCCTGCTACAAAGCCCTGCCTGGATGCAGCTTTGTGCCCAGTTTTACACTGACTGGTGCAAGGCAGCTCCCAACTCAGCAGCCCCATCCCACAACCTACCCCATCACCCAAGCCCCCATTGAAACACTTAAGAGACTTGCCCTCGTTCAGGGCTCCTGGGTTGCCCTCTGCTCTTTCCATTGACGCCGTGTGTGCACAGGCAACGCAGTTCTTGACCCAAACAGGATCACCCTGCTGAGACAGCAGCCTGTGACTTACAAGTTGCATCACCCAAACTACGCGTCTAAAGCAGAAGACCTGGATACAGCCCTCAAAACTCACAGTAACACCAAGCACCTCACTGAAAACCTGCTGCTTGTGGAAGAGTGGTGCTGGAGGCACCATAACTCAAAAAGCACAAAGGATAATAGTAGCCCGAGACAGAAAAAAAAAAAATACCCCCCTCTAAATCACCACGTTGCTTTTGTCCGCGCTTGCCCACAGCCCTGACTTGTGATCAATACTGTGCCTGCCCAGGGACTTAAGCTCAGCCTCCAGTGGTGTCTCTGCATCACACTCGCACACAATAATTTCCTCGGTGTACACATCGCTGGAAACGCAGCCAGTGCCAGAATTCCCCGATACCAAATCCCTCCTTGGGCCAGTGCCCAGCACTCTGAAAAGGCCGTCAACATCTGGAAGCGGTGATACCGCACATCTGCGAGACCCTCAGAATTACAGGACGGAGAGAGAACTACCTACGGGATTACTGATGTTGATAATTAAATCCTAAATAGCAGGACGTTAGATGTACTCACCTCTCCTAACACCGTAATGCTTGAACTATCACATGACCCGTACGTGATGCCACTGCTGTAAACAACCCTCGGGGCAGAAATAGATGGAAATTTTGCTTGCACTTGTAACAGAATTGCAGCTGGGAAGGCTAAGCAGGTAGGATAAATCTAAAGAAAACATCTCTAATTACCAAGGGACTGATCTTGTGCCTTTTACTCATGCAGAGTAGTAACAAAGCAGATAAATGCACCAGTTATCAGCATGACTCAGGATACCGGATCCAGGCTTTAACCACAACCAGGACCTCTAGGACCAAACCAGAGTCACATAAAGCTTCTCCAGGCTTCCCAGAAACTTGGGAAACTCTTGGGAACCCTCTCAGGCTTCACGAAACATGGCTTTTTTACTGTACCCAGCAAGATACCTTTATGCTTTTAACATAGTGGTTTTCTGGATGCCTGGTATGGAGGAGCGCAGAAGAATAGCTTGTGGTTTTAGTTGGGTTGGAAACATTCCTTATTCATCATTCTGGCATAATTTATACCACAACATACAAGATACCTTGCTCCAAACCATGTGACACTATATCTTTAATGTTTTTTCGTTAAGTCATTTCAGTTTTTGTTTTTTTTTTACTGCTAATGAAGTCCTGATTTCCTGGCAGCGGGGAGAGATGTAGCAGAGCTAAGGAAAGGGCGAGAGGCACCGTAAGCCCTCTCTGCTCTTCCCCCATCAGCATCAGCCAGCCCATGCCATGGCAGAGGGGCTCTGTCCCATGCTGCACCCCACATTGCAGCTTCAGCCCGGCCCACACAGGTTTTTGGAAACACCCACGTACAAACATCACTTCACATCCATGAGAAACCCCACTGGAAGCAGTGAGGTTGACGGGGCGCCCGACGCTAACTGTTTGCTGGGCTGACGTTTCAGGAATTTCCCACAGGAGTTTTATCAAGTCAAACAAAAAGTCAGAGGTGTCAGAGTCAAGGAGAATTTTTTAAAAAGGATCTACTTCAGCTGCTGGTTCTGTGCGCTAACACCTCCTGCTTGGCTCCGGGACTACGAAAATTCAAAAGAGGCATTGCTTAATTTATGTCTATTTTTCTATTTTATTTACATTCTTTATGCAAAATTTGCCCCTTGATAGCCAAGATCGGGGATCTCAATCACCCCAGCTACGCCGGGAGCTTGGGGAAAGGCTTCCCCGAGGTGATCCTGAATAGAAAAGACACCTAGACCAACAAAACACTTTTGATACAGACCACAGAGAAGCAGAAGCCACCTGTACACACTGGAGGAGCCATCCTGCTGGAAGTGATATACACGCTACAGACAGATAACAATTTGCAGAAAGAACAACATTTGCAACCGTAACATGAAACACAAGGTAATGAGGCTTTCTGACACTTATCTCTTTGATCTGAGACCTAGGCTCATTCCAGTTATTTTCTAAGTCATCCCAGATAAATACTGTTGTGCATTTTCAATGACCCCAATCAAAAGCTTTTCCAAAATCGGGAGCTTGCAGGATGGCGGTGCAGTAGCCTTCAGGAGCACATTTTGGAGAGGGTGGAGCAGATTTTTGCTGGTTTGCTAGTGAATAAACCCATTATGTGGACACCCAGTACTGAAATGATGAGAGATTTGGGTTCAAAAGGAGGTTTTTGTTTTGCTGTAAATCCTATTTATGGCTTAGGGTGCAGCTGATATGCCGTTAGCTTTTATTTCATTGATAATTCTGTGATTGTAGTTGAAACCTTGCAACTTAATGAGCTGATGTTATTACTCATACTGTGTGGCCATCTGGAACCAGTTTGGCCAGAGAGCCCAAAGCACCAAAAGCCACCTGTAATGCATTAAGCCTCAGCCCAGTACCAGCTCCGTGGATTTGAAAAGCCAGGCCTGCATAAATACTAACCTGTGAGAATGTAATTGGAGAAGTGATATTTAAGAACTTATAGTTTGCCAGAAACGCTCATTCTCAGGGGAATGTATGCAGAGGCTTAAAGTTTAAAGCCAAGCGGTTTTCAGTTTCAACATTGTGAATCAAGAAAAATCATTGCATATGGATGTCGTTGGACTGTCCAAACCACTAGGTCTATCCAAACAGGCCAAGCTATGCCAGGGGTTTTTTCAAAAGCAAGGCTCCCTCCTAGCACCTGAGCCTCACGTTGCACATGTTGCCTGTTACTGGGGTACCATCTCGAGACATCCTTCCAAAGGGTCTGAAGCAACAAAGGGTAAATGCTTCATAGTCACAAAGAACACACAGCTGCCACAATCACAAATAAAAACTACCACAAACAACAAAACCACCGCTACAGAGCTCTCACATATACAACAGATAACAACCAACAACTTGGAAAAGCACAAAACAGCCTCTAAACACCCCAACAAAATATTCTACTGAATATTGTGATCAGACACGAGCTGCCTCTGGGCCAAAAAAGAGATGGAGCGACCGCGTTACCTGAAAGTCCTTGCTGTGTCCCGAGCAGACCCATCCATCAGTGTCCTTCTGGGAGAGGGCATGAGCTGGAGTTGCTGGTGGCTCTGGCACTGGTGCACCAAAGGGGTATGTTGTGTTGGCAGGGACATAAATCAGCTTGGTTCCTCTCTGCTCGTTAGCCCATTGCTGATTTACACCAGCTGGGGCTGTGAGTCACTGCTCAGGTTTCAGAGATTTGGGTAAAATACAATTCAACTAAAATACTTTTTTTTGTCTTTTGATTTTTAAAATCCTTTTGGCATTTCAATGGCAAAAAATATATTGGGAATTGCTTAACTGTTACCTAAAGTGCCTGGTTCAGTTAAACATACACAAAGCTCTGATGCTTCAAGGTAGGAGTGCAAACCCTTGAGAAATACAGATGGCTCGGCCCTTGCAAGGGTTTTACTTTCTTCTCCTGTTTTTCTTGCACAAGGGGGTTTTACAGAGCAAATACAAATGGTTGTCTTTCTTCTCACCTATAATTTCTTCTTCTACCAACGTGACACCGGGCAGAGATCTCAACCAAATCTCCATATTGTTCCTCTTCATTCAACCACAGATATTTCCTACTGTAACCACCCCCAAACACAAGCATTCAGAAATGCTTCCCTGAGAGCAGGATGTGATAATTGTGTCTTTTAATGTGAAGAGAACAAGCCCTCTTCTACCCAAACTGCCTCTTTTCCCAGATTTGGCTCCTTCTTTGCACTGTGTCAGAGCAGTGATGTGGACTTCAGGGAAAGAGGTTTCTCTGGGGGTAATTCGGGGCACAGCTGAGCTCCTTCAGCCCTGGTTTGGTGGTTTGGTTTAGCCATCAGGAATGAGCTCTTGTCAAGGATGGCAGCAGTTTCTCACACTTGCAGCAAGTGGCCAGTTCTTACCAGGGAGCAACTGGGAAGACAGAAACACAATGGAACAAGGAAAGCAGTCCCCCTGTGTCAGTGAAGACATTGCAGTGGTCTCATGTGAAATACTTCTCTGAGGCTGCTGGAGCACGCAGAAGCAGGAAAGCAAAGCCCCAGAGAAGCATATTCTGTGCTCTGTGATAGTTACGACGTGGTGCAGGGTGCCAGCCAGAATGGAGAATTTCCCTTTCAGTGAATGTGCTGTGCTTGTATAACACATGGAAACCTGTTCAGAAATCCTCTGTAGATGAGTGGACACTGGCGTCATTGGAAGAAGAGAGAAGACTAAATGCTTTTACTTTTGATGGCCTCCTCCATACCCACATCATGGAGTCATTTTCCATTGAGCTCCAAGACTCCCACAGACTGGAGTTAGACTTGGAGACTGGTGAAATGTACCAAGTCCAAGCTTTCTCCTTAAGGATGTCCACTTCAACAAGAGGCTGCTTTTTCAAGAGGGCTTAGGCCCACCGACTTCCACCTGAAGCTTGTTGAAAACAAGAGTGGAGCTCCAAAACTATCCAGAGCATCTCATTCATGAAGTCTCCTTTATCCGAGGTATTTGGAAATCATTTCTACGGTAGAACTGAAATGGTTGATTTTTTTCTGCAGTTACCATTTCTTTGTGATATTCCAGTAACACGGTGACTAATGCAGCACACATCTGAACGGGGTGGGAGTCGAGCACGACGTGGCAGAAGACACATGTGCTGCAGCCACAGTGCCCATGGGGAATCCTCTTCTCCACCCGGTAAATACAGGCCTGTTTGAAGACACAACGAGATGCATGAGCATTTCGTCCTAGAGAAGAGCTGTAAATGTTTCACGAGGAGGATATAAACATGGTATTTGTGTGAAAATCACATTTTGTTCAGCATCATGTGCATTTTACCCACTCAAAATACTTTGCAAGGGCTCAGCATGGCCGGCGTCATCCCAAGCTCAACTATCACAACCATCTGTCTTGCCTGGAATTAGTTTGTGTTTTATTTATTGTTTTTTAACGCATTTTGGTGACAGGAATGAATCCGTTTCAGATGAAGGCTGGAAGTACCTTTTTTCTCCCTGCGTAATCCTGTAGTGCTTTGAAATTCACAAACAGTCATAAAAAAAAAAAAAAGAAAGGGCCAAGGAGAATTTTTTCTGATCTGGTTTTGATATAAGTGATGCAATGCAATATAAAAGAGCGTTTACAGAAAGCCCACGATAACAGCGAAAATGTGAAGAGGTTTGATTTTAAACCCCAAAGTGTGGTGGATATATTAACCAGGAGTTGGGGAGAGGTCACGCATTCCTCACACGTAGATGCTTTCCAATCCCATCCCTGCCTGGAAAACGCCCCAATCTTTCCCTCCTCCCATCCCCACAGCCAGGTAGGGGCTGCAGCAGAGGAGGCACATCCCAGGGTCCACCCCCATGGAGAAGAGGGTTGTCCCCTGGCCATGTTGACCAAAGTCCCTGAGATCCACCACAGAACACGAAGAACAAAAACAAATCCCAAAGGAAGGGCTGAATTTCCATGAGGACGTGTGAAAGACAGATCTGGTGGCTCCTTGCTTTTCATTTGTTTTCTTTGTTCTGTGTTAGAACATATTATGATACAAATCTTTCTGGCTCATAATCATAAAGCCTTTTTTGTGGGACAGTAGATACTTACTTCTTCATGACGCTTCAGATTCCTTTTTTTGGCTTTTTTTTTTTTTTTTAAATTTCAGCAGACTTTTCAATATTTTGTGGTGGGTTTTTGAGTAATTCAGAGCATAAAACTGTCTAAGGAATTTTTCTTTGTAATAGTTCTTCGTGGGCTGATTTCCTGTGAACATACTTAAGTGAGAGCTCCACCAAAAAATGCTAGTTTCTCTAAAGTTGTGTGAAGATTAGGCTGGGAGGATAAAAACCCACAAAAATGTTGAAGTCTTCAGAAAAGCATTTAGAAAAGATACTGAAATTTCCCCAGTATTTTCTGTGATTTTTTTTTTTTTAAAATCAATGTTCTACCTTTTCCCCGAAAAGTATTTGTGGCTTGGACTATGAAAGAAATCCCTCTTGCCAAAATTTTATTATTCTGAGCATTCATAACTCCATTTACATGGAGGCAACAGGAAGAAATACCGTATCATCCCCTATGATTGCTGCATGCTGTTGGAAATCTTGGGCTTCCACCCCTCCTTTGAACATCCAGCTAAGTCCTACTTCTTCCCCACGTTTTATTTCAAGTAATTTTCTTCCTCTGAAGCTTTTCATTTCTTCTCAACACCTTACCTGCGGTGGGCATCCCCCCATGACTATATGCCATTTCTCCAACCGAGGCAGCATCCTCCCAACCTCCTCTATTGCTATTCCACCCCTGTTTCTTAGATAAATAAGGAGGATGAGGGATGGAAGATGGAATGGGAGGATCTGTGAGGATGGGACGGAAGATTTTTATTCTAAACTTCTTTCACGCTTGATCAGCATCAGGAAAAAAATAATTAAAAAAAAAAATTAAAAAGCTGGATTCTTGGGAAACTCAGTTTGGAAAACATTAGTCACAATACCCGAAAGCCTCCTTCTTGCTGATAAATCTGACAGTGAGCAGTGTCACCAGCAGAGAGCTGGTTCCACGTGGGCCCCCGCAGCGGTGACAGAGACAGAGCAGGTACCTGGCTTCCTTCAGGACGGGGATACCCAAGCACAACCTACAGCAGATGTGCTCCCAGAGCAGCATGAGCCACCCTTAGGGCAGGATCCCAGCGAAGGTGCTGTTTGCTTTCCCATGCTATCACACATAAACTGCTTGGATTTGCTCTAGGAATAACAAAAATGCCTTGCTACTTTGTTTGCCTTTTATTCATTTGCAGCTAGGATTTCCAAGAGCTCAGAAGCGCGGGCACGCAGATGCTGCTCCGCAGTCGGCCCAGCATTTGGCTGTCAGAATAAAATTCAACTTACACTCAGTGCCTACCAGGAAAGAAAAATAAGGAAACCCATCTAGATTAACCGTTTTCATTCACAGCTTTTGCTGCCAACGTTGCACCGTTACAAATGGAACGATTCAAAGCTTTGTTTCTCCAGAGGCTTTTTTTCCTTCCTTATAAAATAGACGTTATTGCAATGCATCCCCGTGGCACCATGCCAGCCAAGATCAGCCATCTGCACACACCAGAGCAAGAAACTCGCTTAGCCAAAAAAAAAAAAGGGGAAAAAAGTTCATTCGTGGACCACACAGTGTTAAATAGAGGTAGAAGGGATGTATCTGTCCTGGACGCCTGCTCAGGGTCACCTCCAAGCCTTAGCAGTGTCTGAGCCATCTGCCTTAGCTCAAATCCATCCTACATGCTGCTGCCATGTCCCCCGGCTGTCCCAAAAGCTAAAACAACCCCCAACACCACACATGAGTGCCTCTCCCAGTGGGAAAACCAAATTTCTGGGCTCAGTTCTCTAGGAGGGACCAAACCCAGCTCAGCTTTTCCCAGCAGCTCCCTGCTCCTGCTACACGATTTGCCCTTGCCCCCTTCCCTCGTGCGGTGCATTAAAACCCAGGCAACAAAACCACCATGATTTGACGAACAATGTGGGGGAAAAAAAAACCCAAACCAAAGCAGAAAGCCTACATAACACATCCCATCCATAGCTTGCCCGACCAAGATGTTTTATCTTTACACCCTAAAATCCTCTATGTGCATCTCCCTACATCCATCAAAATCTGCCTGTGTGGACCAGCACCGGAGAGAAAACCCTTATTCCGGACAAACTGGGGGTGAGCAGGGCCGGGAAGGCCATCCTCCTTTTCTGAACATGTAAAATATTTGATTACTGATATAAAGCCATATTACATCCCCACTGTTCCAAGAACCAAGCACCATGTCGCAGACCCATGGGCATCCACCCTGTTCCTGCTCTGGGCTTACTGCTGCCACGCACTGTTCGTCTACCAGCAAACCTCCACTCCCACTTGAAAAAAGAAATATCATAAGGTTTTTTTTAAAAAAAAATCAGTGTTCCCCATACATACGCAAACACATGTTTCTCTGTAAACACTTAGAGAACGTGTGAATCCTCAAGAGAGCGGGGCAAAGTGCTGAGAGCGTCAGCAATGGCTCTCCTTGCTTTCCAAACCCCAAACACTAACAGCCACCGTCTTTCTCCATCTCTTCCTCTGGCAAAGGAGAGTTTCTTCTCGCGGGAGCCCCTCTGCATCCCACCGCCACGGCACAGGGACGCTTGATGCTCTGTGCTTGACACGTCGCGCTCCGCTTGGTGCTTTATAGGACTTTTAAAACAGCAGGTGTGCGAGATGCAAACCCTGGGTCAGTCAGTGGGGATGAGAGGCTCCATCCAGTCAAAAGAAACAAAAGAAACAACAAAAAAAACCCCTCTCCTTTTCATGGCTGGTCATCAAAAGGCTGGAGCCCTCCCTAACCTTGGGGCTGCTGGGGTCTTCTGCGGGCGGCGAATGGGAGGGGAGGGGGCACCCGGCGCAGCCCGCCTCCGTATCCATGGAAGTGCTTATCGAGTGGAAGGAAGTTATAATAAAATTTACTGCAGTTCCACAAAGTACCACTGTTTGTGTGTTATTAATCACTTACACGGGTCCCCGTCAGAGGAAATGGCAGCCCCGACAGTGATTTATACGCTATTTAGATAACCTGAGGAGAGCGCCTTATGAGCTCCGTGCCCGGGCTGTCGTCCACCCAGGGGGTGCCCCCTCCTCCAAATGCCCAGGGGTCCCCTCGGACCCTCCCTCTCTCCTTCAAAGCCACCGCGTGCCTTATCAGGGCCACCGCCGGAGCAGGCGCTTTCCAAAAGCATCCGAAGGCAGCGGCTTTTCCCATCGCTGCGAGATCAAACAGGCCCTCCTGCCTGCAGAGAAAAAATCTGGCTGCAAAACAAAGTGGCTGCCCCCCAGCCTCGCGTCCCAAGGGACATCAAGCCCTGGCAGACGGCGATGCTGCTGCTCCCCGCTTGGTGCCAAGCCCTTGCAGGGCAGTGCCCAGCGCAAGGTCCCATCTCCTGGCCACCCCAGGATGGGAAAATCCCATTGGGATGTTCATTTTGCAGTGGTAAAATGGTTAACGAAGGGATGCCAGTGTCCTTTCACAAAAAGAAATAACTTGCTTAACTTCTGTTTGGAAAAAAAAAATAAAAATCCTTTTTATTTTAAAATATGGCCCCGCAGCTGCTGAGCCCTGTGCGCTGCAAGGGAGGGTGGCACCGCAGGGAGCAGAGAAGGGATCCTGCTTTGTTTGCTGGCACCAAGACCCAGGCTGGCCACGTTATCGCACTCCCTTTCTCCTCCTGATGGTCCCTCCAGCAGAGCTTTTCCCACCCATCATCCTTCACCCTCCGTTTGGGATGCTCTGGCTGTTGCTCCACGCTCCTGGAGGATGAGATCTTGCTCTGTGGTCCGCTCTCGGATGCACAAGGAAGGACTCAGGGGACTCCACTCTGCCTGGTCTGAGTTTTGGGCTGGATGTGGCTCACTTTTTCTCCAAGAAGCTGCAAAACTTCTTTTTCTTTTTATTCCTCCCCCTTGCTTTCTCATTTTGGTAACTTCAGACCAGCAGGAAGGCCCAATTTCATCTGCTCACCCTGAACCGAAACGTTCTCCTGCACAGAAAAGCCCTCAAGTCTCTCTTTCCATCCCGATTCCCCCCCTGCCCGCCCCGTGATGTGGAAGTTTATATATCCTTGAAAAATCCACGTCCCTGTTTCGGAGGGAGCCTAGAGGAAGCGGTGCAGGGGGGAGATGGCAGCAGCACAGCTTGTCTCCATTTCAGTGGAAGGGTTGTTTTCCTTGCCCCTAATCTCTTCTGCGTATCGCATTTCCTCTCTGTTTCATAAATGAACAAATTTACTGTAATCATTAGAGTTTTATTCCAAAATTAAAGGCAGGCTAATACAAAACTATGCACATATTAACTTTGACTTTGCTTTTGTTAAGTCAGATGTTCCTTAATCAAAGCCATATTTTTTGCAAAGTCTGGTGATTTTAGGCACCTTTGGAAAAAAAAAAAAAAGGGAAAAAAAAACCCACCAGGAGTTAACCTTCCATTAAATATTAACCTTTCTTCATCATAAACAACTCAGCTCTAGATCAATGGTGCTGACATTTGCTTTCGCAAATGCAAGTGTTTGTTTCTGTCTTTTTGTAAACAGAGGTAATGCCTTCGTGGCCTTTTCATTTTGGTTGACGTTGAGAAACACACAGCATAAAGACACGACCCAGAAATCCCTGGCAGCGGAGCTGGCCCTTCTGGAGAGGCTCAGAGTCCCATGCTAAGGGCAGCTCTGAGGTTCAAGCAGAGCTCCATGGATTAGAGTGCTTGAAGTGAAGAAACTTCCTCAGAAATTCATCTGGAAACCCAATTCCGACGATTTGGCCCCTGCAACCTTCCAGCTGGTGGTGCCGAAACGTTGCCACATGCTGCAGGCTTCAGCCCAGCCACAGGCAAGCTCAGGATTCAGGACCACACACTTGGTGGGGCAGATACCCTCGCTTCTGCCTGGATGATATAAACCGTCATTGCCAAGAAGCCACAGAGCTTGGAGACAAGTTTTGGAGAGGAAAAGGCCATCCAGACTTGCAGGTTTGCTGCACCTGGCAAGGGACCTCTTGATGTGTGCAATTCGGGTCTCCTCTACATCCCGTGCTCCACCTTTCAGTGCCATGTGGATGGCTTGGATACCACTGGAGACTTTAGACAGTATTAGATGCCTGTACCATCTAGAATGATCCCTTATCTTCCCTGGATTTGCAGCTTACATTAGCCTTCCCGTGTACTAGGTCCTGTTGAAAACCTCCATTGCTTCTGCATCTTTTGGAGACTCAATGCCTTTCTAAAGCACGACCCCACGCAGAGGCAAGTGCAGAACCCCTCAGACCCAGCTGGCAGGACTTGTATTTCCCCTTGGCAACACCTCAGAAAGCCCTTCCCCAAAAGTGGTGGCCTCCGTGGCATCAGAGCTGTTTCGCTCTCCTACTCTGGAAGCACCGAAGGTCCCCAAACAGGACAACCTCCCCCTCGTGTTCAGCATGGCACACCCCCAGCTCTGGAAGCACAGATTTCTTCTGAGCCTCACACGGTACAAGTGCTGTGTTCGCTGGAGCATCTTTTGTCCTCGGCAGGTGACAAGAAAGGGGAGGCAAAGACTGCGAGGTGACACGTGTCCTCGCATGGGTCAGGGCCAGGAGTGGCAGGGCCAGTGTGGAAATACGGGAAGAAACCAGCACCCAGCGAGAGGTTCCCTTCCCATTCCCCCAAAACCTGGTGCAAAAGCTTTCAGCTGCATTTCATCCCTCTCAAATGTAGGGTTGTACCTGAGGGTGTCGATACCAATCCCACTTCTTCCCACTTTTCCCCAGTATTCCACTCTGGAGCTCTGAGCTTCTCTCTGAAACAAGCATTAAAACTGCCAGAGAAAGGATATAACAGGTCAGGAGACCTTACCCCACCATGGCATCCCCTTGTCTGCTTGTACCACAAACTCCACTGTCCATAGGGCTAAAAATATATTAGTGCTATTTACATCAGAAAGCAGGATGTACTTTTGCTCTCGACTTGCAGGTTTGAGAAGTCACAGCTAAAATAACTGATTCGTTTTGTTGTTTTCCTCAGCTTATTTTAATCCGCATATGGATAAGTTATGAAATTGTGGTAGCAGATTTATTGACTCAAACTATTCATGCAGAAGCTGCGGACCACTGAAACCCACAATTTTACTCGTGAAGCAATCCCTCTCCGCACAGAAGCATCAGTTTCATGCTCATAAATAACAACAGTAGAGACAGAAGAAAAGTCTAAATAAGATGGAGAGAGCGGGTCCAATAACAAACACAGCTCACTTTTCAAAACGGCCTTACAAAAATGCTGTTTGCACCACAGGTCTCAGCTGGACAACACCAGGAATGTCAGGAATCTCACTTCTAGAGTCCAGCCTTTGGGGAAAAAGCAGTTTTTAAGAAATACCCGATGATACGATCCTGAAAACAGTTACATAAATCACAGCTGACGCAGCCCAGAAAACAGCTACTTTGGAACTCTAATAACTGTGGCAAGAGATGAGCACGTATCTGTTGGTGTGTCTCTTATGGGACAGCTTATTCCAAGACCTGAGTGCTTCATAAATGTCTTAACTCTTCAAACCAACACGCGGGAAGAAGGTGTTTGAGCCCGAGTTCTCACATCACTGGGCTCATTTGGCTGGCGCGCCGTAAATCAGAGAAAAATAACATTTTCATGGCAGCAATTATAATGTATGTACATCAATGCAAAAAATATTTACGTCTCCTTCCTGAGAGCGTGACAAGTGTGAATGACCTGCCCATGGTGGTGTAGGACATCAGTGGTGGTACGAGCAAGTTTGATCCTGTACTGAACCAGTGTTTCTAAAAAGCTTTATGGACCTGAAAACCCCTTCTGAAGGGGGAGAAGCCAGGAGGCCTGTCTCCGACCTGCACCCTCCTAAAGGAATTAGGAGCTCTCATCCACTAAGCCAACATGACCCAGTAATGATTTCTCACCAGGTTTTCCTTCATCTTTTTATTTTCCCACTCCGTTTTCCTCCTCAGTACACAAAATATCTCTGACTCGTCACCAGGCTCCTGTGGGGCAGCAGTGACCACTATCCCACCTTCACCAGCATCACTGACAACCAGCAGAGGACAGAAACTGCAGGAACTGAGCCCAATTTCCCCCATGGCATCTCCTAATTGGCAGCACCAAGCAGCAGAGACGTGATCCCTCCCTGCCCACGGGGGATCAGCCGCATCTCTAGGCTCACCACGTCAGCAAGGTATCAAAGGAGACATCCAAAGTGACTCTCCAGACCTGCTGGATGTAAACCTCTGTTCGTTCTGTGCCTGTGATGCAGAGCAGAGACACAACACAGGAGCTTCCCGAGGATGGATGGGCTAATTAACGCACTGGCTGTCTCTGGGGAGCTGGTTGGAAGGAGCTGGCTTAAAGGATGGAGGCTTGACGAGCAAGCTGGGAGTCTGTGAGCTTCTTTGACATGCTGCAGTAGGGGTTTTTTTGGTGAAAAATGATGACAGCTTTGAAAGCTGAAGGATAAATCCAGGGAAGTGAGAGAGAGGATCTAAAGTAAATTGGGACGGTGTCTGCACCAGCATGCCAGCACTGCCAGGCACCCCAAGGGGAGACGACCCTCAAAGCCCCATCTCACTCCTGGAGGAGGGGACGTGATGGCCATAAAGCCAAGGGTTATGCAGGCTACTGGTCTTCCTGCTTTCCCCAGTCAGGGAAGATGAAATGACACCAACAGAGACAACGACTGAAGGAGGCTGGGTGTTGGGAGACATCCCCCTCACCATGGGGAGGATCCCACCACAGCTCAGCCACCTTCCCCTCTTCAGACCCTGTCCCACACCATCTGTAACCCTGTAACAGGGAGCAGAGGCTGCTGATGCCAGCAGGCAGATTCCCATTTCCCAATAGATTGAGGCTACACAGGAAAAAACAGCATGTTCTCCAGACATATCCCATGCCTACCGAATGCATGCCACAGACCTGTTCCCTTGCACCACCATCAGCTCTGTGCGGACAGAGTCCAGGTCCACCTTGGTGGTACCCAAGCTCGTCCTCCTTCCCCCAAGCCCCCAGCTGCAGAACGTCAGGGTATCTCAGCCAGAGCTGCCCCATACCCGCAGCCAGGGTTTGGTCCTTCTAACCCCAGCATCAGTGGCTAAATTCCCCTCGATCAAGCGTTGCCCTAAGTGATTAACCAGACAAACACCACCCTACGGCGGACCAGCTGGACGGGTGACTTGAAAGCAGTTTTGCTCGTGACACGCTTGGACTCTGCCTGGTGAGAGCGAAGGGTGAAGCTAAAAACATCATCCACCAGAGAGCACATTTTTGCATTTCAAAGAAAAAAAACAATTTTACTTGCTAATAAATGATTTGTTTATTTACCCTTTCCTCCCAGAGAATGGTTTCATGGCTGCAAGTCCAGATAACTTATGCTTCTATTTAACTCGCGTGTGACTTCGAGGTCATCCATTCAGGGAAGTCTAGTATTTCTTACGCTGGTACGGAACAAAAATAGGCTGGATGCTGGCCAGATGGGAGGTTTGTATCTCCCCACGCAGAAGACACCCAAATGGCAGTCTGGCTGGTGGCCATGCGGAGAGGAGGGGTCAGGGGCCATCCATCAGGTTGGGTCCTTTCTGGGTGAGCAGAGCCGAGTAAATAAGTAGTTAAGTCTCCTGCTCCATCCCTGGAATTGGAAAAGCCATTGGGAGTGGTGTTTTTTTGCCGTGCAGCACAGCACAAACTGTCAGCCAGTTTGTTTTGTTTGCTAATGTAGCCCAACAAGCGACTGGTGGGTAAATTTAATGGGTTTGAGAACACGCAGTTCCTGGTTAGGTTTTGAGGTATGCCCAACAGTGAACCCGTTTCCCTGGACTGCTTCAAGGGCTGGGGTTTTGGTTTGTTTGCTTCCCCTTTGCTTTGTTTTTAACACAGAGCAGACCTCACTTGTTGCAACAAGAAAACTGAGAGCTCTAGTAAAGTCGTGATTATGCTGTTGCCAAGCATTTGGGATCCTAGAGTTGCAATTATTATTTCTTTTTTTTTCAATAAGAAAAACTTCCCTGCTCCCCTTCACAGGTAAACTTGTTAAACATTTTTCAAAGGTCAGTTTTCCTTCCTATTGGCTTGTGTCAGAAACATTTGTTTCATGTGTTGGCAATTTTCAGATGAAAAAGTTACTATCTCGATGCAAAACTGAAGCGCCCACATTCACCTCTTCAATAGAAAAATAAATTTTTCCTGGGACATTTCAGTTTCTTTAGGAGCTCCAACCACTGCTCAAAGAGGAGGCTGCAGTGCTGGAGATGCCGTTTAATTAATCCTCCTTGCACCTTGGGTGTATAGAGGGTATTAACCTCAATTTACAGATCAGAAAAATGAGACAGGAGGGAGCTGAGTGACAGCTGTAATGAACACTTTGCTTCACCCGGCCAACAATTACAGCTCCTGAACCCCTGGCTCCCAGTTCCCTAATTAGTAAACTACATAACTCCTCCAATGGACCAGAAATGAATATTTTTGAATAAAGCAAAATATTTTCCTTCAGATGTTTGGGTTCCTGCACAATATCTTGCTACCGAAGGTGATTACGAGCCCTCCTTCTGACACTGTCACCTCTCCTGGTTTTGTGAATGACAAATTCATCTTCAGGGAGGAAATATCTGCTGTCACACCACGTCATAGGAGGAAGCATTACAGAAATGCAACTATGCAGCTACCTTCAGGGGATGCGGCCGTGCCAGGGGCTGTTCTTCATGGTTTGATTATGGCTCCCATGCTCAGCTTTATTTGCTCAGTGTTTAGGTCTTGGTGTCAATGGAAACCCAGTTTCATCAACAGCTTTTTCTGGCACGAGAACATAAATTTGATTTAAAATTAATTCAAATCGCCTCAGTAAAATTCTAGAGCTTCGTATAAATCTAACAAGTGAAAACTAACACTTCTCCATAGATGGAAAATGTTTTTTGCATACATTGCATGCAAACAGCATGCCTTGGTAGGGACACGAACCCTGCCAGGAGAAATCCCAGTGACTCCAATGAGAAACCCCTGTGACACCATTGCATCCCTTCTAATAGTCTGGAAGAAGAGATCACACAGCCACGGAGAAGTCTGTGTATTTATGGCCATACCCACACCCCTTGAATATTTCCTATCTACGCACTTTTAAATCTCAAACTTTCATATGCATTTTGGGTTTAACAGAGCGGTTAGCACATTTCCCAGAGGAAAGTTGTTTTGTTTTGTTCATTTTTTTTTCCACCGGAAAAGAAACAGTTTTCCGTAAAAGCCTATAAGCTTCACAGATTTTGTATCAAAAAGCAATCTCCTCTGCAAAAAGTGTTTTGATTTTCCTGAAATGGAAGGGTTGACGTTACTCTGACTGGCACATTTCAACTTTCTCTTTCATTTGCAATACAATGATGTAATTTTAGAGACGTGAAAAACACTTCCACCGGTGAAAAAACCAGTTTATTTCTGTTTTTTAGATTTTCTTCCCCTTTGGAAAATGTTTTCTTTCCTGTAATTTCAGAACGTGTTTTCTCTAATTCCAGATTTTTCCATAAATAACAAATCCAATTCCTGCCCTGTTCTCTATTCCATCCTTTATGCAGGGTCCTCCCAGGAATGGCATGCCTCAAGGATTAAAGAGATGTAATGTTTGTAGAGAGATAAAGATTAAGTTCACTTAGTTCTTAGACCTCATGCCGGCTCTGAGCACAAGACTGAATTTCACTTTGTATGAGTTATCACAACTGAAACTGCTCTTCAGTGGAAACCACTATGCAACCATCCATTTGCAGTTGTAAAAGTCAATATATTTAAGCCTGCAGTGCATAACAATGACCCCTATGGATCCTCCAACGTTTTTCTTGGATCTGTATAAGCCTGTTTTTAATATATTACTCATCTAAATTGTTCCTGGGACTTGATTATTTGCTGGAGTTAAAATATCCAATCTTAAAAGATTTTTAAACATGTGCACACTGAATTCCCCACTGCAATAAGCTTCATTTAGCTCAACTAAAACTGCCGTGCCATAAAAAAATGCTTTAAAAAATCTCAAACTAACTGCTCTCCTGGTTGGTGGAAGCTCCCCAGGCAGGATTCCTTAGTGATGATAATCTCTGGTTTTGGCTGGCTCTGTTTGGTCCCTGGAAGAATAAAATCCAGTTTTCACTGAGCTGCATATTGAGGTGAAAACAGAGGGCACAGCCGTCCCCTCTCCCCTGCAGCGTCCTTCCCCGTAGCACATGGATACTGGATGTCCCCCAAGGCAAAAAAAAAAAAAATATAAAAAAAAAAAATGTGGCAAGCCAAGCGATCTACAAAACAATACTGATTTATGCTCTGTAGCTGAAAAGCCCATGAAATCAACCCCGTTTGCATGCACGAGCGCTCGCCGCGTTCCTTCCCATCACCGGGGCCGTGGAGAGCCCTCCTCGGCGCTCGGAGGCAAATCACTGCACCTCCAGCCCAGCCCAGGGTCCAGCCACTTCTTGGGGGCAAAACCTGCTGAATTCAAAAGCCCGTCAAAGACTGCTCAGCCTTGGCTTTGCTTTCTGAGTCTCAGCTCCTTTTCATGACGCTGGTGTAAATTAGGGGCCAGTCTATTGAAGGAGATGAAGTTATGGGAGAAAAGAACTGGGCCAAAAAAAACCCACCCCAAAACCAACGAACAAAAACCACTGCACAGAGTTCAGCAGGCGACTTTTCCTTCTCCATTTCTTCTGCAAAGAAGGAGAACTGGGTCATTGTGAAAATAACTGCACAGGGCCCAGCATTTTCCCCCCTTCTCTCCTTTTCTATATGGAAGGGCAATTGGGCAATCATGCGAACAACTGCATAAAGTTCAGCAAAAGGTGGGGGTTTTTCCCTCCTCCTCCTCTGAATAATTTTCCCTTTTGCTCTACAGCAATGAATACTAACAGGGTGAATCTGGTGCATTTTCAGAGGGTCAGGATGGTGTTCAGAAGAAGTGCCAAACATTTATTTCTAAAACTTGGAGGTTTGCAGATTGTTCGCCTTTGTGACTCTGAAGTCTGGGGGGAAACACCCTAATTTATGCATCTTTGATTGACTTCTGTGGAAATTCAGAATGTCTTTATCTCAGCCATACAGTCAGATTTCTGTGGTTTTGGCCACAGAGCCTTCCTACAGTTTCAACAACTCGATATCCAGAATGAATAAATCTGATATGCGCATGCTTTTACAACCCCCTTGTTTTATTCCCCCAGGGAAAAATATCATCTGCCCTATTGTTGACTGCTTGGATTTACCCCCACAATATCCCTCCCATCAACATGTGATTAATCACCCTGCTCCAGCAGGCACCTCTCAGGAACTCAAGACCTTTTACAAGACTTAATTAAGCCTTGCAACATCCCTGTAAAATAGGTTGAAGCTGGGGTTAAATGATTTGCCCGAGGTGACAGAGCAAATCAGAAGCAGGGATGGAAATAAGAAGGAAAGCTGCTGCTGCTTCTGAAGCAGGCTCCCAGGATCAATGCAAGATTCCAAAATCTTTATATTTCTGTTTGGAGATAAGGTACTGCAGCCATGAAAGCCATGGCAACCACGCAGAGAGGATACCCCAGCTCTCACCCACAGCACAAATTCACCCCATCCCCTTCAACCCGAGCATCAACCATGAGCCCAGCCTCTCCCCTCACTCCTGGTCCACGTTTGCAGTTCCCTCACCTACTACTTGAACAAGCTTTAAGGGTCTATAAACCAGCAGCTGAGCTCAGCCCCCAGAGCTGACCATCTTTCACCAGCCACCTCTCCCCATTTGACACCCAAATTGAAGTCAGAGCCTTGACACTTGGCACATCATCAATTCCAGAGAGCCAGCAGGGAATCAGAGCCAGGTGTGAGGATGCTGGGGTCTGGGCATCTCTCCTGCTGCCTCTGCAGTTAGAGGGGAAAATCACATCGAGGAGGGTGAATCCAGTGAAGCCTTCTGGGAGGCAAAAGTAGCAAAGGGGGGGAAGAAATGTGTAATTTTTTTCACAGCCTGGGAGTTCCTGTCACCTTGCCAGGGGTCCTTTTGTGGGACCACTTATTTTCTAGACTCAGGAATTAGTCTCATGCAGGTGATGGCGGGGTGTGTGTGTGTGTGTCTGTGCGCTCACTTCTTCCTCTCCACCGAGTTATGAAACACAATGTGGATTTCTGAGGTTGGATAGGCTTTTTTTTTTCTTCCCAAGAAAAATCTTTGCTTTGTTTTCCCTTAATCTGCCCCAGATTTTCATGGCAGACTCCAACACTAAACAAACAAAACAGCAACCCAAAATCAATGTTCTCTGGGCTGGTTTAGTGGTTTCCTCAATGACCCAGCAGCAAAAGCAGACTATCAGGGGCAGGGAGATGTTCCTGTGGTACCTACCAAAGTGGGCTCTGTTGGGAACGATAAATACCCACAGCTCTGGGAAAAGGTCCCTTTTCCTTAAGGAACAGCATTTCCCTATCCCTCTCTCCACTGCTTGCGCAGCTCCCTCAATGTATTCCTTAAAGGTCATCCAAGGAGACATTATTCCTAGAAAGTTCCTCCTCCCCCAGGGCCTTACATTTCCTCTCACAACGTTTGCCCAACTTGGCACGATACAGAATAAATAAAATATAACCAATTCTATGAGGAAATGATGGTCTGAGACCCTCATGTGTGCTCTGCCACTTGGAAGATGGCTGGGCTGGATGAGAACTCGGCCATGGGCAGTGTCCTGTAGGATGGAGCGAGAGCATCGGACCCATACAGCGTTACTGAAAGCTTTAAGGAAAGATGAGAAGCAAAACCAGCAGACCCCCACTTCTCTTCAGCATCTGTCTTATCTGTTTTCTTGGGGGCCAGCTCACATCTTTGGCACGTATCTAGGCTGAGGGGCATCCCGGGGACATCTGGACAAAGAGATTAATTATTCATACAGAAAATATTACCCGCTGCTGTGACCCCCCTGAGCACATAGGGCCTTTCAAGCCTGGTGGCCTGGTCTACCACATATCCCTGGAGACAGTCCCGGAAGCATGCCAGCTGATGGGGACAGAAGGCTGGTAGAGCTGGTGGCCCCACGCAGCATCCCCGGGGACACTCTTGCGTGCTTGTCCATGCGGGCTACTCCCAGGAACAGCTTGTCTCCAGGTTTGCTATAAACATCTGGGCAAGTGGCATACCACAGCCCTCAGGCATCTTCGCCTCAAGAGGTCCCCCCTGGGAGCTGCATCAAAAAACACTCCTCTTCCTTCTGGACTTCTGCTCCCCAGTTGGATCAGCCACCCCGTCACACACGTGCTGTGCACAATCAAGCACACGGATCCCGGCGACTCAGACCATCCCTGCCTGATGCTCTCGGGCTGGAAGCCGTTAATAGACACAAGGTGCCAGGAAATGGTGCTAAAAATACACCGCATGGCTCCTCCGTAGAACATGCCATGCCTTACACATACAGCTTTTTCAGTGTGGTTCTTCAGATCAGCCCTCAACAGAACGTGGTATTTTTTTTTTGTCCTGTGCCTATTTCGACATCCCAAACAGAGCCACTGGCAAAGGGTGGGCTGCTCCTCCATCCTCCTGCAAGGCCAGTGTTCCCAGCTCCCTCGGCCCTTCTGGTGGGTTTTGCAACATTTGGCTATTTTGAAACCCCAGGATAAATTTCCAGCCCCATGTTTACAGCAAAAGGCTTGAAAACACGGATCCTAAAACCCCGGAAGACAAATAGACACAACTCTAATTGCAATGTTATTCTAATCCCAACAGTTTTAATTAAGTACTTGAGTGCTCGATGGGATTGTGCTTTTTTTTTCCCCCCTGCCTTTAGGAAACACTCCAGAAGTACAAATAGTCTCAACAGTTGGAGATGAAAATGGGAAATCAAAAAGCGCACAGAAAATGTCAATTAAAATGGAACTAAATTGCTGAAAGCTCAGCGTTTTCCCTGCCACGCTTCCCTGTCTGGCTTTCCAGGCTGCAATGGGAACTGGGCAGGCAGCATCCTAGGGCTGAGACTTTGGGAAGAGAAATTATTCCTGTTTCAAGCACCCAAAGGTGCAGGTCAGAAAGTCCCTGGTGCATGGACCCGAGTGCTGGGGTAGGGCCACGGGCTGCAAGGAGCCTCCCACCACCCGTTTCCTTGAATCAGCCCTGGTGCTGCTGTCAGCTGAGTAAAATAGCACTTGTTCCACAAAAAGGCAGCCCCGAAGCAGTTAATCCCAATTAGTTCAAACCAGCAGATATCATTCTTTATATTTTGGCAGTTCTCGTTTTGAAGGAAAAAATATGTTTGTGTTCTTGGAGTCGGTCTGAACAATAAAATCGGATGCCAATTTTCTGGTCTAAATTAGGTGAAAGACCAGACTTTTCTATCATATGTGTGTGTCTCTGTCTCTGCGTGTGCAGTTCTGTTACATGTTTATTTTACTCCTCGGTGTATTTACCAGCGAAATCACGGGCTGCCCAGGGTGGCAGGGAAACACCACAGCCCCTTTTCATTTACTAAGGTTGGAAATTGAACCTGGCACCAGGAAAACACGAGACGCTATCGGTCACAAAAGGAGATATTGCCAAAAGATAAACATAATAAAGTCAGTCGTTGTCAGCATATCAAGTGAAAGCCTTTCCAGGGTGTATGAATAAGGGTTTTAAACTTTTGCACTGGTTGAAGTGTTTTCATGTCCGATTTCAGCGTGCGCTGAAAAACGTCCAGACCCTGGGCTTCAAAGAGGCTAAAATCAAAAGGATTAATGAGTGGTAAAATAGCATGGGGAAAAAAAAAAAAAAAAGCCCAAGGCTGGCACATCTTCCACGGGACATTGTCCATTGTGAGCTCAGAGGCGAGGTGCAGGCAGCACTGCCCCCCATCAAAGGGCAGGGAAAAGAAAAGGCAAGTAAAATAAGCAGGCTTTCAGCTCCGCTCCACACGCTGTCCCCATCTGCTGAGATCGGCTACAGGAGCCCAACCAGGGGAAAGCCACATGTGTCACCACCTCTGCCAGGCAGGTCTCGGACCCCATGGTGACACAAGACAAACCCCAATCTACATGATCCACCTGGGAAGGCTCCAGTACCAAGACTCCTCTTTCCGTGCATGTTAGCTTTCCGTAATCTTGTTTTCATCATTCATTTTCTTCAGATGTCACTAATTTTCAGGACAGGCAAGAGGATGCCAGACTCGCAGTCAGCACAGACGCCGACACGCAACAGAGGAGCTATTCCTGCCGTGGAGCAGAAGATACAACACAACCCCGCCAAAACCCGCCTGATTCATCAGCCAAATCAGCCAGCGACAGCTCTGCTCGCATCACCATGCTGCCCATCCAAAACCCCTCGTTAATAGACACAACTCCCATCCAAAACCCCTCGGAGCCCCATCCTCTGGTCATCAGTGGAGGTGCACAGGTATGGGGAGAGCCTGCTGATGTCTGTTTTCTGCTCACCTCACCAGGAGACCACCTTGGCCATTAAATCTCTGACACCCCATTTACCTCCTTCCACTTGTTTTCCCAACACTAGAGGGAGACAGGATTCAAATCAGGTCTTTGCAATCAGAAACCAGCGTTTATCGGTGACAGAAAACATCCAGAAATACTCGTAGAGCCCAACAAGCCCAGGAGAAAGTCAGTGCCACCTCCAAGCACAGCCAGCTGCAGCCTGAGAAGACCCTTTGCGAAGGGTATTCAATAGTATCTTGGGACATTTTACTCAAGAAACTCACATAAAACAGACAAAATTTGAGCACAGGCTTAAATTTAAGCACGTACTCAAGAGCTTTCTGGCACAAGGGCTCAACTGAGGATTAAGAGCCACACACCATATTAGTTTTAATTGAGCTACTGTCTTCCCATATGTTTTTCCCTGGGGAGATCAGTGGCTGGCTTATGAGTTCAAGTAACAACATCAGTTAAAAGAGTATTTGAACAATTGCGGTTGGCAGTTCTCTGAATAATATGAATGTTATAGAGTGTCGGAAAATGTCGTATCATCAATTTTCTGGTTTCCTGCTCTCATTGCTTTTGATCTCCACTAAAAGATTTATTGAAAGGTTTTCACTTTTACATTAACCTAGTCCAAATTACACCAATTGAGAGCTGGGATTTTTTTTTTTAAATTGTATTTTTTTTAAGTACACAAAGAAAGATTTTTAAAGCCAAGGCTTTTGATTCCTTCCAGTTTTTATTGTTTGAGGCAAAGAGCTGTTTTGGCAGGTTTATGAGATGGCGTCTGTTTTGCTGACAGACATGCCTGATAGATTGCTTGCTCGTGTTTTATTTTTGGAGCCATTGCCATGCTCTCTGCATTTGAAAAACAATTTACTTTGATTAAAATTTAAATCAAATATATGGAAATAGCAGCCTTGCTTACAATCAGATCTTAAATCTATCCTGCTGAGCATCTTTTCCTTATCATGGTGAAATGCAATGCACAAGAAAGTGATTCCTTCCCCTCCAGCAATGCCCACACTTAGTCATTATTGCTCACAAATGAGGAATAATTCCTCCCCAACAAGCCCTGCAATACCTTGATAAGTAAATAAGGACACCTTTTATGCTGGCTAATTTAAACATGCTATTGATGAGTGTAAAATTAAACATTCCTTAAAAATGAAAGTTATAGCAGCCAGGACATTTGACTTAGATGATTTCCTGCAGCAGTGAATTGTAGAGTGGCCACAGGGTACATGAAGGATTATTTCCTTTCATTTGTCCTGAGTATTTAATCATTTCTAGCCTTTAAGCTCTGTCTAGGGATCATATTCCAGGAATTTGTTGTTGTTTAACAAGACTGTTTTCACTAACCTATGCCACACGGTAAGTTTTGGGCGAGTTAGAGAAACAAAACTGAGAACTTTTAGCACCAACACCTCTATGGAAGAGGGTTTGCAAGCCAGTGCTCTTCCTTCAGTTTTAAGTGATGCCATTTGCCATCCTCTGAAGTCTTACAAGCCCAATTTATTCTCTATTAGAAGAAAGGGGAAAAAAAAAAACCCAGATCTTTTATTAAAGCTACATAAAACAGAGATGCCTTGTATGATGCTGAGGGCTTCAGTGGCAGTTTATTAAAAAATTTAAAAAAGCCCATTTTCCTCCCCTGCTCATTGCTGTTAGACAGCCCAAACATGTGAATTCCACGAGCCAAGTTCGCCCCCGCAAAGTCCATCTGTGACAGTACTGATGAGCTTGGCCTTGCTGATGCTTCTTGAAATAGCCTCCAGCCCCAAAATAGCCCTGCACACACCACAGCACCGTTTCCTGAGCGTGTGTCGCAGGGACAAGGTGGGCAGGGAAATCTGTGGCACCTCGTGACCGAACATCAGACTTGAGGATGGTCCAATTTTCTATAAATATGGCTAAACAAGGCAGAGCGTCCCTCCTCTTCTTCTCTGCGTTCTTGTTTTCCCTTCTCGTACCTCAGCTGAATTTTCCTACCAGCTTCCTGACAACACTTCCCGATTTCACACCATAAACATCCTCCACTTTTATTTGGCCAACGGTTCCTACGCCGCGAGGCCTTCCTCCCGGCTTCTACGTTTCCTCTATCTTTGATATCTCAACAATAAATTAAAAACAACCTTTCCTGTACTTGGTACTGACCTGCTTTTGGCTTCCCCCCCCGACTAAGCGGTGAGTCCAGGCCATTTCACACCTGGGGTAGCCCACGGCCTGCTTTGCAAGAGGTCACAACAGTGCTGGAAGATCTCATTGCTCCCAAATCAAGGATGGGAGGAGCACCACGTTCAGAGAGACCTGAGGTGGTGCTGGGGGTTGCTCCTGTGCTGTGAGGATCCTTCCAGAGCGACATCAGAGGAGGCACATGGGGAACGGGACTGTCCCCTGCCAGAAGATGGAGGGTCACAGCCACGCTGGTCTCCACAAGGAACACTCCCTCTGAGCTGTGTGCCGCTGTCCTCGGATCACCCCCTCCTCCTCCGCTGGGGAATTCCCAGAGCTCAAGCCAAGGTCATCTGAAGGCAAGAGATGTTGTTTTATTGACTTCAGCAGCCTCAGACAAGGCTTCCTAGAAGAAGAATTTCCTGGAGAGCCAGCATTGATGGCTAGAGAGATGCTTCCTCAGGAGACATGCTGCTGCCAGCCAGGTAAGGCGCTACATTCATGCTGTCCCTTCCTCCTATGGAGAGCTTAAGCCACTGGTGGAGACCAACCATGCCATATCATATTATTGCCCTTTTTCAGCCTTTTGTTATTTTGCCACTCAGTAACACATGAGCTCCCCAGAACTCCAACCATGTACGATGCTTACTGGGGCCATGAGTGTGTCCAGCCCTAGCAAACAGGAGAAAGGCCCTGTCCTCCACCGCAGGCAGCTCATGAAAAGCCAGGAGCCATTTTGTTGGGCTGATGAGCACCGATCGAAGCTGGAAGAGCAGTGTTCAACCACGCTGGAAGCCAGCTTAATGCCAGGGCTAAGGTGGTACATAAAGGTTCAGTAGGTGACTCAGCATTTGGGTGCTTGAGCTCTGGTGACCCGGCAGCAGGATCTGCAGCATCCAGGAAGGGCCTGATTTTTGGAAAGGGCATCACATCAGAAGGCTGAAGCACTCCAAACAATTCAGCTCTGATTTAAGGAGAGGTCGTGTAACCTCAGCTTCTGCAAAAGTCTTTACAGAGGCATTTGGCTAGGGTGCTTCAGCAGCAGCTTTGGGAAGATCTTCTGACACACGAGAAAGCAGAAGAAATTGCCAGGAAAACTAGGTTGAGGAGCAGCAATGCATATTTATGGACACCCTGCAAATGGGCCATCTTAATTCACCGCAATTGTATTGGAGCCATCAATGGACAAATGCCCTGCTTCTGATGTAAAAATAAGAAAGCGAGGATTAGCTTGAGAACTATTATATTTTGTTTCAGCCACGTTTTATTAGTATCAGACGCAGCCAGGGATATACTACCCTACCTCGGAGCGGCCAAAGATAACATGCAAAGCTTTGCTAGAAAGGACAACCAGGGAAGATGAGGGAGCGATGGGGAGGATGCAGAGCATCGTGTCTTTAACCAGCAGCAGATGAACACAAAATATCTGTCCCGTTACCTGCCATCTCCAGTCTCTCCCCTCAAGCAGCTGTATTTTTTTCCCACCCTGCAATTCAGAAGAGATTCTCATCACTAGGTATCGTTTGACTTACAGGCAGCGTTGTATCTTCTAACGAGCTTTGGGTGGAAGCTGAGGGCATCCTTTGCTTGTTAGCCGGTTTTGATTTGAAATCAGGGAGGCAGCAGCTTCTCTGACTGTTCACACAACATCATGTAGGAAAACTGGCAAGGGAAGCCTGACTGCTTTAGCAGCAGCAGCTCCGCACTTATTATGACAGGTAAAGCACACTGTTGGGAAGAGTTTAAAGCCATGAGAGTGGCAGAAAACATACTGGACGTTTCATCTGTGTTTTAATCTGTTTCTATTTTTCTTAAAGGGAAAGAACAGAAAACAATTATCTTTCCACAGTATTGCAGGGTTTTAATCCATCTTGCATCACTATGAAAAACTGGTTGGTGAACAGAAAAAGAAATAGCAAAGTGTTTCATAATTCTAATATTTCTGCAGCATTAGAGCATGACAAAGCCAACCTAAGTTGTCCTTGTTCAACACTTGTGAGATAACAGTTAAGGAGATTGGGTTTTTTTGATGCTTTGGGAGTCAGGACACCTGCCTGCCCAGTGTCCCATTGCATAATTTAAGTGTACACTTCTTAAGGCTGCCAAGGGTGCAAAGACCATTTCGTGGAAGAGACATTGCTGGGTGCAGATAACTGTTTAATACCTCCCATTTGAAGCTGAAGAAGGCTGAGCTGAAGCAGCACTGACTCCATCCCAAGCAGGGGCACCATGCCCCTAGCAGCAGGGAAAAAACAAGACAACACGTAGCATTTGTTTGGCCTGTTGTGGTGCTGCAATTTAATGCCAGCTATCCAGTCACTGTGAGACACAGCAAGGATCTAACAGGGTTTATATACTATAATAGCTTGTGTAGTGATACTAATGCATTATAGGTTTGTGTGCAAGAATATGTATTGCCTATATACTCACATATTTTTTATATATATAGGTACACACATGGATATGCAAAAGCAATTCATTAAAGAAAAAGAGCTGTACTTAGTCTGGAAAAAGGGAGGCTGAGGGGTGACCTTATCACTCTCTACAACTCCCTGAAAGGAGGTTGTAGCGAGGTCAGGGTCGGTCTCTTGTCTCAAGAAACAAGCAATAAGATAAGAGGAAACAGCCTCCACTTGCACCAGGGGAGGTTTAAGATGGATATCAGGAAAAAATTCTTCACCAAAATGGTTATCAAGTATTGGAGCAGGCTGCCCAGGGAAGTGGTGGAATCACCATTCCTGGAGGTGTGCAGAAGACAGGTAGACATGGTGCTGAGGGACATGGTTTAGTCGTGGGTAAGGTTGATGGTTGGACTCAATGATCTGGAAGGTCCCTTCCAACCTAGACGATTCGTTGATTCTATGATTATGCAGCTGCAGGCCTCACACTCAGAAGCACGACAAGAGCATACAGCAAAGGGAGGCCCTGTCTCAATGGTTCCTGCAAGCAAACCCAGACAGACAGATCGACCCAGCCAGACAAGGAGTTCAAAGTGAACAGGAACAGACACTGGATGAACCTTGCTCAGCTCGCACCAGCACCATCAATTTTACATCTGTATCCCATGAGCAAAGAGCTTCTGGGAGGGACTTGCAGAGGGACAGCACAGGATTTGGATACACTGAGCAAGTTCTTGGGGCAGACGGCTGCCAGAAGGGCTTGGCAGGTAACCTGGCCCCACGTGACAGTGACAATCCGCACCCTCACGGACCAGAGGCTGCTCTTGGCCTCCCAGCACCACACCAGAGATGACAACAATGTGAAGCGCAGCCTCTAAGAGCTTCCAAGTAAAAACAACTCTAAACTCCTTTTTTTTCCCCTCCAATAAATTTTTGCTCGTGGCGAGAATCATTGGAGAGATTAGTTATTTTTTCCAATACACAAAAAGCAACTGTCCAGCCCAATGCCTGTGTAATATCCAGCAAGAACAAAACAAACAAAGGACAAAATTAAAGCTGAACTCCCCCAGGAATGGGCTGCAGGAATCCTTGGGAACAACATGCAGCCACACACAGCACACCAGGAGAGTCCTGCTAATTAAAAAACAATGAGCCCTTCCCATGGCAAAATACTGAAGACAGGACTCCACCTCTCCAGCATCAGGGCTGCATTCAGCACACACCGTATCTCGAGTGCTGGTTAAAAACAAGTTATTAACGCTCTGAAATAGGCAAGCGAGACTTTTTTCAGGAAAACAGATCTGGGGAGTGTCAACAGATCATGGCTAAAAAAAAAAAAGATAAAATTCTGCATTTTCCAGCTTGTCCTTTTGGGCCAAAACTTTCCAGGTGGCTGAACTTGCCAACTAAATTCATATCTCAGAAAAGCCTCAGAACCTACAGTTTATTGCCTCCAGGGTCACTCAGACGTGTCTTCAGCCGATGCTGTATATCAGAGCTGTGACGGGGTGATGGATGTCCCTGTCCCATAGGTCCCAGGACTCCACCTCAGCTTTGCAGAATAAAGGGGGGACCATGCTATATCCTGAAACCTGGCAAGCAAGAACAATAACACCCCCAAGAGGCTCAAGCCAACAGCAAAGCCAACTTCCTCCTCTGTATGCCATCTCCATTCACCTTCTCCAGATGATTCACTGCCCTCTTCACCACTCAGTGTAGTGCTCTGCTCACACAAGAGCCTCCCAAACCAGGGAGACCATATTCACCCCCACTGGTGTTAATATCCTCTGGCATCATTTGGTAAAGCAGGATTTGGTCCTTAGTGCAGGCAGCTCATCCCTGCCTGATGGACCATTGCTCTCCTGTCCTCTCAGTACAACCAAGACCACCAAACTGTGCATACTTGTCCCAGGCCAAGCTATTGCCTTCCAGCATCTCACTGTCCTATAAAATTAAAACCCTTTTGTCATCCAGGCCCTAAACACCTCTTGAGCACTTGTTAAAGGCCTGAACACCCAAGGGTTTCTTTGAGGGAAGAAGAACTCAGGCTTCTCACAGGAGCTCAGCCGAGAAGGCTGATAATCATCTCGTGATCACAAATTACTTTTCATAAGGACCATTTATGAGGTAACAGTTGGCATGAGGAAAGCATTTCGTTTCGCCAGCAGCTTACTGAAAACGAAACATCGTGAACCCTAAACTGTGAATCAAAGGCTGCATTCTTCTCTCCCACAGTGACCCCTTTGTTTGGGTCTACCCAAAAGTTTCATTACGAAAGTCTGATACAGGAGCCTTATTAAATTGTGATTAAATGACGTGTCCGCGTAGAAGTCTGCTCATTCTGCTGTTGATGTGGGCTGGCTTTCCTAGACTTTTAAAACATACAGGCTTATGAAATAGCTGTAATATCTTTTCCCATGATTGCTGGGGAGCAGAGGGTCTTTGCTGCTGCTCTAGTCGTACCTGGCTTTGCTCCAGAGGATAACATTTTCATTAAAAGTGCATTAGGTGCACAATTCACCATGCAGCCATCCTGATGAAGCGCCTGATCTGAAGCCCATTGACCTGGCTCAGAAGCCTTAATGGGCTTTGGTGAACTTTGCTGGCCTCTATAAAAACAGAATCACCCATCACTAGAGTTACTTCGAGCTGCTTTTACCATCAGTTGGATCCAATTTGTTCCCCCTGCTTCCCTCTAACTCTGTGTTTCAGGATTTTACAAAAGGGAGCATGAGCTGAATCATGACTCAGGCCAGATCATTGCTATTGACTCCACTAGAGCAGCAGGGCTGAGATTTGGACAGTTGGGACACCTAAGAAAGGGTTAAAGGGTAAGAAGTCAAACCCAATGACCCCCACACCATTTCTGACCGTGTGTGAGTTCTGAGCCACCGTAAGCTCGCAGCGGTGATGCGTCTTTCCCTTCAGATGACTCACTTTAAATAGTGCCCAGTGATTTATGCACAGAAAAATGTATTAATAAATACGGAAATACACAAATTCATACGCTTGAAGGCCAGGGGAACCGTCACAAATGTTCAGTTTGACCCTCTGGAGACTGCAGCCTCACCCAGAAACTTCTGCCTGGGATACATGGCTTCTGTTCGAGTGAAGACATCCAAATATCACAATGAAAATATTTAAAGCATTCCTTCTAAGATTTGTCAGAAGGGATGTTGCAAAAAACAGAATCCCCCTCTTTCTACTGCTTCAGAAAGTCTAAGTTAGGACAGAGATGCCAAGAATATTTTCTAATTATTTTTTTTTTTGAAGTCAGTATCCCTTAGTGATATGCTGTTTCCATACTCAGAGCTGCGTACAGGGCTTTGCAGCAAAGCTGGTTGGAAGCTCCCAGTCCACCTCACAGAAGGTGGCCAGAAGCTTTCATGGCAATATGGGGCATTTCTGGGAGATGCTGGCAGCCTTCTGGCTGAGTCAGCAAGAATTCTCCATGGGTCACATATCCCAGGCTGGCCTCCTCACAACCCCAGGACCAGAGGGCTGGATCACAGGGGCACCATCTCTGTGCCATAAAGATCATTTAAATCATGCTTTACAAAGTACAAATGCATGTAAATATTTATGTAAGATAAGATCGGTGAGCAGCCCAGCAATATTTCAAAGAACTGAGCAAGGCCAACAAACAAATTATATATACTGCTTGAGAAAAAAATAAAATTAGGAAATCTAGCAATGTGTTTATGTTAGGGTAACATTTGCTCCGGAGTGGGTTTCTGTCAATGGATGTCCTACACATGGAACAGGCACTGGAAGTACAAGGGCAGGGCAGGCAAGGAGATTTATCTCAAGATCAGACTTGAATCTCATAAGGGACCTCTAATTAAGCCACTCACCAGCCACAGGACATCAAAAGGCTTTTGGGAAAGGTTGACAGGCACAGGCAGCTGATTGCTAAGTTGTATTTCACTCAGAGCAAACACACGGTGAGCATCTCTGAGATAATCACTCTTCTCAGTCAGGGGAGAAAGTCTGCTATCTGAAGTACCTACAATTATTTCTGGCAAGGATACGTTCCCGGTTTTCTCCTTTTAAATTAATATTTTTGATTAATACTTATAGCCCAAGGTCACAACACTGTGAACGCCATCAAAACCCATCCTGAATCAGAGGTTCAGAGAAGTGCCATACCACCCTGCTGCCCTCAGCAGGCAAACGCTGCTGATACTGACCCAGGATGCTTTGACACAAAGGCAAAATCTACTTACAGAGGAGGCAAAAAGACCAATTTTAAAATTCTGTGTATTTTATAGGTAGGAAGCAGACAATGTCAGTCTCTGAAATGGCTTAGCCTAGAGGATGAATAGCAACTCTCAGCTTTTCATAAAGACCCCCATCCCAGGGATGACTATGATTATTTTCCAGGTGACTATGAAGAAAAAAACAACCATGACATTATGAAGACTTTGTACCCTTCAGTTGCATTTTGCATCACAAACCAGATCCTCAGCATCTCTAAATCACTTTGACTAACGCTTTAGTCTCCAGGAGACAACACGGCTTCTTCTGCCACAGCCACCTACGTCTTCACACTGGGAGCAAAACCACTCAACCCCTCCCAGGACCTGGCATTCAAATCATGCACAAGGCAGGGGGTAACCACTTTCTCCAGCTTTCTCATCATAGCCATCAGATTTGAAAATATCCCTCTACATGACTTGGGCAACAAACGCAAAGGGCCAAGGAAGAAACCATGCTCCCACCACCGGAGCAACAACTGCCTCCCTTGCTCCACGGCCTCTATTTTTTTTTTCCTCCAGATGCTTCACATTTCCCCTTTCCTCTGCCAGGTGTTTTTAGCACATCAATGCTAAAAACTGCAGCGTGTTCTAGGATCCCAACCTGCTTTGAAATAAACCACCACAGATCTGTCTCTATGGAAGATGGTTCTTGCCAGAAATATTATCTAATTTGTAAGCATTTTATGATTTTTCTAAGAGTTATAAAATACAGTATTAGGAAACAAACGGCCAACGGAAAAGATCCCTCCTGGTAGCCAAAGTGACCATATAATTGATTTTTATGAACAGCATCTGAAGAAATGAGTCACAACCCATATGGCCATTTTGGAATCTAGATATACATCGGATTTTAAGCCTCTCAGAAGATTTATCCAAGTTTTCCGCATGTAATCAATGGTGATTAGAGAAGGATATGAATCATTATGATTCCTAAGGCTGAGCACATGTTGGAAGGGTGAAGGATTCACACATTCTTGCTCTATAAATACCCATCCAAGGTTGTCCAGCGCACAAGAAACTCAGATGGTAGGAAGTAAAAAGGTATCGCAGAACAAGTTGCAGACTCATTATGGAACCAAAGGCCTCCTCCCTCAGATGGGTGTAAATATTATTAACTTAGGACACGGTTCAAACTTCAACTGAAGTCAGACGGAAAAACTTTACCTCTAAGGCGGACTCTGTATCCTCTTTCTCCATGACTTTAACCATTTTCTCATAGCTTGGCCCCAGCCGGTGAGGAGGTTAGGTTACAAATTTGCTCAGTCAACTGTGATGCTCTACAAATAACGCCCACACAGTTCACATGTGCACACTCTTCCCGTGAACATCTGGGCTTTCCAGTGGTGCAGAAACATCCTTCCCATGGGTCAACATTTGCACAACCACATACATGCACACCTCACACCTTCACACAGCCAGACTTTCTCCTGGGCACTGCAGGCAGCTCCACAGTTAAAGCCTCCACTATCTTTTCCCATGCCAGGGGGCTTTGAGCACCATGGTCTAGTAGAAGGTGTTCCTGCCCATGGTAGGGGGGTTGGAACTTGATGATCTTAGAGGTCCCTTCCAACCCAAACCATTCTATGATTCAGTGTCAACACAGGATTGTATCCTGCATCCTCTGATGCCACAGGTGCTGGTCCACGATACCCTTCCTCTGCTCATGGCATGCAGCTCTGGAGCACCTATAGTGTCAGAGAGCACACCAATTTTTACAGACTCTCAGAGAGGGAAATGTCTCCCAGTACAAAACAACCTTCTTGTTACCATGGAAATGTTGGCCAAATAAATATTTTGCAAGTTCATTTGCCATGGAAGTAAAAAAAGCATAAGCCAGGAACTATGCATGATGCTCCATGCACAGTATCTCCAATGCACTTCTTTCCATCCACCAGACTTCTACGCAGCCACAATTGCCAGCACCCAGAAATAGCTGCCCACAAATACTAGAGATGTTTGGCCTAGATTGGACATTTATAACTTTGACAGACTTTTAGAACCAGAAGGGACTGTTATGATAGTCCCATCCAGCTTCCTGTGAAACACAAACCAAACAGTCTCAGCTGATAATTTCTGTATCAAGCCCCGTGACTTCTACGTGACCCGGCACCAGACACGCTCCCGACGTGCTGCAGCTACTATATTATATAGCTTAAAGTTCCTGTGTTCCTCCAGGCAACGCAAAGGAGAGAAGGGAGCTCCAGTCCCTCTTGCTGCCTCTTCCTCCTGATAAACGAGCAAGCAAACTGAGCGCTGGCAGTATTTTTAAAAGCTGTATGGTCTTGGAGGCGAGTGAAGCCCCTGCATTCCTTGGAAAGAGATGATCGGGTGATAGAGAATAGAGCAGGATCCATAATCTGTTACACAGGTTTGACTTCGTAACACTAGCACACATTCAGGTCCCCTTTTAAAGGGAAGCTCAAAGATTAACATCAGCTCCTAAACCAAGCCTGTTGTAACGAAACCCTTGCCTACAGTTTGACAGAGGCACTAACAGGGTCTTTTATGACGACTGCCAAGGGAAGTCTCCAAGACAGCCGAAAACTTTGAGGTTAAAATTTGAAAGGAAGACAAAGTTATCCTCATATTCACATTACAGCACATGATAAACTATTCCAGAGGGGATTCTTACCAGGATGCTGAAAGAAATTTTATGGAGAACTGAAGTCATTCATCTAAAACGAGGATGAAAGTGTAACATATTACCTAGAAGGACACAAAGAAAGGCAATATTTTGCCCTCGATTTTATTTTGTTTCTAAGGCAATTCAGTCAGCTAAAATTTGCAATTCAAGTTGAAAAGGCCTATACAATAACCAGATCCAGAGGATCGTGATTTAAGGAAATATTATGCCAGTTGTAGCAAAAGTAGAAGTTTTCATATTTAAGTTATTTCATATTATTACAAAACATACCAAGACTAGCATTCTTCCACCCGGAGATTTCCCAGATTTCCCACCCACATAGAGCCCGAAATCTCTATATAAGGAGTTTTTCCCCACTTTGCAGATCAAAGTAATGTTCCCCATGCTGGCAGCTCAGCCAGAAATAGGGTTGACACTCCTCAACGTGCAGTTTAGCATCTTTAGTCCTGACTTTAGTCCCTCAGTTAACCATTACAGCAACAAGGAGACACTTTTCAGACTACTCTTAGGGCTCTTTGCTCAATTGCCTCCAGAAGTAGTAGATGTGAGTTTTTCTGAGAACTTTTTGGGGGCATCTATCTGGTTGGTTCCCCAGTTGGAACAGGTGACTAAATCACCTCTCCAACACATGTCGGTGCCCTCTGCTGATGTGGGGCTGGAGGGCTCTGTCCCCCTTTGCACAGTGGGAGCCTCCGTGGTGCCAAGGAGCAATGCAGAAGGTAGCCAAATCCAGCCCTGCAGCCCTCGAAACTGCTCCCAGGCCAAGAACAACAGTAAATAACCTGCTCTCAACCAAGGAGCACAAGGGTTTCCAAGCTCAGCTGGGGCCTTTTCCCTTTCTTTTTTTTGCCTGAGAAAAGTCAAAATGCTCCAAGATGCCTTGGAAACATGGTACAGCGAGTGCTGCTGAAGGGGATATTTGCAAGGAGCCCTGCCATGACCTCAGCTTTAAAAACACTTCAATCAGAAGGACTCAGAAGTCATGCCAATGCCAAATTATCCCCATGCAATACAAAAAAGGAAGCTAATCCCTGCTTCTTGATGATAATTAGCACAATGAGAAACACCTTTCTGACATGATTTAGCTTCCAGCCCAAGCTGTCACAGAAGAACACTTCTTCGAAGGAGCAGATGATGACAAAGGCTGGAGTGGTGCATTGCACCACATTGGTGGTGTTCAAAGAAACACAACACCTGCCCTTCCTGGCTCATATGCTGCATCTGGCCATCATCCATGGCTCACCCTTCCAGGGTTTTGGATATAGGCAGGAATTTCTTCTTCTTTCCAGTGGCCAGACATACTTGATTTTCTAGCTGTTCCACGGAGGACATAATCCCCCGGGTGATTATGTGCTACAAGACTCTGCTCAGTGACTCAGCCCTTGTGGCTTTTAGTGGGATCAACTTCACAGGGAGATTTTTAGGGGGAAAAAAAATAAATAATATTCTTAGTGAATATGATGGTGAATACACGTGGTAGTGAAACTCCAGGCTGATGCAGTTTTAACTCCCAGGTGACTTTCCATGCACCTTCTCTCTTCCCCAGGCCTGAACTGGCTATTTTTAAGAGAAAAACTGCCACAGAAATAAGATTTTCCATATGGATAATTGATAGGGGTTGACTGGAATTTTGTCACCGGCACCCACAAGCTGACAGGTGAGGGTTTCAAACAGAGCCCTCCCAAGCAATACTAGGGACAGGATTACAGCAAAACAGAACCTCCTCAGTCTCAGAGCCTCATGGCTGCTGTTTCTCAAAGGGTTTGAGGCTGGGAATCCAGATCTCCCTCAGCACCAGCCCTTTCCAGCCGTGCCCCAAGGTATGGGGCAGGGGAACGATGTGTTTCCACTAAGGTGCCTTGATTGCCTCTGACCCTGGTGAAAAACAACAGGACCAGAAGATGTACAGGGTCTTGGCAAAATCTGGGAATGTTTTTTAGTTTGGGTTTTTTTTTTATGCGTCCCAGGTGCCAGTGTCATCCTGCTTCTCATCAGGGCATAGATGCCACCTTCTACCAGGGCAAGGGATGCATCTTCAGCCCTGCTTTCCCCAGCATAAGCAGCGAGCAGGGTGTGCTTCCAAGGAAATTTAGAAACTCTACAAAAAAAATAGAACTGAATTCTCTTCAGAAACAGTTCTTCTCTGGGGGAGATAAGAGGAGAAAGAGCAAATCACTTGTGACAGATGGCAGTGGTGGTGGGGAATGCACTAATGGGAAGCACACACATCCCAGGAGGATGAAAGCAGCATAAAACCTTATAAAAAAACCAAGTGTATGTCTCATTGGGCTGTTTCACTGTGGTTCCTTTTATAAAATATATATTCACCCAAAGGCAAATCTTGATTTCTGTCATGAGCCCATTATTACACAAGTGCTGTGAATTGGTGTTAAAGATACAGTAAGTCATAAAGAATGTATCCTATATACACCCAGACGTATATTGAACCCAGATTTATATAGTCAGTGCTACAGGAAACAAGGCACTCTTTATATTTACTAAATGTTGAATTCAGTGCATCAGCAGCACAAACTGCAGCGAGCCTAGAAGCAAGGTGCTGACTGCACTGCAGCACGACGCCGCAGCTGCAAACACTATTTCTGTTTAGAGCCATTGCAGCTGGGTCAAAAGGAAGCATTTTCTTTCTCTCTCTTTCCCAGCCATCCCCAAAAATTAGCATTATTACAGGAGTGCTGTATTCCAGCAGAGTGTTGGTGCACAGTTTTGATGGAAGCTCCTTTCCAAGCCCTCATGCCAGCTGCTCTACCCACTGGTGATTCCCACTGCTCTACCAGGTGATGCATTTCATTTTGGCTTGATTTGCTTTGTATTCTCCAGTTATACACCCTATTCAAATTAGCATACCTGCTCAGGAAATAAAAAAAACAAACCTACTCAAACACCAGTGTCTGGGCCTTGCAATGGAAGGGACACTTTCCCAGGTAACAAAAGATTAGTAATGAGAGCACCACAGAGTGAATCCTTCTCTGTTCTCTGCAGTCTGTGGCTTCACATCTAAATCAGGGCAGTGCTTAGGCAAAGGCTTAGCTTTAAGCAACACTTAATCTCACTTGCTTTATAAAGTCAAACTACAGGATAAAATCCTCTGAGTGGAATAATTCCACCAAACACCAGTGAAAAAGTAGGAGGGGTGGGTAGGACCTCCAAAAACCCACAAACATAGACCAATAGTACACTGCACAGATCCTCCACCCAGCTCCAAGTGAGTTAACAGGGGACACAAAGCTACAACAGCCTGGTATTGTGTTTAAGTTAGATATCTATCTTTATGTCTATATGTCTTTATCTCATATCTCAAAGCTAGTTATCCAGTGTGGACTCCTACCCCAGCATGACATGCTGCTCCTGGTATAAGCAAGCTGGCAGAGATGCCCAGCATCCTTCCATCTCCTACTACCCACCTCCTTAGCAGAGGCAATCCTGGAAAGCACTGTTGAGTTTCATTGTAGGATAACATGAATTTATGGTTTGTACCTTGTGACACAAAGATATCTAGTACCAGCTCTCAGGATGCACAGAAATCCCACCAGGCCATTAGATACCAAAATACTGCACGGGGAATATTTCATTCCAGCCCTCAGTGGTAAAAAGGGCTGATTTAGTTTCTGAGATGCAGCCCACTGCTGTATTATAAAATAGCACATGCTGGTTTTATGAGATGGTCCAGAGGAAAACATCCAGAACACTTATCAGCTGAAACCACAGGTAGCACGCAGGGAAGTGGATTAAGGGAATAACGTGTTTTGCGCAGGCGGCCGTGCCCCATGCACACATGAAAAGCCCCGGGGACAGTTAACCCTGAGCACAGCTGCTAGGGTTTAGCACTACAGACCCACTGAAAGATTTATCTCTAGTCCTCAAACAGGCAGGAGTTTGGTAGGGATTCAAGGAAAACAGTAGTCGGTCCCCCTTCGTTAGGCATCCTGAGCAAGTCCGGACAGAAGAGAAATTCCAGCAAGAAACGGCCACAGGTAGGAGCTGCCAATTTCTTGAGTGAAGCTCAGGCCATGGAATGCCAGTTGTAAATCACACCTGCCACCTCCCTTGACATGCGTGGACCAGCCTGCTCAGGAACCCTCAGCTGGCAGCAAGCACCAAAACCAGAAAAGATTTCTAGTTATTGGAGTTAGGAGGTGATGGAACCACCCTCCACTATGGGAATTGCGGTTAAGAGAATATAAGTGGCTTTTAAGATAGGTTTTGGCCAATTTATGAAAAAAGATCCAAGATGTGGACTTCTCCAGCAGCTGAGGACAGTGACCCAGGACATCTCTCAATCCAAACGCCCAAACATTTGTGCTACTCGCAGCAGAACATTTTGGGGCAAGACGTTTGCTGGACCAGCTCCAAACTGTTGTCCTAAATAATTTCTGCACAATCCCCACAATAACACGTTGCCCTTTTTTTTGTTATGTCCACGTTTTCCATCTCCTGGTGTGCCTTACCATCATGAAATCTGACTCTGCCACTTAATTAATACCATAACCACGCGCCGAAACGGCTTGCCCTGCGCTGAGCACCGTCCGCACACTCCGAGGTATTTGTTGCTGCGACAAGGGAATACAAAGCTTTACATGCAGGAGATGGAAAAGGTTAAAGTCAATATTTTGGCTGGTGGAAATATTTATGGAAAGAACCCGTGAATTAGCGAGCTGTATTCATTCCACTGACATTTCCTAACTGCGTTAACCTTTTATATTTCTTGTGGTTGGCTCCTGTTTAATACGTTCTAATTATATGAGAACCAGGAAGCAAATGAACGGCCGAGATTAAAGTTAAACAACAGCCATAAATACTGCAGGACAGATTCTCAGCACTGAACCTACAGATTTACACCCCCAAGTTCAATGCCTTGCAGGCGAGACACATAAGACTATCAGACATGTGCAGAGCTCATAGTTTCTTGCCAAACTCCCTCATCTGAGGGCAGAGTTTGCCCCCTTGATGGCACCGTGTTGATGTGTCATTGTGCAAGCAGTAAAGGACATGAGTTCATTCAAAGAGGGTTCAGGGAGGACAAGTAGCTCCTGCAAAAATCAGTTTCCTCTGGTCTTCATACAAGGAGAAAGGCAGGAAAGGAAAAAGGGATTCTAAAGCCCTCAGTTAACGATGGGCAGATGTTCTTGGCACCTTCAGCCAACCTTAAGCACTGCTCAGGTACTATTGCATGTGCTGTGTGCAGGAACAGTGATTCCATCTAACATCCGAGCGGGCAGTCACTCAGCAGTGATTTACGAGCGCAGCGATATCGGTTACAAAACACACAAGATCAGAATAACTTTCTCCCAGCAGAACGTTACATCACAAGCGAACGCAGACAGTTGCAAAATTCAGATCCACAAGTGGAAGATGTTAGCAATCTGTTCTAGTTCAGCTCCATGCACGGAAACGCCAGATGGCTATTCTGCTGCTCAGCACCTCTAAAAGGGGATGGAAGAGGTTCATGGGTGCAAGGTGTCCCTTTTAATGGAATAGAGTTGAAGCTAACAAACAAGGGAGTACCAGCAATTTGCTGACACTGTCACAAATTTGCCAGGCCAAAGCTAGCTGGAGGTGCTGACCTGTGGAGCAATTGCTCCTCTGCTGGAGAATTAGATGCAGCTTCACTGTGAGGCACTCAATCATCAGCTCCACTTTGGGATTAAGAATGACAATACCAGCTCCACCAATGGTTACACACAGCCAAGGTGTTTTCAGTCTGCAGTCCTGATGACACTGCCACCCATATCTGCACGTCTGCTTCCTTTGACTACCATGGGATAGTACTTAAGATGCTTACAGGTTGACCAACAGGTCTAATGAGATTACATGAACTACTTTTGATCTAGCGGCCTCCTGCCTCTTTGCACACAAAGCAGAGATCCATCTATAATGACAAGGAAAAAGGGCATCATCTTTTATCTATTTGGCCTGGGTAATGCGTGTCCCCTCAGCTGTTTGCTCCCCTCTCCATCCCTGTTCCATATGAATGCTCAATACGCCCAATTGTTGTCTTGTATCACAGCTTCCGATATGATGCAGCATCAAAGGGCTTCATGCATGTGGTTACAATTAAATCTGTGCTCAAGCACTTTGCTGAACCCGGGCATTCATTGAACTGCAATTGTCTCTGAGGTAGGGGCCATCTTTTCCTATAAAATGCCTCACACAGTCAGTTTGACCCCAATTGGCCTTCTCTATCCCACTAAAATAAAAATAAATAACTAGGAGTAATAATAATAAATGGTGTAACCCTGGTAAAAGTTTATTTCCTATGTGTTTCCAAGAACAGTACACAATCTACAAGGAGGGATGCTGCTGTCTCCTACCATCAACAATGCCAAAAATAAATAGAAATTAAGTGAAAGAGTCAAGTTTCAAGCAGCATAAATTCAACCACAGCAGATATTTTGCGTGGATGCGGTATAGTTTAGACTCCAGCAAGTTTCCTCATGGTCTATCTACTTCCTCAAAAAAAAATATCAGCCATAATCACGCTGCAACAGCCAAGCCTAACACAGTGTATCAATTCAATAAACATCTCTATTCCGCTATTGCTTAAGGGGCAAAAGGAATCCTAGTAGGTCTGTAAAGGATTTTTTGACAGCAAACCTCCTGGCTGATCTGTTAAAAATCAGAGTGTTTGCCTTGCACAGCGCTAGCAGAATCTGTTCATCACCCAGACAGTCTCTGCTTTATTTGCAATAACTCTGCTTCCCTCCCCACACACTTTTCAATAAAAGTTATTTAATACAGTGATCTCGGCTATTTTTCTTTTTTTGTAAATACATATATACAGATATCTCTACGGTGCCTCTGACACCACAGCCTGCGTGCATTAGGCAACCCCTAGAGCTTCACACGGGGAAGAATTTCCCCTTTCACTGGTAGTTTTGTGTGTTTGGGAAAAACTCCGACTCACCACAGTTTTCCCTTTTGTAAACCCGGCGTCATTAGAGACTTGAAGTACTTAACAATTTACCATGCTTTGGGATAAATAGAGTTACATTAGCACAGGTGCAAATAGCTTTCTAATTATTATTAATTTAATAATACGGTGCTGCTGTTCCACACTAATTAGATCCATGTTGTTCTATAGTAGGAGAACAACGCTAGCAATCTCCACAGCTGTCAGCTGCTGTCTTCTCCCAATTGCTATGGAAAGCAAACAAACCGTAAAGGCAATTCATAATTATTATAAACACTCCCTAACCTAAACCACGTTGACATTTCTAAATCAGAGTTGCATGCTTGCTCTTGTCTGTGGTGTCAGAAAGGGAACGGAGCCAGCTGAAGAAAGGACAACCAGCTATTAGATAATTTGAGGGCCAAGCAACTAGTTGGGGTTTAACGAGCTCTCTTAACATGCAGAAAGTGCTTCCCCCTCCATCAGTCTGACCAACCCATCCCACCTCTCACTCCATCATGTTGATGATCTTAGCTTGAGACAACATTTGGCTTTCCAGTGTTTTCTGGAGTTTTCCTGCAAGGTAAGCGCTGTGCAGTTTGGAAAAGGCTTTGCCATTTCTATCTGTGGGGATTTGCTCCCCCCAACTAGAAGAAAGGAAGGAGAAATCCAGTTCCCCCTGCCTGCTGCTCAATCCCTCTGGGCTTTTCTCATAAACTCATTCCAAGAACATGGCTTAAGCTCTTAAGTGATACTCAAAGCCCTCAGCATGAGGTTTATGGCTTTCAATGTCTGCTGAGAACATAGTTATAACTGACAAGCTCAGAGGCAGGTATTTGGATGCTCTTCCACAAATACATCCCTATAAAACAGATCTCAACTTTGACATTGACCAAGACTTAATTAAAAGTGGTTTAGTAGAAACAGCTGACTGACAAAAAAAAAAGTCTACACACAGATAAATCCCACAGGGCTGTATTTGCACCCAAATGCTCTGAGTCTCCATTGAACTGTGTATTACTCACTGATTTCAGCTTTTTTAATTTAAATTGCCAGTCCTACTGTAGAAGGGAGGAAATCCTTGTTTGCTATTTCTCTTCTACTACGGTTTCATTTAGATTTCATTATAGTAATTCTGGTTTCGATTTGTGGTACTTCCTGAATGACTACTTTGTCTTCTGTGACAACCCCCAGAGCTGATGAGCTCAGGGTGTGGGGATCAAGAGGGTCTCCCAGGAGGGACCTGCATCCCCCTGCACATCATGTCCTCAATGGACAGACATGGGCTGTCCATGGTCAGCCAGGGTCAGCCCCTGCTAGCCCCAAAGCTGGAGTGACCCCATTTGTCATCTCCATCTGGTCAACACCGAAGGGGACATCAGAGGAATTCCACAGCATGAGAAAACAGGGTGGGAACCAGAGCAACATGTCTCAAGAGAAATCAAATCCATCAATGGGCAACTCCCCAGCCATGCAGCACAGGAGCATCCCAGCAAGGACTAATGCTAATGCCCACTTGCATATTCCCAAACCTCCTGCAGCCACAAAACCCAACTGTGAAAGAAACCCAAGCTCAAGTTTAACCTTTTTGGATAAAGTGTAATTCTGAACCCAGAGAAGTTCACTCCGACAGATAACAAAGGATTCATAATATTCAAGCCATCATTGAATTTGAGTGGCAGCAAGGGCTTTGCCAGAGTCCTTTTAGGTGCAGTGAACTCTTCAGAAGTCAGACACTTATTTTGCCAAGGTGCTCTGAGAAATGCCAAGAAAGAGCAGAGCCATGTCGCATCAGGAGCGGCAGAGGACCCCAGCCCCAAATAGCTGATGGTGTTGATCATCAGGTCATGCCAACTTGGAAGCTATCGATGGAAACGTTCGCTGGAGTAAGGGCAAAAATTGTCACTACTCCTTGAGCACAGCCCCCAAAGGCTCAGTCACATCACAGGCTCATTGCACTGAGCAGAATAACAAGAGAAACCAGTTTTCAAATCTGCAAACTGCTCATTGTTTGAGCTGGACAAAAAGGATATCCACCTTCTGCAATACAAGCACGCCAGGATCAGCATCATATAGACAGAGGACATGTCCCCATGGACACCAGAGGTGAGAGAAACCCATCTGTGCCTTTTTCCAGAGCTCCCTCTTTGTGCTGAGACAACACTTTCCCTCAAACTCCAAAGCGTTGATATGAAACCAGGCCAAATGAAAAGTGGAATTAATCTGAAGGATTATGTTTCACTGTTGTAAAACACTTGGCAAAAAGCCTGCCCTCAACCTCCAGCTCCTCCAAGCCCCACTGATGCTGAGCAGCTCGGCTATGCTGCTGCACCTTGGCATGGTCAACACTGCCACCATGGTCCAGGTGGGCACCTCCACCCTCCTGCACCTGTGACCAGGCTGGGCTCATCAAACCAGCAGGTGTGGGACATGCTGTAAAGCTCTCTTGCTCTGAGTAGTCAAGCAAACCGGAGTCAACCAAGACGACTGTTTAATTGGCCTCTTCCAGTCACCACATAATACTTCTCTATCTACTGCATGGCCACTGTACACTCATGCTGTAAAGCAAAATAAACTGCCCAATCCTGAAACTTTCATTTCTTTTGTATTGCACTGCAAAGTTTGAAACATCATGTTCAAGACCTCCCATGCACACAAATTATGGTGAAAGAGACCATTTTTTCCCCACGGGGTGATTCCCACTTTAAACCAAAAGACTTTATAACACGCTTTACCTAGGAAATAGGATATGGTATGCTCTTCTCACTCTTTTACTAGGTCTCCACACAAGCATACAAGTTTGCCTTTCTAGCCAAGACCAGGTGGGAAAGTCCTGCTATTAAAACACTAACAGGAAGCTGTGGGGTCATTCAACATCCCTACCCTCAAATAAAAGCTCCTCTTCCACCAACATGTAGCTGAGGGCTCTTACTTGTCTTTCCCCAGCCACAAAACTGGACTGAATGTTAATTTGAAACGGAAAACGTATCCGAATGTGATGACAGTCTACTGAAAAACAAAATAACCTTAACGCAGTAAACTCTTTTTAAGTACAAGAACCGCATGGTATAAACACTGCTGGCACTCATAAACCTTCAGTTGGCTTTAATAGCTTTTCTTTCAGCCTAGCATGTCCTCAGCAAAGGACATTTTTTTATTTCATTGTGATCACAGCAAAACAGCTTTCCTTAACCGCGTTACCAAAAATAAAATGAAAAAATAAAAAATATACCTTGCTGTGTATCTTACAACTTCCCTTCAAAAGCTCTCTCTTTCCTACCCAAGCTGGCACGGTGCCTTTGGGAACCCAACATTTTCTCCCTCAGCCCTCCTGTGGGACAAGACTCACCTCAAACAATGCTGTCCTGCATCCTGGGAAACGTAGTCTGAAAAGCTGAAGCCATCACCACTTCCACAAGCCCAGTAGCACTTCAAGGTCCCAGACTGAGCCTGAGGAAAATAAGGGAATTTGCCTGAATCTAAGTTTTTTCAGGACCTTATATCCCATGTATGGTGTCTCAAGGCTGACTTTTCTTTACCTGCCATAGGGTGGAGTCAAAGTAAAAAATTTGCACCACCTGGAAATCTTGATAAGCTTTTTAAGCCTGGCCCTGGTTCAGGTGTTGGGAATCAAACAAATTAAGTTCAGACACAACTTACTGGATTGGAGAATTTAACTGGGAATATTTCTAGCATAACTACACACACAGAGTCCCTTCATTTCAGTGTTGCATGTCACCTGCTCTTACTGGGCCAAACAGCCCTTCTTAAAAAAATAATATCAGAAATACAGCGGGAGAGAAATGACGCTGAGCAACATTCTCCTGTCAGGGACAGATCATTTTGGGGTAGGATAATTAATCAGCCACAGTCTAAATGGCTTCTGTCTTAAAGGACTTCTTTCTTCTCCAAATGTATCCTCTGTGGGTCAGAAATGCCAGCGTAGTATTATCATTCTGTCTTTGCATTTGAAATACTAGCTACCACGTTGATGAAACAGACCTTTATTGAACTTCAAAGGCCCATAATTATATATCCTTTCCTTGAGCTTTGATATTTTAATATTCAGCTGGTGAAATTATTATCTATTCTAGCCACAAAGCATTTATTTATTTTGCTTGCTTTATCTCTGTTATTTCTGCGGTGGTAAGAGGCTGAGGAAGAAGCCCCCCTGCTTATTGGCAGCAGCAGAAAGTGGGAATTGAATGTACCAGGACTTTTATCTCCAGCAGCTGAAGAACGAAGTGTTTGAACTCTTTCTGCAGCCCTAACGGGACTCAGAAACCTCTCCCCCCTCCCCAGCCAGTTCCTCTCATTTATGCTTTTTAAGAGCCAGCCAATTTTCCTTATATAGGTTTCCCTGTGCCATAAGGGAGCACAGGAGAGTCAAGAAGACACCATTCAGTACTAACGACGGTATGAATTTTTCATCTGAAAAAGGCACTCTGTTTTTGGAAGAGGCAGAAAAAAACCCACTTTCACTTGTGTTTGCTCAGTTCCAGCCTCACCAAGGTGGACGTATGGCCAACAGGGGCAGGAATATTTTATGTATACATCCAGCTCGTAGAGCAGCAAACACAAATACACACAGGTAGAGCACAGCCCCCCTTGCTGGCTAACAAAACAAGGTGGTGTTTCATGGCTCTGCATCCCCCACGAGAGGAAGCCCCCGTGAATGGATGGTGCCCTTCTTCCAGGAGAGTTTCAGCAACCAGACTGAGCTGCAAAATTTAGAGCAAAACCTGGATTTTCCAAGCTCAACCTGCAGGCCTGGCCCAAACCTTCAACAAAACCATGTGAAAAGTGCATTTACATCACCAAAAGATTTCAAAATAGGGGGGAACCCCCAGCATTTTCACAGTATCTATCTCGGTGAAACGGAGCTGTAGCGAGGAGGTGCTGGAAATCACATCAGAATTACGTTATTGAGAGACTACAGTGTGATTTCTAAAATAAATCCCCTCAGCTACGCCTGGATCTCTCTCCTGGAGAAATGGGCTGATGGTTGATCCTGTGCAGGCACTTCCCAAGAGTAGCCACCAGCCCTTTCTCTCTCTCTCTCTGGGGTCCTTTCCAAATAATCCTGAAATCAAACCTGTGTTAGATGAGCCCAATATCAGCACATGGCTTTCATCAGATGTTTCCAAGCCCTTTAGGGATGTGACTTAATCGCACTTCACAACAGCCCCTGATGAGCTTCGGCAGCCTTTGCTCTGCCTTGCTGAGCTGGAAACTAAGGAAAAGGGGCTGTGTCACCTTTCCAAACCTGCAAAGCGAAGCAGTAGAAGTAACAGAATTACCATTGAGAGGTCTGAACTCCTCATTTCATGCTTCCTGGGACAGGCTTCCCAAAATCCAGCTGCCTTAACAAAGTATTTCCCCACAAGGAGGAGAGAAAAAAAGCAAGCCAGCTGAAGAAGGACATCAATGCTTAAATGTTCTATAAAATTGTGGTCCTCCATTTAAAAAAACATTCCAAACGATGAGTTCTCACCATGGGATTTCCCAGTGGTGATTAAAAGTGGAGAAGCTCTTCATGCAACACGGATGGATGTCCAGACCAGAAACCCATCTCGTTCATTCCTGGGAGTCCAACCAGGGGACGGGTTGATATCCCATTATTATTAAAGAAGTGGATGGAAGCCTCCAGGAGGGGTGCACAGTTCCCACATGTGGGCTTGCATGGGCTCTGCAAGTGGCCAACATTGTCTCCTCCAAACACCTCCCATGTCAGGGCTTGACAGGAAATTTTGGTAAAAGGCATCGTGGACGTATTCCCTTCCAACCGAGCCGTGACGTTATGCCCACACAAGGACCTTTCCAGAAGCCAAGGCCAATGGGTGGCAGGCCAGCGTGCAGCCACTAGCACTAGCCACGAGCGGGCAGGGGCCACCACACAGAGCCCGGTGACAAGACTCATCCAAGCCCAAACTATTCCTGCTTGGCATCATGCAAGCCCCATGCATCTTCTCCGTGCTCCTTCAAACACCCCCAAGCATCCCGCTTTCCGTCGCTGTTGGTGTTTATTTACCCAGCGTTTCCCAGCAATGCAGCCACCGCCGAGGGTATTCCTGGTAGTCCACAGGAGCCTGCTGGATGTTTGCAGGATTAAGTTGTTTATCTTCTCACGTGGGCCATGGGGCAAGCCATGATTCCGTTTATGTCGCGGTCAGCGTTGCCGTATTTCAGAAACATTAATGTCTGAAAAAAAAAAAAATAATAGTGAAGCACTGTTTAGGAGAACGGGGCCGTAACACGAAGCAGAGAGGTGTCCAGGAGCCAAAGCACCGCTGGGCTGAGCGATGGCTTGGCTTGGTTCTCCAGCTCACAGTCAGCTGAAGGATGCTCGGCCCAGGAAAGACACAAAAGCCTCTTAAAGCCAAATTGGGTATGTATCTTTTTACCAGGAAATTTGGGGAGAAGGAACGGGGGAACCCCATACACCACATTCTTTTTGCAAACGAAAGAATCGGGGGGTTAGGTTTTAGTAGTACAAGAAAATCTTGGGGGTTTATTTGCAGATTTTCATACAAAAATGACTTTGTATTCGGAAATGTTGACGCCTGACTTTCAGCCCCTGAAAAGATGCAAAGGAAATGGAAATCTAAACGAGTAGCATATGCCATCCCCTCGGCTCCACCAACGAAAATATTTGGCTTCCACTTGCAGCTACCCCAATCAAAAAGAAGTTTGGGCTGCAGGAATGTAAGTCGAAGTGAATGTTAAATTTACATTAGACATTTGTTAATTAGCCAGCAAATGAATCACCCCCACGGACTGGCACGGTCCCTGCAATTTAAAGCAAACACTGTTGTGTCAAGTTAAACTGTTGCCCTGGAGTTGACTAAGCAGAAACATTCCAAAATGTAATTATTAATAAGATTTTCTTGTATTATTAAAAACATCAAGATTAAAATACCTCGGTGGATATTTACAGGCAGGGAAGTAGGAGAGAGACTCAGTAGGTGTTTATTAAATCCATTTCCACATATATATCCACCCTCTGAGTGCTCTCCATTTCCCTGCAAGCAAAAGCCCCCTTGTACCCAGTGTCTATCCCTGCGGGTACCTCTTTGGTTATTACACCCTGGCCAGCGTGATTTGTTGGCTTAATCAATATTCAGGTTAAACAACAATTTCTTTTAGCAGGAAGGAACTCTGTCACCCTTCTCAGTGTGTTGTGCCAACACATTAAGGGACCAAAATATTTTCCTGGGGTGTTAAAGGTACATTCCTGAGACAGTGCCCCAGTGGGGACTGGAGTAGCTCTTGGAGCTGGAGGGGTTGTAGCATTCAGAGAGCCTTGGCTATGGAGTCTTCCTCTTCCTCCTGAAGTTGCTGACACCTTAGAAAAGGCTTTGGTTGATGTAGGATGAAGGAATGACTGTGGCCTCAGTTCCCCATCCCACATGGTCTCTCCGCTGGGTTTTCTCCCCGACAAACAGCCAAACAACCCAAATAAAGCTATTGGGGAGCTGGCTCTACTATTGACACCGAGACCCCGGTAAACTTTCTTGTATACTAACATCTGAAACTCAAGTGCCCCAAGACCTTCAGAAAAGGATATCATTATTTTTTTCGCTTCCTTTGAGCTTAGGCCAAAAGCCAAAGTCATAAATAGAAACAGTTATTCTGGGCTCAATATCACCTTTTGTGCAATGACAAAAATAATGTGTTGTTGAACTGTTTGGCATGACTGCCCAAGCATGTGACAAGAAGCTAATTACTTTAGAAGCCAAATCCACTCGAGAAAACAAGAATCCAACTTATAGCAACTCATATTTTGCCAATTTTGCTGCTCCAAATGCATATTTTCAATCTGTTTTCCTCTCGCTCGTGACATCCTTTCCTTCTTTTATAAATACAAACCCAGAGTTTGTAGCTGAACTGGCAGACATTCTCCACTGTCCTTCTCTCAGCCTTGCTCAACCCGAGCGATAACCAAATCCTTCCTGCAGAGCTGAACTCTTTTTCCACCGTCACACAGTACATTAATTCACTCAACACATTTGTTTGCAGCTGTCTTCCATCACCAGCCCCACACCCAGCTGGCTTCTCATAGCAGAGGGTAAACTTAATTTTCCAGTAATGAAGGTATAAAGCAGGTAATTTTTTGTCCTTTGCTCCCCGGAAAATTTTGCTTTGTTTAACTGGGGAAACAAAAAATACCATCAAATGCTTGGGCTGCTAGTTTTAGGGTAGGTGATCAAATATGAGCCTCTTCAGAGAAGGAACAGCTTTTAGATTTTTAAGCAAGTTTAGTCAAATCCGACAGTGTTTTCTTAACACAAGCTGGTCATTCTTATATGTGCGTATTTCTTCCAGGGTAGGTACAGCTACTGATTTTTTATGATTTATAGGGTTAGTGGCTTCTTCCATTGCTCCCTCAAAACCATCCCCTTGTTTACTTTCACCAATAAATGCTAAAGAAAAAAAAAAAACCCAAAACAAAACCAAAAACCTCAACAAGTGAAGAAACAACCAAATCTCATAGTCAGAGGTTTGCAAGAAGATGTCCCCAAGACCAAGACACCAAACACAACACGGGGCTAAAATTTACTCTGCACCTGATATTTGGGAGGCATTTTCCTTTTTTCTCCCTCACTCTTCAGCTCTTGCTTCTAATGTCAAAGACAGGCAGTAGCTTTGAAGCTTTTCCAAATGAAAATGCCAGAAAAGTCCTGGTTTTCCAGTCAGCTTGCCAACTCCAGCAATCATTAATTTTATGTGCTAATTTTAAAGTTGATTGGTTTTGTGTCTTTGACTTCAAAGGCAACTCCAGTGAAAAACCTAAAATATATTTTAAAAGGTAGAAAATAATTTTGTTTTAATGTCTTTTCGTGCAAAAAAATCCATTATTTTTATTTTAAGGAACACAGATTTCCTCCCTATAGCCTGCATAAATGTTGCTGAAGATTTTCATGCCAAATATTTGCTTTATTCCGAAGACGACTTTAAAAAAATTAAAAGAGTTAAATAAATCAGGCTAAAAGTGTTTTCATTTGTTCCACCGGTGGCACTGTGGATTTTATTAGTGAAGTGTGCATGTAACATACGCGCAGAGCAATTATGTTTTTCAGTTACAAAACACTATTCATTAGATTAAATAAAATGACAGAGATTTTGGTCTGGTTCTGCCCTCAGATATTACACAGTCACTTGACTGGAGTACAATTTTGACTGTTTTCCCAGCTCATCAGCACATTAAAACCAGCTGTGGGTCTCAATAAATTGTTTCAGCAGAACCCACTGAAAATATCTGTATTTTCGTCCCTCCCCAGCCCAACAACTGAAACTTGGAGGTCATTATGGTAGTTTTAATTATGATTTGGTAGGGATGTCCTTCACTGAAATCCATACTTCCATAAACAACATGCTTCTGCTGTCATATTAGATTTCTCTATTTCAATTGTAAAGTCACAAACCCATGTGCTTTCCATTTTAGCTCCTGGACCCCCTGCTAAACTTAGACACATGAAGGAGTGGTAGCAAAGGGAGAGCAGGAGTGTCCACAGCCTTAGTCCTGCTCGTGAAAAGATGTTTACTGATCCTGCAAACAACAAAAAGAAATTTAAAAAAAAAAAAGGGAAAAGAAAGGGAAAAAAAAACCAACAAAAAAACTCCAACAAACCAGAACTGAGCAGACTGGGAGGAAAATGGGGCTGGTGTCGATGGGGGTGCAAAGACAGAGCTCCAGAGCGATAGGGTTTTGTAAATGTATAACAACTGCATGAGCTCTAAAGTGAATCCAGCTGCCAGCGCCCGGCTCCCGCCGCCTCCCAGCAGAAGCTCTGGGACACGTCAGAGAAAAGTTCCCCAACGCTGCAAACAATTACCATGGGTTTTTTTGTTTTGGTTTGGTTTTTTTTTTATTCCATTTTATCCAAGTCCTCTAGACTAGAGGAGGGAAAAGAGAAATTTGAAGGGAAATAGGAACAAAATATTTAAGAAGGGCTTCGCTTGGGTTTAGTTTGGTCTCGACTCGGTTAAACCCAAGAAGAGGTTCCCATGTACCACTCCTACAAGGGAAATTTTAAGTCCCTCCTCAATCTATGGTAGCCTTTAGGCTGTATTTTAACAGGGTCCTTAAGCATGTCATTATACCAGTTTGTTGCTTCTACCATGTGTAATATGGTAGAAGCTTCAGTGTCCTGGACACAACCAACCAGTGAAAGTGCTGATGAGAGAGGCCCTTCCAATTAGGGGAACGCTGGAAAACCATATTGACAAACAATTGCCTTGAACAAAGCCCAAGCATTCCCTTTGACGATGTGTTTATAAGATAAATTTTGGCTGGAGAAGGGACATTTTGGGCAGGCATTAAGCATATTTGTGAAAGAAGAGTTCCTGTGGAAACCTGAGAAGGTGGGTTTGCACCAAAGAGTTCACACAGCTGGCTTGACCTTGGACTGGTTCCCTTATAGCTTTTCATAAACACTTTAATTATCTCATCACAGCCTGGAAAGAATGTAATGAGGGAGACGTTTGTTTCTGCCCCACCATGAAACGTCACTTGTGATAACGAATTTAGTGTTTGTCAGATGAAGAGTTTATGAGACCAAATTTAAATTTGGGAAATATCACAAAATGTCAAACTTCTCAGAGGAGGGCAAACAAGTTTGCCAAAATCATAGCCAGGAACAAAACAAAGTAGTGGAAATTCCAGTTGAAAATGTTAGAGACTGGTTCCCTGCCTTTTGTTGACAGTAGGATTTTGGAAAAGAACAATTAGTGTAATAGGTTCTGGGAGCTACTGAGCCAGAAACTGAGAAAAATGGAAACCAAGAGAAACAGCTGAAATATCTTCTCATTCTCATTTAGATTGCGGTTAGAGCAGCTGAATGGCTGTTTTTTCTGGTCCACTTGTGCAATACTGAAAACTGGGGAGGGGAGGAATTGTCCCAAGTCGACCTCATGGAACAAAGGGGAAAAACCATGGGACAGAAAGAAAAGAGAAAAAAAAGAAAAAAAAAAAGATTTTCTTTGGAGAACTGAGAAGTGTGCAGCATTTTCTATTGGGACGGATCGATGGCTTTGCTCAACCCCAAAATTAGATTATTTATTTTCTTTACAGACTATTTTTAGAGGGGAGGCTACGCTCGGTTGTATAAGGAAAATTGAAGGATATTCCAGGAAAAAAAAAAAAACCAACGTTGGATTGAAAAGCAGAATTTTTCACAGGACTTTTTAAAGAGATGTTTCATATAACAAAAAGAGAAAGCTTTCTGAGTCAAACTTATTCAAATGTTGCCATTTTTTCTTTTTTTTTTTTTTTTTTTTGGCAATTCTGTTTTCATGGGGAAAAAATGAAGGCATTTGACATAAGTTTGCAAAACAACCAAATCAACTTATTTTGAAAAGAAGAAGGGAAAAAGAACCATACCATGCCCGGGGTGGCAGATCCCCTCTGCCCTACTCAGCCCACCATGGGTCCTGCCCCAGGGCAGAGCTTCCCTGGGACCAAGACCAAGGCACAGAGATCTTTTTCCACCTGTGAATGTGGGATCTAAGGGCTGTGAAGACCCCGTGTCAGCAGGAGCACAATGCCACTGGCCCAAGGCAGAAGAAAGCAAACATCCATGGGACGCTGCAGGTGAAGAGAAATGTAGGATTTGCTGGGTGGGGATGAGACCTGAGTGAGATCAGTCACCAGATCCCTCCAAAGAGGCAGGAGAGGAAAGGCAGACATAAACCCATTCCAGCAAGCCAGGTGCTGGTGCCACGAAGCCAAGCAATGACGACATCTGCCTTTCGAAGCACGGAGATTTGTTACCTGCCAAGTTGCTGGATGCCTGCAGTCCTGTTCCAGGGGCCCAGGCACAATATTTAAACTATAAAACCCTTCCAGACCATCGGGGCTCCAAGGGTATTACTCAGAAGTGGTTTGGGATGTGCTATATCTTTCTAGTATTGGGTTCCCGTAGGACAAGATTTTCCCATTGTGGGGACAGGTGTCCGAAAAACATAATTTGCTCTAAAGCATCGGTAGATAGTGTGGAGCTGACAGACTGGTGTCAACAGGAGATTTCCCAGACTGGAGACCTGCAAGGGGTAGCATTTAGCTTTCGGTGTTTAATCTAAACTAGATGTAATCAACATCCATCAGCGGCCGGTCAAGAAGGACTCACAGTCTGAGTCCTTGATGCTCTCATCCCTCGGGAGCTCAGCTTAGCACAGGGCTGCAACTCCATGGCCCCAGGGAAAGGTTCAGAACACTGCGGGTGTTTATTGTCCCCACATTCCACCTTGGGCACCTTTCACAATGACCTCCAAGGTGATGTCCCTATGCCTCAGTGGGCACCACTGCACGCTCAGCCCTTTGAACCCATTTCAGTGCAGAAACAGCAAAATCTTCCTCCTTTTTTTCCGAGCCGGTGCTGTGTGTACAGGGAAGTTGAAGATGGAACCAAGCCCTCGCCACTCTCCAGCTTTACAAAAAAAACCTTCAGAGATCCTAAATCTGGTGTCCATAAGCAAGGCCCACATCTCCAGCCCACCACACTGCGTCACAGCTACCATGTGTGGTCCTGCACAAAGCTGAAAGCCACTCCACGTGGGTTTGCTTTCCCTCTGCCTTGGGAGGACACACTCATCCATACCTTAGCTGTAGACTCCCCATGTCCCAAGGGACTTCCATACACAGACCCCGTGGGTTTTCATTGGAGCTGGTGACAGTGTTGAACAGCATCGGTGATACCTAAATTCCCTTAAAAATATGAACTTGTTTGAACAAGTTCAGAAAGTCCCATTGGTGCATTACTGAACAAACAGAAAGAGTTATTTACACCGCTGATGTGGGCAATGCTGGAAAAACCCCTACAGGGGAGAGCAGAGTCCTCTCCTCTGCAGAAACTCCAGCTGACTTTGAGGGCACTAAAAATATCTTTTGTGGCACATGGAGAGGAATCCAGATATCATCTCCCCCTAATCCTTTGCTCCCAACTAAAAAGCATTACGTTTTCAAATGGCGATTACCCCTTGAGCTGCTAAAACTGTCTCGGGTAACACCATTAGTGAAGGTCCATAGATAACACCAGGAACATGAGGGACGCACTGGTGGGGCCACCCCTCCTTGCAGCTGCTTCTGTCCCCTGATCCGGGCCGCCTGCTCTCTGCTCTTGGGACACCTGTAACTTCAGCCCTCAATGCTGAAATGGGGGTTTCTTCAAAGTGGGACTTTTCACGGTGGAGAAGTGCCAAACCAAGACCTTTGCAGCGCTAACAAATGGAGAATTCACAGACTTTCTGGTTCTCACGGTGGGGTTAGACACAGCTGTGCTCAGGCCGGATCTTGGGCCAAGGACTTTAAAGCTATTTAGATACTTTGGCCTTCCTGCATCTTTCAAAAGGTTGTCAAGGCATTCTGTAAAACAGCTGAAAAGAGTTATTAAATTCTGCAGAAAGCTCCAGAATTTCAAACAGGCTATTTTGTGTGTATTAAATGGTATTGTCACCGATTTCCCCTGCACTCGATCTCGACTGACAGCACTAAGTCCTAACATGAGGAGATGAAATGCGTTTACAGGGTGCACTGCAATCATCCCTTGGGGCATCCATTGCTGATTCAGTTGCACATCTATTCCTCCTTGACCATAGTCCTAGGACACATACCCCAGCCAACCATCCTGATGGCCCAGGTGTCTTACGAGGTCACCTTTTAACAATTGTGACATCACAGCTTGGCAAAGCCCAAATGGAGGCAAAGTCACACACTCAGGACCGACTTTATTCTTCCATTTGGAGGAGGGAGAGGAACGGAGCTGAGAAATCATAGGTGTCTTCCAAAAACGAGCAGTGATGGTGGAGGAGGCAGGGAAGGGCTACATGGATTGAGGAGTTGTTCCCACTCCCCACGTCAATGCAGTGCCAGGAACAGCTGGTGCCATGCTTGGGAATTCCACCCTCGGAGCAGCTCCACACGCACTGTTCCCAGCTGTGCGGAGGTCCACATAAGGACCCCCAGTGGGTGCAGAGCTAGATTTGCCAAAGCAGGAAATGTCCCAAATGCTTGGCTGCATGTTCTCCGTTATATCTGCCCCACCTCACCGCTGCGGCATCTGCGCCCTTTGGCAGCAGAGAAGCAAGTTGTGCTGAACCACCAGCCTTCTCCCGCCTCATTTCCACAGACAGGAGACATGTCTCCACTCCAGTTCTTAGAAGACCAAAAGCCACTGAGGCCAAGGACTGAAGGTGTAAAATACATCCACAGTGTTGCCCCTGCTCCAACAGGAATTGAAGGCAGATTCATACAACCGTGAAGGGTGGGAATCTAAGTTGCATGGAGAGCCAGGGCTATAAAACAAAATTAAGCATTAAATGTTCTTAACAAAGGCAATCTGGGCTCGCTGTGTTCTGTTTTTGTTATGTTTTCCCCCTGTTTTATACTGCTTTAACCTTCAGTTGTTGCTGTTGGAATCCTTTTCGCGCTGTTCCACTTGTCATTCTTCTTATTTTTATTAGAGACACTTTGGCAGAAGACTTATCAAAATGCGCTGAGCTTGTCAACAAACGTCATTAGCAACGAGTTGAGGCAGACAGTGTAAGCGGAGAAAGGGCATGGGAAAATATGCAATATAAAATCATTTTATATGTCGAAGAAACGCAGCAGAATAATAATGGCAAAGGCCTTGCCGTAAATTACTCGTGCTGTTATAGAAGTAAGTTCCCACTGTTAAGTGATTTCTAGCCAGGCTTCAAAAGGTCCATGCAAGGGGCCAGATGCTCTTCTGGAAGAAAACGGCATAGCTTCACCAAAATCAAGGGCCTGGCCACTCGGCATGGAATATAATCAGGTTGAGATACGCTACTCTCCGCATCGGATAACTCTGAAATCTCAAATGACAAATCGAGGACTAGATCTCCAGCTCTGGAAATCAAAATCAGTCCACTGCAGCTGTACCAATCTACACCCGGATCATGCTTTCTTCTGGGCTAATGTTACACACGGGTATATCCAAGTGGCCCACACATTCAGCATCGAACTGGGGTCCGATCTCAACACGCCAAGCTGTTAGTTCTAGGGCTGCCCTTCTTTCAATCCCCTGCTTTGAAGTTCCCTCAAAGACATTTGCTTACTTAAGCTCATGCAAGAGAAGGTGAAGTCTGATCGCACCATCCACCGGTGGTGTCCACTTTCATAAGGGTACGGGAAGAAAAATAAATCACTGCAAAATGAACGTAAGCGAAGCCTTACGGTGTGCTTACCTAATTAGGTGTAAGGTTATATCGCAGGTTGCACTAGGCCCTACAAGAAAGGTTGGAATTCAGTAGGCTTAGGTTAAACAAAATAAATCATAAGGTCAATGGTAAGGTGAAAATAGAAAGGCATCCCACCCACCCTCCCCAGCACACCAGCAGCAAGAAAGTGCCCTCTTGGTATCCCAAAGGCCAAGGAAGACATATGAGCCCCTAAGATTTAGTCCTTTTGGCTGCAATTGCTGATTACAGCTCTTTGGAGATCAGCTTCTGATAAGTGAATAGGTCAGCCTGCTCCTGGACAAGGCTAATGGTCAAGTGATGTTATTTAACCTCATGCGCTTCCACCGGTCACTGGAACCAGATGAGGAGCTACCACCAAGGGTCACTGAACACGGGTAAGCACACGGATACGAACACACGTAGAGCCCCAAGGAGACGCGATGGCAATAACACCGACCCAGTCTCAGTGGCAGGAGGAGGGGAACATGTGGTGGCTCCTAGCACATCATAAACACTGCTGGCTGCAGCTCACAGGGAGGGACGGGGCGGGGGGGAAGGTACAAAGGGGTGGAAACTTGGAAGAAAAAGCTAATTAGAACTTTAAAAGCTTTAATTGATCACACCATTAATCTCTTCAATATCCCACTAAGAGTGATGGGCTCCAGCAAGCTTGCTAGACCACACGCGGGAACTCAAAACATCTCAGATACGGAGCTGAAGAGAATGTCCTCCATGGGGCAGGGAACTACCCTTCCACCACTGCGCAGCCTTGAGCAAGGAGCCCTCGAGTACATGTAAGGAACAGGGGCACAAAACAGTTTTGCAAACCTGTACGGAGCTTGGATGGAAGCTAACACGATTTCATCGAGCTGAACTGAGGCTGTACGTCTTTCATTGCCTGTTTTGCCTCAGGGAGCATTTTTATGGCCAAAATAATATGTGCCATATGGGAAAGCCCCACAAGAAATTAATAGGAGTGCAACCAGTAGGATTGGAGAGAAATGAAATAATCTATGGAAATGGCTGTGTAATCTTTAAAATTTGATAGAGAATGATCCCCTCTTGCAAAGACTTTTTAAGACGTTCTATAGAATTGCTATGATGTAATTCCCTTTTAAATCCTATTCAAAAAGCTCCAAAGCCTAAGAATGGTTATTGTTTTCTTATTAAATTCTGTAAGACTTTTCCATAAAGAAAGATCTGGTATTCTCATAATATCTCCACTGTCCAAATCTGAAGGAATACAAGGCCACTGGATTTGATTATATCAGGCACATAAACGTCTTCCAAACCATTACATGTATCTGTACACACGAAAACACTCATTCATACAAATTAGGTGCCATCGGAATCAATAGAGTTGAACCCGCTCCGATGGGACCAGCTACTGAAACAGCTACAACGACCGACACGCTTTTAAAGGCCACGGAAGGGAATGGGCTGGAAAGCTCTCACAAAATGTCTTTTGAGGTGGAAAAATATCGGTAGGTTGAGATGTTTGGAGGAACACGGTGGGTTTGCTCCCACTTTTTTGGCAAAGAAGAGTTTTCAGAATGCACAGAGAGGGAGTACGTGCTCACCCCAGTCAAGAGCATCCTGCGGGCTGGAGGAGGGAGGCCAGCTGGGATATGAAAGGCACAGCCCTTAGAGCTGGGAATTGAGCCTGGAGCACTGGCAGCCCGAGTATTTCCCTCACCAGGGGACTGTAAGGTATTTGTTCTCCTCCTTTCTCTCTCCCACTCATTCATTTCAAATGAGACCTATTGGTTCACAGCGAGATGGAGAGGGAAAAAAACAACCCTGCAATCACAAAGTGCCGTTGTGAGATGGGGAAAAAAAAAAAACAACAACCTGGTTTTGACCCAGCTTGGCTCCAAAAAAAATTAAGGGAAGAGGTGAGAGCGGCTGCCCGAAGGCTGCCCGTGGGTCACGAGGGGGCTGCGCGCTGGCGGAACATGCCTGGGATTCCTCCACCGTGATGCCGAACCGGCCCCGGCGATCGCAGCCAGGGGGAAGTTGCTCAATGTTGTGCAACACAGAAGGAAAAAAAGTTATATTAAAGTCATAAATGAAAGCAAAAGCGCTCTCTGTAAAGGGGCTGGGAGCAGGGGAAATCTCAGTGTGTGGTAGACCGGTGCGAAACACATCTTGGCATCATTTTCTGCACCGGTGGAAAAAGGGACATAAATAGATGCATAAAAATCTTATGGCTGGCTGGTAGAGTGTGCATGTACATGTCATTAAGGAGCTCCAATCCCTGATTTAGTGAAGTCCTTTAGTATATGTTTAATTTCTCAGCATGTTAGTACCATACTGGGTCACAGAGCACTAATGAAAATGACTAGTGTCTAGATTTAGATCTAGGTTTAGATCTAAAAACCTAAAAATTATGAAAAATAAATAATGCGGAAAGATACATATTTCTGTTAAATATTTCTTCGAACCTAATGGTTTCAAAACAGAAAACACCCAAATATTTTTTAAAGAAACCTTCAGATTTAAATTTCCTGTTAAACTCATTTCCTCTTCCCAAAGGAACCCAGAAAAAGATCTTGCAAATTGGAGGATTTTCCTGGAAAATGCCTGGTTTTGCCATTTTTTTCAAAGACAAAGGTGGATCTCCTGGAAAAGGTCAGGATCATATCAACATAGCCCTGCCCATCAGTAGGAACAACCGCACCGGACGTACGAAAAAAGCAACGTGAACCTTCCACATCCACTCCCGACACGTGGTGGATTTGCCTCAACTTGGCTTTTATTATTGAGTTCAAACGACGGTCCCTGAGGTGGACCAAATTTCAAACAAGCCTTGGCTGTGCTTCAAGGGAGCAAGGGCCAGTTTATAGCTTCAGGTGCAAAGACTCCGCGACTTTCTTTTGCACATAAATTTTGACAAAGTTAAAACGTGACAATTTTTAGTCACACTGTGGGGAATCTTCTCAAATCTCTGCCTTCTCCGAGGCCACCTGTCGGAGAACGACACTCTGAGCTTTTAGGCTGCTGTGATTTATATTCTATTATTTTATTGGACATCAGGAGAAACCACAGTCAAAAAATGAATAGTATATCATCAAGGCAAAAGTTTTCCTTTAGTAATTGTATTCAGCTGTCTTTCCAACAAAGGCAGTACAGGGAGAGGCAGTAATTTTGCTATATCAGCCTAAATCTTAATTAAAAATGTATAATAAGTGCTTCTTGTTTGGGAACACAGAGGGCAGAGGAAAGCCAGAAGTTGCTCTTCTTTATGAGATAGCCATTGGAAGTGAAAAATCCCAGTTTATATTCCGGATTTCATCACTTCTGCAGACTCAGCATGTTGTATGAAATCAACCTGCTTTCACCAAGGCTGGCACAATCGATTCTGCCAAAGAAACACCCTGCTGAAAACTAATGTTCATCTGGGGAGGGTTCAGGCCCTCTGATGACCCTCTCATGGGACAGGAGATACTTGTTCTATCTAAGGCAAGCTGGCAATGTGAACCTTTGGAAATCAGACTGCCCCTGTTCTTTCTGAGGATGTTCCACTAGATGTCTTGTAGTGGGAGGTGTCCCTGCCCACAACAGGGCAGTTGGAACAAGATTACCTTTATGGTCCCTCTAACCCAAACCATTCTGTGATTCTGTGAAGTGCTTTTTGCTCCCAAACTGGAAAAATTGTGCCACGTTCAGAGCTGGACAGGCCTCCTCAGCAGCCTTCAAGTCCACCAAGCCTGGGAAAGGGAGGGTGTTAGAGCAGCCATCTGAACGGAAAGGAATTTGTCAGCCTGGGGAGTCTTTTGCAACGTATTTTGGCTTCCTCCTCCCATGAATGACCTCCTAAGAGGCAGCAGCAGCTGCCCGGGAGCCGCCCTGGCTGGCAGAGAGTGCCGCAGGTGGCACCATCTGCTCCACCAACTCCAACCCAAACAGCTCGTTTCCAGCTGCAGGGAAGGGCCGGCAATGTGATAGTGACTCCCAGGCGGGGTGAAGGGTGGCTCACACACTGGCTCCCTTGTGGAGGAGGAATAGTCAATAATTAGCACCTGTAGGCAACTCCCAGCCCCTGCAATAAACACAAATATGTCTCCTGGCATGGCCAGCAAGGAAAATATAAGCTGAAAAAGCCCCCTGTGCCAGAGACATTCCACTGCGTGTGTGCCACTGCTGCGTGCCAGCTGCTTGCTGTGGGTACGTGTGCTGGAGAGCCACCAAACCCGAGCCTGCTACATCGTTAGGAAGGCAAATCTTTTCCCTCAGCTGTTTTCACATGCTTAATAGCATGTACGGACTCCAGAAATACTCTCAGCTTCAGACTTTCTTTTATAACGGGAGCAAAGATGCGAGCCTAGGTGGATTTATGCTATTATTTTATGCTACATATGTTTAATTTGTCCAGTTATGTTAGTAGGAGGCTGACTGGAGGCCCACAAGCGACATGCACGCTTTTCCACCTCCCTCTCACCCCTCCTGCCATCCAAGAGCACCAACGTTGCTGCAATGCAGATGTTATGAGGTGAGGAGCAGCAGATGTGCAGCAGGCAAAAAAAGAAAAAAAGACGGTACCAGTCCAAGACATTAAAAGAAACCTCTCACAATTGCTACGAGATCTTCTCTGATGCCCAGAACTGACCACCTTGTGGAATTTGTGTGAGACCTTGACCATGAGAAATTGGTACGAGATCTTCTCTGACACCCAGAACCCACTACCTTGTGGAATTTGTGTGAGACCTTGACCATGAGAAATCGGTATGAGATCTTCTCTGATGCCCAGAACCCACTACCTTGTGGAATTTGTGTGAGACCTTGACCATGAGAAATTGGTATGAGATCTTCTCTGACGCCCAGAACCCACTACCTTGTGGAATTTTTGTGAGACCTTGACCATGAGAAATGCCATCAGAGTTGACAGTCCAGGCCCGAAGGACAAGTGGGCCCTCTGGTGATTGCAGTGTGGGAAAAACCCAGCCGGCCCTACACCCAGTGGGACATTCAACAGGGGGTGGCCACCACCAGGCTCCAAGAGGACGCGTCAGGTTGAAGGGAAGAGACGCCCATGACCTTCTGCCACATTCACTCCGAGAAACGCGGGCTGGACGTGGGAAGATCCCAGTCACCGCTCACCCCACCGAGGGGGTCCATCGGAGGGGTGGATGCTGCCACCAGCACAGCTGCAGGCACACCAGGCCCAAAGACAATAAACAAAAGGACTTTGCTCTCAAGAGCCGGGACTGGGCACGGGGTTATGTGATTTTTGGAAGCCTTGCAAGAAGTTGTGTGTGACAGATGGAATTAAAAATCCCTGCGCCTTGCATGTAGGCCCTGGCGCTACGAGGCAGCTCTTGCTAAGCACTTTGCTAGATGGCTACCTGCTGAGCAGCTAGATCTAATCAGCGGCGAACATCTCCAAAGGAAACAGCTCTGAACAGTTCCATTGTTTTAATTTTTTTTTTTTTTCGCTCTGGGCTCACATAATCCTGGTGCTCGCCCTCTCAAGTGTGAAAACTGAATATAAAGCAGATCGGACTCAGCTGGGGCTTAGCGGCCAGCGTGAGCTGCACATCAGCAACGGGTTTGCATATAAACCACCTGGCAGAGCTTCCAGGACAAGTCAATTTTTATTATTTTTTTCTTATAGAATGGTTTGGGTTGGAAGGCACCTTAAAGATCCCCTTAAAGTTCCAACCCCCCTGCCATGGGCAGGGACACCTCCCACTAGACCAGGTTGCTCAAAGCCTCATCCAGCCTGGCCTTGAACAACTCCAGGAATGGAGCATCCACAGCTTCTCCGGGTAACCTGTTCCAGTGCCTCACCACCCTCACAGGAAAGAATTTCCTCCTGGAAGGAAAAGCAGCTAATAGATATGAAATGCACTTTGCTTGTACCAATAAGCACAATGGCCAAATGTCCGACTGTCAGACTGACAGAAGTCACAAAGCATCGACTATTGAAAAGCCTTCTGCTCCCGAGTAGTCGCACCTGAACCCTTGCTTCTCTGAAATTCATCTCCTTGATCAAAACACACTCCGGGGCTCGGCAGCCGAGACGCCTTGTGGCACACAGTGTCCATTAGTCACAGTTTAGCTGAAATTCCTGCTTGCTTCCCTGCCATGCCAATTTGGACCCCGGTTTTCCTTGCGACTGACTCCTGCTATGTGTTTTCCCATATAAAAAGAGCATTTGTATTCTTTCAACCAGTGTGACTTTTGGGTTAGATTCAGGGGGAAAAGCAAACTTTTCCTAACAGGGGCAAAGAGCGTGTCACCTCCATAACATGCTACATAAACAGAGTTTCCCTTCTGGCAAGTAAGACCCACCTGAACTACAGAGGAGTAGCGCTGAGCAAACACACTTTAGAGGTGTGATGGAGCTACTGAGGGCTGCCCAGTCGGCAATGCCTGCCCTCCTTCATCCGCTTCAACAACCAGAAAATCAATGTGGATAGGCCCAAACTGCAACCTGGCATCTGCTCTAACTCCTGGACAAGCAGATGATGCTCCTCAGCACTGCTTCTTTGGTATAACATAAGTATCAGCAGATTCATTCTTCTCACTGTGATTTTTTTTCTCTCATTGTCCTTACCACCCAGGAGAGAGTCAATTCGACTCAGGTTCTTGTGTTTGACAGTCTTATCAAGCTCAGAGCTGGAGAGAAAAATGTACTGCAGAATAAATATGTTGCAGAAGAAACTGTAGGAAACCTCACATTGTCCTACATCCAGGAAAACAACAGGAGCAGTGCAGTTTTAACATGTTGGGTTTAATTTAAAGTATTTGGTACTTTGGAATCAGATACATTTGGATGAGTATGGAACTGGCTTGACTATCTGAGATGGCAAATTTCCTAAATAAAGAATAGTGATCTTAATAGTTTATAAAAACCTCCAATGTACTTTGATATTTTCTCTTTTTCACTTATTGCTGTGATTAATGTTGTGCCGTTGCTACGGTCCAGATAATAACCACATCAGAAGGAGCTCCTTTATTCATTTACAGATAGACATGACCCATGAGGCTTCTGAGAAAACATCTCCATGTCACGGTCAGTTTTCCCCTACACTTCCAGCCCAAGCATCTTCCCCCTGCCAAGGAAGGACTTCTTTCCCAGGAAGGGGGTGACGTCCCCGGTGACCATCATGACTCTTTGTAGATGTTTTATGCCATAGTCCATGGTTTATCCAGAAGAAAAGGCAACCAGCCCTGCTGCTCACAGAGAACTCAATGGTAATTCAGGATTCCACCTGGGCTGAAGACTTAAATTTCATTATGTGCTTTATAAACTTAAGAGTTTTAGAAATAACATATAATATTACTGGCTCAGAATGAATTTCCATCTAAAGGCAAAGCTCTGAAAGGGATATATTAAATCCAGGGAAATTCTGCTTCAAAAGCTCCACACATTTCTGAACATAATATCCCAAAGTCATACCCCAAAGTTAAAATTTGATAAAAACTGGAAATTACTTGGCATCTCAGCATATTTGGAGATACTAATGAAATGGATAAGATCTGTGCCAAGAATAAGATGAATTTTCCCCGTTTGTTTAAATATTCCACCTGTACAGATTGAGAAAGTGCTGCTCAGTATTTTTAAATGTGGCAGATAGACAGTGACATTAGTTTATATGTCTCTGTCTATTTCTCCTTATTTTTTCTCTCCAAGTTCAGTGCAGGTAGCTGAGATCTCATCTCCTGCTAAATTCAAGATTTAGGTGAACAGCCAGGAACATCTATGTAGAAGACAATTTTAACTTTATTTCATGAATCTGTCAACCATCAGAAGTCTTCTCCATGTTCTAGTTCAGAAGAGATTCGTTATTTTTAAGACAGTAGGTATTGTACTCTTCTGTCACCCATGACTCAACATGCAATTGTTTCTTCCACCAGAACAACGAAGAGAATCTTTTCTGCCATTTCACTCCTCAGAGTACAATTTCTCTCAAGATTTGTATTTTGGCTTCTTTTTTGCTGTTGTGTTGGTTTTTTCATGTCCTATTCTCTCTAGGGTGATAAATACCCAAGATGCCAGGCACAGGTTATTGAAAACAGAACAAGATAAATATAAGCAAGGAGAAAAAAATGTTTTCTGGGGTTTGTTTTTCAGGGGGAATTTTGCAACTGGAAGAATGAACATTGGTTGACTTTGTTCTAAAGGCCACAAAGACAGAAACACGATGCTGGTTTTTTATGAAGCCTGCAAAGCGCATTATCCGAAATAAAAGAGTTATGCCTGAAACAAAATGGGGTTTATTCGGAAATGCCTGCTGAAAATTGAATACTAAGAAGATGTCATTAGATGTGTTGGGCAAGTTCATCTCCGAGGGCCACTTCAGCCAATAAAGCCAACTGTGGATTTTAATAGCCACCTTGGGGAAGGGAAAAAACCAAACATATTTGGCTCATCGGGATGTAACAAGAGTGACTTAGAAATAGGTGGGACAGGGGAACAAAACAGTGGACTGACAGATGGATTCATACGTCAAGAACATGGAATGACTTGGAGGAAATCTGGAGATTTACCAACAATGTTGAAATGGAGTATGCAAAGAGAGCTGTGTTCATGGTCCATCAGTTAATCCAGAGGTGTTTTATGTGTACACGCAGCGGGGCAGCCCCTTTAATCCAATTTGCAGGAGCAGGTTTGAAGAAAACAATGCGATTCCCTGGTCGGAGAAGCAGTCCAGGGTTGTGGTCAGTGTTCACAAAGCCCAGGCACCTCTCTCTCCTTGGATCTTGGACACGGTTGAGTTATTTAGTTCCTTTATAGCCCAGTTGGCTTTTACCTGAAAACAAAGTATTTAGGTATCGCCTCCATAGGACCTCATTCATTGGTTTATAAAACAACTCTGAAGGAGTGATGTGAAGAATGGTTATTAACAAAGAGTCTGAAATCCTAGAAGCCAAAAAGAAGACAGTAATCAGAGCGCTAACAAGGCTACCAACAGACTCAGATGATGTTACCCGTCATGGAGGAGATTTCGGTCTTTGATTTTTGACATCGCTATTTACAATCAACTCATCTAATGCACTGTGTTTTTTCTCTATTTAAGAAAAACCACACAACCAAATCCATGAAAATCCCAAGTGGCTGTGGGACACATCTCCTATTTTAACTCTTTTTCTTCTCCTTTGCTATTTGCGGTGACACTGAAGAGCCATTGACAGAAAAATCCACCTCCGACTTAATGCAAAAAATGGAGACAGATGCATTTTATTAGGAGTTTGCACCGCTCTGCAGAGATGAGAAAATATTTACAGATTGTTCAGCTGATCTTTTAAAGTGGCGTGATTTGATTGCCATTGAATAATTATTATGAAAACATTTGCAAGGTTTTTTGTTACCCACCTTCCCTTCTCTTTAGAAGATGTCTTTCTGGAAAAGATTTTTCCAAAAAAAAAAAAAAAAGGGGGGGGCGTAATGTAATACATGGCTATAACATAGATTGTTAATTTTTAGTGTAGCTGAATCACAGCATGCTTTGATTGAGAGGAGCCAACACAAACATGCGAAATATGTGCCTCTTTGAACAGGATACACCACATCCTGCATTTGGTAGCCAAAGGTTCCAGTTTGCATCACAAATGTAGTCCAAGATCTCTCTCTCCTTGAGGTATGTACCTCGGAAAGTGCCAAATCTGCAAGGCACGCCGCCTTTTTTTTTTTTAAAATTTTTTTCTTTCATTCTTTTCTATTAAAAAAAAAAAAAAAAAGAGTTTAATCATTCGCTTGTTTGGGTTTTTAGTAGAGACTCAGCAGGTGATTGAAAGAAAGGACTGCATTGTCAGGGGGGACTTTGATTAATCAGAGACTTGATCGTTTGATTAATCGTCCCAGAAAGAGCTGACTCCGGGAAAAGTGCCCCAGCCAACATGTAAACACGTCGAAAGAACATTTTCGAAATACATAAAGACAAATTGCAGTTCAAAGCTACTCTTACTGGCCTGTTGATTTGACTGCTAGAAACAAAAGCCTTTCTGCCTTGTTGATAGAAACCAGACCTTCAACGGGAGGAAACAATTGCCTTCAGGTCCTTTCAGATTTTGAATAAAAAGAGCCTGACATTTTCTTTTTTAATTAATTTTTTTATCTTCTCATTATTGTTTACAGTAATAAATTACAGTCCTTAGTCTTTTTATAAGGAAAGTTAAGTTTCCTCTCATTTTCAAGCAATTTATGGCGCATGTTTAAGACCTTCAGTTACATAAGGGCTCTGCAAAGCTTCCCAGCAAAGCAGAAATGACCACAGTGAGGTAGCAAACAAAATCTGTGCTATGCATCGCCCAGTCACCATCACGTTCTACCTCCCATTTAATGGTACCCAGTAGGAAACCCTGAGTTGGAAAAAATACTCCAAAAGCCTGCCTGCCTGCCTAGAAATCTCTTCGTGTAAGAGAAAAAAAGAGGGATTTGCAAATTCAGCTGGGTCCCAAGGTAGTGGAGGTCATAAAAACTCTTTCTTGTCATGGAAACGCAGGGCGAGCTGGCTGCAGTGAGCTGCACGGTGCGCGTAAGCCCTCGACAATGTTTCTTCTCAAGTCCAGGAAAGCCCATACACGTGCTGAAGACCAGCCCTGTTGAGAACGGCACGCGAGGAAAGCCAGTAAAAAGCAGAATTACTATTTTGCAGGAAATTTGGGGAGAGCAGGAAACAATTTCCTTCCCGGAGCAAAAATAAAACTTTCCTACAGATTGTGCAAAACAGAGAAAAGGGGGAGAGAACTGAATGTTTCCAACGTTCAAGCCCGAAGCAATGAGTTTGGTCGTTCACCCCACATTATGTGGGGAAATGCCTGGTTTGTGGGTGCTGTACCCTCATAGAATCATAGAATCATAGAATCATCTAGGTTGGAAGAGACCCTTGGGATCATCGAGTCCAACCGTCTACCCTACTCTACAAAGTCCTCCCCTACACCATATCCCTCAGCACCACATCTAAAAGGCTGCCTGTAGACAGGCTCAGACACCGAGACACAGTAGCCTGGAAGCCACCAGCCCAATTCCTTCATAATCCAATTACTGTAAGTGGCTTAATTGCTGCTTCGTATCACGGGCCCGGGATGAATCAGCTGTTTTTCTTGTCATTAGCAACACGAGAAAGAATTTAAAGAAAAAGGTTGGTTCAAGTCAAACCCAAATGAAGACTACTTTGCTTTTGCCAATGCACACCTGTAACCTCCCATGTCCATCACCCACATCACAGAAACAATTGAGTCAACTGAAAGCAACATAGATTGAAAGAGGTATGTTTTTCAGCCCGAAAGAAAACTTAGATAAAGAAAAGATAGTGTTATATAGCAACTGTCTAAAAATATATGCGAATTGTGAGACTAAACAAATCAATGAAAGTTAAAGTAATTTCTAAGTAGAATTCTGAAAAAAATATTTTGACACTTCCAAAGTGTTTCATATTTCAAAATTCTGAAATATTGCATCTTGTCTTTTACATTCCTTCCAATGGCCACCACCCATGGTTTTGAGGTCCAAAATTTGATTTGAAAATAGAGTTTGTCCTTCTCAAGTTGCAATTTTTAATGCATATACTATTCCAGCTACCAGGGTTGCAGCTACTTGGTGGTCATTTCAACGTAGTAAATGGGGTTTGAGCTGCACAAATTGTTGCAATAATGCAACAGCCTGGTGTAGCACTTTGGGTGAAAACATTAAGAAAAATCAGTGCAACCAATTTGAAAGAGTCCACAAGTTGACAGTCCAATTGCTTATTAATATTTGCTGAAATGTAAATAGACAAAAAACCCTGTTCCAAAATGTTTTGCTAACAAAAAAGGAGATACTAAAACTTATTGCATGCTTTTGCAATCATTGATTTGTAATATATATTTTTGCTATAGCTTGCTTTATTTTGCTGTATCTTATCTTCACCATGTTTTATTTATCATTAATTAACCCAGCTTTGCCAAAGACCTTGAATCTCAGCCCTGAATTCTAGCAAAGCACCACAGAGAGCTAAAATTACCAGCCTCACCTCCCTTTGGCCACAGAGCCAAGAGATGAAGATCTACTTTGCCTCTTACAACTTCCTTTATGGCAAGAGGAATCCAAAGGATATTCCTCCCCTCTTGTATATATCAATCGTAAGTCCTTTGTATTCATTCTCATTCCCTATCCAGCCATATTTTAATTAATGAAATCAAAAGACCATCTACTAAAATAAACCAGACTTAACGAGGGAAGAAAGTAAAAACAAACAGGCACTGTTTACTTCCTTTGCGCTGATTTGCCAAGAAACGAACTCCACATCCAACATTATCGATTCATGTCAGAAATATTAACCTCTCACAGCAGCGTGAAGGATAGCATCTGGATGGAAAGGATGAGGGGGGACAGGCGTGCGGTGAAATGAAAGCAACATGTCATTTCTGAGCACCTTGGCAGATACCTTCACCCCTACAGGTAGTGTTTGTGTCCTGTGGGTCAGTCCCACAGATGGAAATGTGACGTTGGACGTTGTGACTCCAGCTCTGGGTGGAGAGGGGATGGGGAGAGCCATGTGCATGGTGTGTCCTCCAAAAAGTGTTGCTCTGAGCCACATCTGGAGTTCCTGGCTCCTAACACTGAAAGACGTGGTACCATATGAGCAAAAGTAATATAATTCAGCTGTCATCTACCACTGACCCTCTCCTTAGGGTGAAGGAGCTCGGATTTGGTGGTTGTCACAGCAAAACGGGACAGCCGTTCATGTGACTGAGCCCGTAAGGAAAAGAGCCATCAGAGTGTCCCCAGAGCAGGTGAAAGGATGCAGAGACATCGAATCTGAAAATCACCTTCATTAGTTATAGCTCTGCACACAAACACCTCCAGCCTTATGGAATATTTTATGTGAAAGATTTTGTTACTGACAAAGCAGTACTCCCAAAACTGAAAGATTCAGTCCAAAAGTATCATTTTCAATCATTAGATCTTTTCTTTCACAGGGTCTAGGTAAGCTTTGGTTTTTAGAAAATGGAAGCCTTACAAGCTTTTTTCCCCCTGGCTGTTCCTCTTTCCTCTCTGCCCCACCTTCTTTTCACCACTGAATTCACCCACAGGCTGCTCGGCTGGTGGGGTTGGGTTTTTCCACCTTTCCTTTGACATCTTCACACTATTTCTCCCACTTCCACAATACACAGGGCAGCCGCGTGAACACCTGCAGGACCCACCTTCAGCTAGGAGACAGAAGCAACCTGAAGCTCTGCAATTTTTCTCCATAGACTCCCTGTTTTTCTCCTTTTCGGCTAGCTCTGTAACCGCACGGATCTTGCGACGCTGCTGGGCTTCAGCGGCGCCTTTTGTCATCCCCCTGCCCCGTTTGCCAATGAACAAAGAGGGAACTGGATGGCTTCTGCAAGGCTGGGGTGGGATGTTGGCTCCCCACTCTCTGCTTCAGATCTGAAGCTGCTAACAATGAACAATGGTAACACGCCGACTCCCCGTTGCTTTTTGCGCTCCATGTGGTGTGCGGATGGGGCCGAGGGCATGGACGTGGCTCTGGGACAGGGTATTTTGGTTTCCTGCCTTTTTTGTCCAGCGCAGACCAGAAGCCAGAGCATCCGCAGGGGTATTCCCTTGCTACACTTGGTGGCATCTGCCCCTCGGGGGCTGTTTGTCGCTGAGAATAGTAAGAGCATTAAGCAGAGGCCAAGGAAGAAAGCGACGTGCAAATGTCCCATTAACTCCATCCAGTGTGACCAACTCCCTTCTACTGGCAAACCTCAGTCTCTGCACCTCATGCTCCAGCAGCCACAACTGACCAGAGAATGGTCCTGGCCGCTGGGCACGGACCTTGTGACCTCAATATTGCTTCTGGGAGTAAATGTCCCACCAGCCAAGCCACCAGCAGCTCCTCAGTGTCCAAACGGGTTAACAGGCACTATGGTGGCAGACTTAGAGGTGGCCTTCCCACTTGGGGTTAAAACCTATTGTCAGCCTGCACATTTGCAGCCCTGTGGATAAACACAGGACTGCCCGGAGCCAAGCATTAAATCCACGCTCACATGCAGAATAAATAAAGAATTAAATGCGCTGCATAAATAAATACAAATGTTAAGCAGCATGGAAACCAACACAGCCTCCTCTGTGTCCTCCTGCTGGAGGGGCCTGGGTGAAGGAGCCCGCTCTGTCTCAGCTCCACGCCAGGCTGCTGCAATCAAAGCTGAAATGCAAACCTCCTTTTTTCTTTTTCTTTTTCTTTTTCTTTTTCTTTTTTTTTCTTTTTCTTTTTCTTTTTCTTTTTCTTTTTCTTTTTCTTTTTCTTTTTCTTTTTCTTTTTCTTTTTCTTTTTCTTTTTTTTCTTTTTTATTTTTTCCTTTTTACTCAGATCTGGTCCCTAAATTCTCACTTTGCGTGGCTGACAGAGGTCAGCACAAATAGCACGGAGCCAGGTGTGATGCGTTTGTGCAGAAACGAAGCCAACTAGGACGGTCCTCTCGTTCTTTTAGTCCAATGCATTGGTAAAGTCATAACGAAAAATGCTGATTCCCTGCCCTGGATTTTTTTTCAAGATCATATGACACACAGTGATTTCTCAGGGTTTCTTTAGATTTTTACCCTGTACTCACAGGGAAGTTTATTTCTTCACTGTTCTTTTCTAATTTTCTTTTCCATTTCTCCTTTCACTCCCTTGACTCCAAGCCAGGGTGTCAGCTACAAATTCAATATGTAGACATGTATATATGAAAAGATCAATATATATATATCTTTTCACAAATGCCTTTCAAGTACCAGCCTTCCAAACAGAATTGTCCTCCCAAAAACTAAAGCAAGTCAGCAACTACACCACATCGGACCCTTCTCTGATCTCATACCCATCATATCCAGACCTAACACAACTCATTTCAATGTCATTTGCATCAGCAGCTATTTCTGATTTGCTTCTGTGTGCCTTGAATCAAAGTCAAGTCCCTCGTGCTTACGAGGCTGACTAGACTTTTGCATATGACATTTTTACTGAGAAACTCTAGTAATAAACAGATGAGAACCAGCTACTCTACAGGTCTTCAAATGAGAGCTTCAGCACAGCAGAGGACTTCACACAGGAGCAGGTCTTGACCCGCTGTACATGCTGGACCTTAAAGCCCAAGGGTGCTCTCTGAAGACCTCCTCAGCTCAGGCCTCCTTGTCCATCAGGGACAAGCAGAGCCTCGAGATGTTATTCACCAGGGGGTTGGACCAAGCTGTCCCCACTCTGTGCTTGGTTGTCTCAGCTGAGGGTTTGGCACACAGGTCTGGTAGCCATTGCTCTGGCCACCTTCTTATTGCCCCATAGTGTCACTTGTCACCAGCATGGTGTAAGCAAAGGAGCAACATACTCCCAGGAGGGCTTCCTAGTCATCCAAGTGATACAGCTTACACCTGAGGTTAGGCTAGAAAATTGGTATACAGGATGGACTTCTCAAATGGCAAAGGGAGCTGGAACTGAGTTTGTTCTCTAGACCCTTGCAGATGTGACCCTTACCATGGCATAACTGTTCCTCAAAGGCACCAGGGCTAAGGGTTGCCCTCCGACAAACTCTGCAAATGCCCCATGGCCAGGAGAGCCAGTGGTGCCTTTGGAGATGTAGCTGAGGGTCTCTGGAGTGATGGGAAAGCTGTTCTGCCTCTGCTTGTCCCAGCATAGTTCCTTCCAACCCCCCCTGTTCTGCTCCAGCATCTCGAAATCCTCACCACACAGGCGCCACTGGGGAACATCTTCAGTTTGCGTGAAGACATTTGTGGATTTCAGCTGAGGAATTTTGGTTTTCAACCATTTGGGGGATGATTTTTGCAGCAATTAGCTATCAGATCTGTCTCCATTTCCCTAATTGCCTATGAATTTCACAGTGAGCAACACGAAAGCCATTAGTGGTCAAATAGTCACAGCAGATTCAGAACACATTTCCAATTGAGAGAATTATTAACTAAGATTTGTTCATGGTGACTTCCAAGCCCCATTTCCCAAGCACTGGAGAAGGGATTATGTCTGTTTGGAGGCAGTCAGATTTCAGGGGTGCAACATCTCACACTTAGGGTGGGGTTTTTTGGCTTTTAACTACATCCTATGCGTAGACGTTAATAAAACTTGATAACAATGGAATAAGATGAACTTCCTATTAATTGCGAAGCAGCAGACAAGGGCCACAAGTGTTTATCAGATCAGAGGCTTCTACGGGAATAAAGGAGCCTTTCCATGGTACCACAGGGATGCTGTGGCATCTCCAGCATCCAGGTTCCGATGGTCACTGCGCGCTGCGGAGCAAGGGAACTGAAAAGGCCAAGCTGCCTCGCTGTAGCAGGGTCTCTGTTTACTGGTTTCATAACTCCAGCTGGACCTCTTTTGGCAAGGGGAGAGGATTTTTATGAGGGAAAATGCTATAAATCTGCTGTCGCTAAAGGACATCAGACACCATGTGGCATGTTCATGATATCACCAGTGCACACCAGTTCTAAAACAGAGGTTTTAGCCATAAAGCTGCCAACGAGGAAAATCACATATGAGAGCGATGCTGAACTTTTAACAGTGAAACATCCCTTTGAAAACCCTTCCTCTTCCTGCTCCTTCTCAACCCTGAAACTTTGGAGAGATAGAGAAGGGGAAAATGAAGGGTGGACGCTTCAAAGTCCTATGATAAACAACCCAGGATTAAAACAAAGCCAAACTTTGTGTCCCGTTTCTGAGCAGAAACAGCTGTCACTCAGCAAAAAATTAGCCTAATGATGAGGGAGGCAAAAAACCACACCACCCTTTCTTAAAGAAAGGGAGTATATCTGTTTCATAATGCTCATTTTGCCCTGCCCTGAGTTAAAAACTGGGAGAAATCGGTGCAAGATGCCAGGTAGGAGTCAAGAGATGGAAATCTAGCAGGGTAAGTGCAAGCTACACGGCCATAAATTGCTTGCCTTAACTGTTTGTGACAATTGGTAGCAGACAAAAGTTATCTATCTTCAGCAAGCGTTTCTGCAGTACGCAGATTTCCGTTCTGCTCCAGTTACCATGGCCTTTCTGACCACCTTCTTGGGAGAGTTTTTCCCTGCGTATTGAGGAAACGCTCCGGGCTGGGAGGAGAGGGGAACAGCCAGAGCCGGGCCAGGCCACCGAAACCCTCTGACATGGACTATAGCAAACGAAGGCAAAACATAGGAAGGCTCGGGGGACTCTGAGCTCCACGAGGCAGAGATTTTGTGCATTGATACCTGCAGACAAAATCCTGATTGTAGACACCGGTTCAGTGCCAGAACACTTCTCCGCTAGGAGACTTTAAATTTATGCTTCTAGTAGGGTTGAGAAGTTCACGGAAGGGTCATATTCATCTGCTTCTTTGCACTGTAATGCAATACCTCTCCCAGTGATTTTAATTTGGACCCTCACAATTAATTTGTTTCCCCATCACTTGTATTTTCACTTCTTATCACAAGAAGAAACGCTGCTGCAGTCACCGCCTCCCCCTACCAAAGGAAAAACAAAGAATGGTGACTTTTGTCAAGAAATAAAGGGCTATTCACCCTACCCCCACTAAACCCTGGGCTTTTACAGATGGATCAAAGATAATTGCTCATTTCAGCAGGCTTCACGATCCCCAAGTATCTTTGATTTTGGAGGTTTTGCCTTGTTATCCCACTGCCTGCCATTGGAGTTCAAGCCAGCTGGCTCTGTGTGTGCAGAGCAAACTTGGCACGTGCCGAGGTGTGGGGTAGGTGGGCGGGAGCAGGAGGGAGAAGGGAGAGCGATTTTATAATATTGATATCATTTATAGGGTGCCACAACTGAAAAGGATGAGCAGCAATGTTCACATTTCCCATTGTAGAGGCTGCAACATTGAGTTTTACTCAACTCTCGTTGAGTGAAATATGGAATATTTGCAACTTGGAAGATAAAATTACTGTGACTGGGAAACTTCTAATAATGAAACATGAAATGAAGATGTTTTTTGCCTATTTTGCTGGGTGCAGTGTAAGAACATTCAGCTCCTAAAATGCATTCAGGTTTCTTTCTGCTCCTACACAAGGACTAAGTCTTCAAATTTGTTCACTTTTCTCAGTGTATGGGTTTGTACAACACAAGTGCTTAGGAAGATTACAGAATTTGGCCTTAAATTAGCAGAAAAGATTCAAAACCTTTTTTTTTTGGACCCAGTTACGAACTGCATTTTGCACTATGGCCCTCATGCACAAGTTGCATGACAATGGGTTTCAAGGAGCTTTTAGATAAAGTCCATGTGCGGGCCAAATAGATGGGCTTTCTGCTCTTGCCACTTTGCATGGACAGCTCGCCACTTCTAGGTTCAGGGACATGCCCATAAATTTGGCTAGAAACATCCAGAGGCCTCCTGGGTGCACAGCTAGTATTTAGAAACTGCTGTGTCGTGGTGGTGGCCTGCCCAAGCTCCCTGTGAATTCCTAAGGAGAGAAGGAGCTCTGAATCATTTCAAATTGAGCTGATACAACATTGTCACATTATAGTTTTTCATCACTCTGTCCTGCCCTGTAAAAGTCTTACTCAGGTTTCTTTGCTTCTCCCAGATGAGTAATGTGGAGCTCTACAGAATGCTTGGAAAGCAGCTTTGGATGGAGAACAAGACATCGTCAAAATTATGCAGTGCATGATCCAAATCTCTGAAATGTGGGGGTAGAATAAATAATCCCTTCTCTTACACAAGTACCAGATTCATTCATCTGTTGAGGACTCATAAAAGGCATGAGCCGGCTGGCTACAAGGCAGCTTTTTGGCCCTCTGTGTCTATGATGAGGATAATCCCACGTGAAATCATACAGAAACTCCTGAGAGTCTTCCATGAGGTCACTTCAGAGCTGTCCTCACTGAAGCAGGAGGATGTATGAATTTTAACACTGCCAGGGTGTACCTAATCATGCTAAATGCTGAACAACCCTAATCCCTTCTGGTAAATGGATGTTTCTACACTGAGCAATGAAGGAAGGAATGGACATGCCTGACTGCTGTCACTGCAAGAAGGCCAGGTAGTTTGGTGCTTGCCATAGCAATCAGGGCCCTTCCATTCCCAGTTGAGCAGCAGATTTGGTCACCACCAGAAAAAGAAGAGGCCGAAAGTACTCTGTTGGAGATCTGTACAGTTGGCACCAGTAGGATTAAGCTCAAAAGTTGGGGAGAGAATGCAAATGAACTGGGCATATTCTTAACAAGGGCTAAAATATCACAGATCTGGGCCCTGTCTCAAACTATCACACCCTGACAAGTGCGGAACAACCCATTGCTCTGTCAGTTTGGCCCAAAGGGGGAGAAGGGAGCACCTAAGCACATTAAGACATGGTGAATGAGATTTTTAACATGATATATTTCCATATTTCAGGGATCTGAGGAAGGGAAAGGGATTGAACCTAAGGTCAAGTCCAGGCTGGATGGGGCTTTGAGCAACCTGGTCTAGTGGGAGGTGTCCCTGCCCATGGCAGGTGAGGTGGAACGATATGATCTTTAAGGTCCTTTCCAATCTAAACCATTCTATGATTCTAAGCAACTTCTTAAGCAATGTACACAGCTTGTTGTCTATACCTGCCATTACGTCAACATTCAGAAGTTTGGTGGTGGAGGGGAGTAGACTGCAGTCACCACCCAGCACAGCTCCTGCAAGCCAACTGACATCAGCCTTCCCAACTTGAAACTGGAATTACTCAGTCAGCAGCAGAGCCAGTGAGTGCAGACAGCTGGTTGGCCTTCAGGACAAAATCTGGCTCCTGTTCCTTCAGACTAGCCCTTCCCATTGCTCCACCTGTGTGCTCTACTGCATACGTCTTCCAAGACTTTCTCCAGTCTTGGCTCTTTTACAGTGTCCTGCCCTAGAGGCTCTTAAAAGATATTGGTCCAGAGAGGTACCCGTTGCCAGAAATATAACAAACTAGCAGACAAAAATCAAGGTGTCAATGCAGAGAAGAAAAGAAAGAACCAAGGGAAACAAAAGAGAGCGTTGTGACCAAAGCCAGCCTGCCCTGTCTCAAAGTGGTGGATGCAAAAACAGTGCATACGTGTTGATGTTGTTACTCATATTGATAAATATCAAAGGCCAAATACAAGTACCAACTGTTGCAGCATAGTCCATCATACACTTTTAGGATCCATTCAGCCCTCCGTTATCTGAGACGAGGATCAAGGATTATCCGGACAAATTAAAAATGCAAATGATACCTACTATTTCTGGACCACACTACTGGCATCCCACCAAGCCCCAGCTGACTCTCTGCAACTCTTCTCAGCTGTCGTGGTTCCAGGAAGGTTTATTAGCTTTTCCACAAGACACATGGAGGTGCTCCTGGGTGCTCCCGGACCCAGGCTACCTCTGGAAGTGGTGGAGTTGCAGGTGGGCAATGTACTCCTGAGACAGTAAGTTCTACAGAAATAAGATTGCTGTCTTAATAAGGCACCTCGGTGCCTGTTGTTAAATATATTTTTAAACAGTTACCTCAATAAGTAAGCTTTAGAGAGATCTGCATTCAGTGCCTGCCCACCACAGCAAGAAATACAATTTCTGTTGATATATTTGCTTAGGTTTGGCATCTTCTGCTAGGGTGTCCCATAACGGTGCCTCTCACAACATTGCCCACACAAGACTACCTCAGGCATCCCATGTGTTTGTGGTGCAGGCTACCAACAACCTAACTTGGTCGTTCTCTAAAAAGGAAAGTAAGAATTACAATGCATGTAAGACCCATGGGTCATCAGCTCAGCCATCTTCATGACAGAAGGTCTCATAGCTGCAAGCATGTACTGAGGAAGGCGGCAATGTGAGGGACTAATTTGGCCTACAGCAGGAGTCTGAAGGAGTACATGACCACTGCAGGAGGAAAATAGGGTGCTCTGAGAAAAGACAAGGAGATGGAAAGAACATGATCATCTAAATAAGGAGTTGTTGAAGATCAACACTCCCAAAGGAAAAACCCATTTGGAGGACCTAATGGGTCCACTGTCAACCAGCAATAAAGACCATCTTTCTGCCCAGGGAAAACTCTGGACTTGTAACCTCCAGGCTCAGCTAGTAAGCAAATGTTTGCACAAAAAGCACAATAACAATTGTTTAAAGGGAAGATGTAGCAATCTACATGAAACTCTGAGTAGCAGATAAAATTTGTTCCTAAGTATTTGCGGTTCACAACACTTCAGATCTATTGTAACCACTTTATGACCATGAAAAATGTCATGTTGTCACTACACTAAGCCCTGCAGTCATAGTCTAAAAGCACAATCCATCACTCGAGTTGAAGAAAAATATCTTGTAAGGTTTGGCACTCTGAGGTTCATGACACATATCCCGTCTCAGACAAGATGGTGACACACATACTCACCAGCCAGTCTACTACAATATACCAAATAGTCTGAAAATGTATTTTAAGTCTCGCTCTTCTTCAAGTATCCAAGCCTGAACGTGCACCAATTAAATGGTTCTTTTAAACCGTTTCTTCTCAAAGTAGCATTCAAGCAACAAAAGCTTGTGGAGCTCTGACAAACTATATCCTGATACTTATCAGCAATACTTATCACTCTGGGTGGCTGAGAGGTGACACTGGACAACAAACAGGGCATTTGCTGTGGGTAGCAAAGAGTCCAAGCAGAGTTTTACTGGTACAGCAGGACTTAACTGGTCTGCTTTAGTGGCTTCAAAAAGAAGGGCAATCTAAGTACAAGGAAAATGCGCAATATTTCAAGGCAAATTACTCTCAATCCAAATGCAAATCTAATATTTTTGGTGTTGGCCAAATTCTCTGTCTCAAGCTTATTAATGCTGATGGTGCACATTTCTTCTCCCAAAGTGTTACAAATCATTTTGCATGGTTTCAGTGAGAGACAGCATTACAATTGTGCAATATTACTGCTTTATCTTGCATTGCCAAACTTCTCTCCTCCCTCAACCTCCATTAAAAGAGCTTCCAAAGACTTATTTCTTTGAGTTCTCTTGACAGTTCTTCCCCACCAGGAGGGAAATGCCAGGGCTTGGGAGCTGTTTTAAAGGTCTTCAGGTTGGGGTGAGGTTTGAGGCTCAGCATTTGGCAAAGAAGCAAACACATCAGCAGCTCAGGTATTTATTGGTTGGACAGAGAGTTTGTTCCTTAGTGAACTCTCATTTGAACATATGCTACTAAGCAGCAGCTTTAGACATATACCTAAAAAAGACAGATTTTTCTGTCCTTGAGTGATTCCCAGCACCAACGGTCATCCAGTGCCCTGGGAATTCTGAAAGTCCTTGAAAGACACATAAAGGGAAAAAAAAAAACCCAACCCTTCTGCTCAACAAGATCCAGTCAAGCTTCTTACGCTGTAGATGAAAAATAATAATAAATGTTAAGATTTTTCATAAATGCCTGCTCTGGTCTGTATCCTGTACTTGACTAAGAAGAAAAGCAAAGCTTAGCAGTAAAGTGAGAACCAAACACAAGTGAACAACGTCAAAGCTCTCTAGTGAAATGCTTTTCTGTAAGTTGCATTACATGCATGATAAACTGAATCCGCTCTGAATTCCTGCTCCAACCGGATACGAGGCAGGGGAGTAATTAAAACAGCATAAAACAGTAGAACATGTCAAGAGTAATCAAAATTTACAAGCTGAAGAGATAAAGATTGGGGGTTTTCACCCAGAAGCTAAGAATAAAGCCGTCGGAGCATTAGAGGACACCAACAAAAATCTAAGCATTCCCACTTATTTTACAGAAGACAGCGGCAGAATTATTCAGAACAACCAAACACAGAGCGCCCTGCCCCGGCCTTGTTGGCAGATGGCCCATTCACCAGGAAAAAAAAAATAAAAAAATAAGACCCACACAAAGATTTCAGTGTACGGAGCCCCAGACTGCCATGGGGTGAAGCCGAGAAGCACCGGGGACCGAGCAGGGGTAGGAACTGGTGAGACCTGGGGGTCCTGAGGCCACGTGGCAGAGAGCAAACCTCTCAGGCAGACAAATTCGAGCCCGTGAGAATGGGGAGTCTCTGTCTCCCTTTAATATATTTGTTCTAAGGCAGAGTTGTACAAACTGTCCCTCTGCTGCCTCCTTAGAGGTGCTGAAGCCAGCCCAGATAAACTAAAGCTAGTAACAGGGCAAAGGGAACGTTTGCTGCCTTTATTTGCTGGCTTCTATTACACAAATTAAGTCTTATGAAAGACAGCATCATGCTGAGGATATAAGATATCAAATGAAGCCAGTCTAAGAAACGGGATTTTCCTAAAACCAGATTTTTCGATTTTGAGGTTTTCAGTAAGAACAAGTTTTGTTTTGTTGCTTTAATTAAAAATTCCATTTTACTAAGAAATCCTTTTCTTCCGGGGGAAAAAAAAAACAAAAACAAAACCAAAAAAACCCAAAATATAAACCAGAAAGAAATTGCAGTGGAAAAATACAGAGCAGATCTATCACAGATATTTTTGTTCCCTATTTGATTCCTGGTTGTAGGCATTCTAGGACAACTTCTTCCATATTCCAAGGCAGACAAATTCAAACAAGTTGGAAGGCACCAGCTGTGTTAGACATGGTGTTCCTCTCCTGATGTCTTGAGGTTGAGAAGGTGCTTTGCTGGAGGTGATCCTTTTGCTAAGACACAATCAGCCTGGTCTCCATACCAGGTTAACCAGTGAAATCTAGTATCTGCTAGATTGAGGATGCCAGCCTAGAAGATCCAAGCATCCTTTTTAGTCCTGAACTCCATGGTCCAGATCTATAAATGAATCATCAGAGAGGAATGCATCAGTACTTCACATCTTGCCTTCAGTAACAGGTTTTCCACTGATGGTTGGTGACCAAAAGCATCCTTCCTTTGTACAGTCCTCTCCCATATTCCACCCTGAGGTGTAGCACACCACGGAGTCCATCCTCCATACCCTTCTCTTATGGGTTGGGGTGAAGTCATGGAAGAGGTTATTTTAGCCTCACCACAGTGTCCTATAAGTCTGTACCAGCCCTGGACCTGTCCCTTTACCTGAGGCTCACCATGCCTGCTCCACAGCAGCTCGGGCATGAGGGTCACACTGGCAAGAGAAGCCAGGGGTGCAGAAAGACCCTTCCATGCTGGGGAAGGGCCACAATCTGGCTGGCTCCATTTAACCATCACTGTATTTGTGTTGCAGTAGCACCTAGTGGCCAGGGCTGTGAAAACACACAGCAGAAGAAGAATTCCTGCCAAAAAACCTAAATACAGTTAAGCTTAACCAAGAAACAACAGGTGGTCATGTGTGACTGATGCAGCCAGCACAAGGTAACTCAAGTTGACTCTAAAGGCCTAATTCTCATGTGAAAGTGAGAGTAAAAATAATTTACATCCTGTGCTAGCTGGCTCAAGAGACCTCAGTATAAATGAGAATCCAGTCCAAAATCCTCAGTGGGATCCAGGCTTCAAGAAGGATTTCAGCTTGAGAAGGGATCTGGGTTCTGCTTTGCAGTGTGTGAACAGCTGAATGGGCAATTCATATTATTTTAAGAAATATCATGACAGGTTTCGTTTCGTTTTGTTTTTTCCTTTAATAACTTCACCCTAATTATTAGGCTGTAACCGGGGGACCTGTAAAGCCTGCTGAGCTCAGATCAGCACAAATCATCCCACCAGAAACACAGTGGAAAACTGAGAATGCAGGAGGAAGAGGTGTTGCTGAAGAGCATGAATCATGCAAGGAGAGCTACCTCTGGGAAAAACACCCGTTGCTGTATCCTTTCCTGAAAAATAGAGAAGGCAATGGTTCTTTCTTACTGCAGTTCAACTGTTTAATTCAAGTATGCAGAATCTAAAAGCAAACTGAGATCAAAGAGAGCATCAAGACGGGAATGTATCTAACGGCTAAATTTCCCTCTGCCTTTTTATTGTTTGGGCAGAGCCAGGGGAAATAAACGTCACACAGAAATGCATGGAAGCAGGTCCTGCAGTCCCTTCTCTGAGCTCCAAAGATGTCTTGCTGAACAGGACTGGGTTGAAAAATCAGAAATTTTTCCAAGACAGTGCACAGTTCACTTGACACCGTGAGCCCAGTCTATGGTCTTACGTTAGCTCAGGGCTGGAAACCACACTGAGGTCCAACACAGTCTTACTGTCCATACTGTCATATTTTGGCTTGCTGTCATGATGTTGTCTGACCAACCAGCTGACTCTGGGGTGGGGAAACCAAACAATTTGCATTCAAACTCTCTCCCCATGGAAGAAAGGGGCAGAAGCCACTGGCAAACCCAAGCTCAGACACAGCTACCAAGAGGAGAATAGCTGCTGCCAGCGATGGGAGAAGTCATTGCTCCTTGTCCTACCATGCATCAGCCTGTGGAAAGAGAAACTACAGGTCTTTCAAACCCAACAAACAGATTCCCATGTAGAAATTCTGTGCCACAGACAAGATAAAAAAAAAGAATTGATGACAGGGACTTGGAGAATGAAAAATAGCCCATATCAAATGCAGTTCTATTGGGAAGTGATGAGCTGGGCTAAGGTGCACAGATTATCTCAGTTCTGGGCCTAAAAGACAGTTGTGTAAAATGGGCCATCACTGAGATATCTAGAAAACACACTCCAGGAATTATTGCAAATATCTACTCTCATTTGCTCAGTTACTTCATTTCGGTAGAAAATTAAAAAAAAAAAGAGAGGTAGAAAACTCCACATTTCTTGTAGGAGCTCTTTGTTCTAAGATTTTTTTGTTAGGGATGAAAGAAATGTTCGGGGGAAAATGAGCTCATTTCTGTCATCTGCTGCCACCATCTGCAAACCCAGCAGCAAAATCTTTTAAATTTTGAATTAAATCCACCCACTTCTCTTATTTCTGCCTTCCCTCCCATTGTAGTGGCCAGTATGAGCCAGTAACAGGGAAGCTGGCCTGGGAATAAGGACCCAAAAGGGCCAGTAGAGACCCAAGCTCCCCTGTCATTGCTGTCATCAAGCTGCCCCACCAAATAAATTCATTTTTCCTCCGTTTCTCTTTCGGTAGGCTGGCTAAATTAACTCTTCCTTCATGCAAGGTTGTTGTGTTACACTTAGAAAGATGGTGCTGGAGAGAGCTTGGTGACCCAGGGACTACCGGGGAACAGAGCACAGAACTACACAGGAGAAGAGCCCATTTTTGCCCGATGATCAGTGTTTTCTGCCATGTGAGCTGGTCTGTGGCTGAGCACAGAGCTTGAGAAAGAAAGGAGAGATCACATAACACTATGAATGTCCAGCCTGAGTTGAATCCTCCAGCAAAGGTTTCAAAACAAATACTAGGTAATACAGCATATTTTTTCATGCCCCACTGATTCCAACTAGGACTGGGACCAGATGTGCCAGTTTTCAACAAGAAGGCTACTCATGCTATTCTTGGCACAGCTTGAAGCAGCAAGTACCACAAATCCTATTTAATATAGTGCCTGAATGCCACAGACCTATTTGTTCGAGTTCTCTCGCTTGGTTTTTCAAGCTCAGCTGGTTCCGATAACCCTCTGACCTCCCAGGCCCAATTCAGTCCCAACCCCATCTCCCACCCATCACAACTGCACCCATCGCTAATGTTTTCCTTCTGGAAATGGGTTTCTTCCTATGTTTAAGGATTCCCTTGCAAATAAAGTTTATATGGACAAAGCGCAAACAGTTCATAATTTTGGAGTTAAATTGCATTGCATTTTTAGTACGGAGATACAGATCGTCATGCATTTTTGAGGGTTTGGAGGCCTGTTGGCATTCCAGATTAGCAAGATGGGCACGGGTGCTACTGACAGATGTTTAGCAAACTGTTCACATAGCTGGAGATAAGGGATTTACTACCCAGAATATCCATGAAAATCAGAGGAGATACAAGCATATCAAAGTCGTGTAGAGAATTCATCCTCCCTTGGACTTCAATCTTAGAGGAAGCAATTTTACAACATTCTTGGTGAATGTAATACACAGTTGGGGAGTTATATCTTTGAAAGGACCTTACACAGGCTCTTGTGTTGTGCAAAAATTCACATTATATGAGACTGATCTGCTGGAACTCAGATATTGAGCAGAGCAAATCCCTGTCTCATACTCAGCTCTGAATGATTACAACGTGTTACCCTGCAGTCCCACTACTTGCAGTTCAAATGGGATAAGGTCACTGAAAAAATTGACATTTGTGGGGAAGACAGTCAAACACTTCCAGTTTGAAAAAGGCTAAAGCACTAAACGTCTTTTTTTCCATCTGTCTTTACCAGCAAATCTTCCTCCTAGACCTCTGCACAAACCAGAATTGCTTGGGAAAGAAAGGGGCGGCCAACAGTGGTGGAGCAACAAGTTAGAGACAGCACAGAGTAGGCACAAGTATTCAAATCCATGGAGATGGAGGGTTTTCACCTCAGGGAACTGGAGGAGCTGGATAATGTGACTGTGAGACCACTGTTTATTACCTGCAAAAGGTCACAGTGACTGAGGGAAGTCCTTAATGACCAGGAAAAGGCTGGTGTTACACCCATCTATAAGAAAGGTGAGAGAAGGACCTTGGGCAGCTGGGTTCTCTCCATCTCTGGAAGAACCATGGAACACATCTGCTGGAGTCCATTTCCACACATGGGAAAAACTAGAAGATAAATGGGGAACAGTCAGCACAGATCTACCTAGGGAAGATCACACTTGACCAATCTGATGGCCCTACATGATGAAATGACTGGCTCCGTAGACAAGGTGAGAGCAGTGCTGTAATTAATATTCTTTGCTTTTAGTAAGGCTTTTGACACTTTTTCCCACGGTAGTCTCTTTTGCAAGTACAGACTGGACAAATAGATCATTGTACGGGTTGAAAATGGGCTGGACAGCTGGACTCAGAGCGTGGCAATCAAGGATTCAGCAGCTGATTGCCAGCTGGGAAAAAAAACAGGTTAAAGGAGCTGGGCTTGTACACCCCGGTGAGGAGGAGTCTAAAGGGGAATCTAACAGCCACCTACAACTACGTGAAGGACGGTGACAAAGGTAACGGAGCCAAACACTTCTAGGCAAGGAGAGAAAGGTAATAAAAAGTGCCACATAAATTGCAATACAGGAAACTAAGCTTGAACGTAACAAAAACTTTTTACTTAATGAGGTACTGCAGCTCTGGAAAAGGTTATCTAGAGATGATGTTGAGTCTGCATCCGTGGTTGTTTTAAAGCCAGGGCTGATCTGATCTAGTTTTGATGATAGTCCTGATTCAACTGAGAGGTGCCTTCCAACTAATTTTTCTATAATTGTGTGATTCAGACAGGTACGTCCATAGAGGAAAGAAGTAAGTTCTGAAGCAAGAAGGCAAAAGCATGTCAGGAGAGATCCTGCCTCTAACTGCTAATCTATCGCTCGGGCCCCCAGACAGAAACAGAAACAGGAGAGGACATGGCTGATCCCAGTGCAAGGGGTGGATGGGACATTACCAAAGGGGGACACCATCACCTGGCTGGTTAATGTTAATGAAGACAGTTAGCTATTAAGTCCCTTCAGCCTTACCAACCCCCCAACTCTCGCCCCCCTGCAAAACCTGGAGTTGATAGTTTGCTGGAAAGAAACTTATTAACGTGTGAGAGGAGCTGCAATACTACTGACACAAGTTGAATAATTTACAAAACTGAGAACTAAGGCCAGACCAGCTTTCGTAGTAAATAAAAACAGCTCTTTGTTGTCAAATGGAGGACTGGATCTTTGGCAAGGTCTGGTGACAAAGCAGAGCTCCATATGTGGGAAGGCAGCCATGAGAGGCTAAAAGCATCTGTTCGGATATGCCTGAGAAATAATCTGGGGTTTGCCTGGCCAAAGAGACCAGTGACCCTTCAGGACAGAGCACCCCACTTTCCAAAGAGGCACCTTGATTTGTTCTGGCTCACGGGGCAGCGAGAGGCAAAGCCCTTTACACACGTGATTTCCATCACGCTTCTGGCACACGTGTTTTGTCCTCTGCTGGCAGAACAGTCACCCAGCAAGCCTGTCTCTGGTTAAGGCCTCCCTTCTCACTCCCCCACCCCCTGTTGTTACTAAGCAGGGCTTTTCTGTTTCGTCTCACTTCGCTTTTATTATGGCAAAGCCCTATAAAACTATCAAGTAGAGCTGGCTGAAAAGCACTGTTTCCAGTGCCTTGAAAATGTAGGGTTTTAAATATATATATATATATAAAATTTGGGTTTGATCCAAATTGGACAGAAACTTTTTTCGTTTTTTTTTGAAAAGAGAGCAATTTCCAGGAAGCCAGAAGCTCCCCAGACCCTGCTGCAGCCTCCCAGTGAAAGGCACGTCAAAGCCTGTCAGGTTGAGCGGGCAGCTGCAGAGCCCCCAGCACCCCCAGCCCGGGGGCAAATCCACCAGGTGCATCCGCTTGGGAGCCCGAGACTTGTACACACCATGTTTCTCCTGTCCTGGAAGAGATCTGCCAGGAGTACAGGTGGGTTTCCTCAAGCTCTCTTCCTCAGGCACGGGGAAAGTCAACTGTGCTCAACCCAGTTCCAGCAAAATAAGCCAGGCTTGAGGAGCGATGTTTCATGGGAACATTTCTGACCAGCTCAATTCCCTGGGATAAACCATCAAAGAAGAAACTTGTTGGCTGAAGGAGCGTTTTCACTGCAAGGATATCTGATCCATCTGCAACGTGACTTGCCTCGCATGAGTGTCCTGTCTCAGGGATCCCTTCTCACTTAAGCTGGCTGCCAACAAATACTACTCCATATGGAGATGTCAAGGCAACGACCACCCCACCGGTGCTAATGGTTACTGGGCTGATGTCAGTGGATGACAATTTTGAACATCTAAACTGCAGTGTTTAAAAGCAGAAGATCCTGGTACCGTTTTATGACCTCGTTGGGTGTATCTTCCCTTCATGCACTTAGGGCCGGGCCGGTGATGAGAACGTCCATAAACTGTTTGGATGACTTTTAAACAGATTCTTCTGAATCAGCCCATATGGATACAAGGAGGGGGTGATCCATACAGCATGCTACAGCTTGGCACCACGCCTGCAGCTCCTTCCCGTAAAATGGGCAGCTTTTAGACCCATTTAATCACACTTGAACAACCTTTTTATCCCATTTGTTCTGCGTCATAACTCTCCCTCCAAACACTCTAAACCACCGTGGCAACGCCACGAAGTCCAGGCCAGCCATACATTTTAGGGTCATCTGCCTGCCTCTCAAAATTTGTTTAAATCAATATTTCATGATGAATATCTGTTTTCTGCAGATTTATTTTTTTTTAGATGCCACTCTTCTTACACACACAGCCCCTCCATGTTCCTTGAGGAGGCTTATCCATGCCCTAAGTTCATTTTCTCATGGTGAAATCACTACCCTTCTCAGTTGCTACATCCTTGTTGAGGGCTCAAGCTGCAGGTGTATTTCCAGTGTCTCCAGACATCTGGAAATGGTACTTAAGGGAACATGTTTAGGATTCCCCCTGCCCAGGAGATCCCCAAATGTGGCACAGATGGCTTTGTGTCACCTGTTCCTCTGCACAGAGGTTATGGGTAAGATAAAGATTGGTTTGATTTTCATCTTTCTTCCCATGTTCAGCCCCCCTGTGCTAGCCTAAGTGTTTCAGCTCTTGCATGGGGAGACTCCTGCTGCTTGCTCAGACGTGGTGGGTGAAACACAAAAGCCACATAGTGATGGGTGCAGAAAGGGAAATACACTTCACATTGATAAGCAATTTAAGTGGGCATCTCCACGACAACATCTGCTATGAGGGCCTCAGAATGAGACAGTCAGATAGGTATTCATAGGCCACCTTTTCCCTTCATTTACATGAAAGAAAACCCAACAATGCCAAAACTTCCCTTCCAAATTTATCACATTCAGCTTCACCTCATGACAAATCCTGAGAGCCAACCAGGATTAGCAGGATGCCCCCTCTCACGCCTGAGAGTGCCAGTTCCCTCTGTTCAATAGCTGTTGCCCATCACAGGACCTGAAGAGTTAAAATACCCTGATAAGCTTTAACCTCCTGAGAGAGAGGGAGAAAGACATCTGCTTTTTATTTTCACAGCCCCACAACTCCGCGCTCCGGTTTTGAAAAGTCTGCATTCCATATAAACAGAGAGAAGTCCTCATAATTTATGCAATGATACACCAACGCATTAAAAGGGTTATATTTTACTCTAATGAGAGAAATAAGGTATCATTTCATTCACGTGAGGAAGGAAGAGTCATTGTAATAAATGCCAAATGGGCACCCCTTAATTCCTTTAAGGGCAAGGATATTATGACAGCAAAGAGTTCAAGCTCTAGCTACCTATTAAACAAATCTTTACCAAAACAGATGTTGACACTGCAAGGACATCTTGTTAACTAAAGGATGCAAATTTATTTGAATAAGGTTAACGAGGAGAAAAGCTTGTCTGACAATCTGTTGTGTTTCTGAAGAGCTCTTTGCAAAAGGAATCCAAATGGAGCAGATGAAAAGAGCTTATCCTGAAAGACAATCTACCATTAATGGCAGAGGGAGCTGGGGTTTTTACTCTTTTTTGAAACTTCCAGCAAAATCAAGTGACATATCTGATATGGGGATTTACCCACACAACTCCTTGTCTCACCGATTGACATTAAGTGTGTGCTTCTTGGATGGACACATGAGAGCAGCAACATCTGCACTGCAAGAACATCCAGTAGTGGCCACATAAAATCCACAGGTAGAGGCTGCTCTGTCTTTTTTGGGTGCTCACATTGTTATGAAAGAGGAGAAACCTGAGTCTGACTTTGTCCTTTGTCCTTATTCCTCCATCAACAGGAAGGAAATACAACCAAGTCTCCAGTTCTGCCCATCTCTTGGGCCTCTGGCCTGTTTGGAGCATCTCTTTCTCCCTGCACCACGGGGGAGAGCAAGGACATGCCCAGCGGAGAGGCTGCATCACGCTGTTTGCTTGTGCTGCCTTTTCTGTAGTTGTCATCTTTCCCACACCTCTCAAAGAAAACCTTTTCCTTGGCAGTAGAAGGACCAAAATCTCCAAGAAGAAAGGCAGGAGGAGTTTCCATCTGCGGACAGTCACGAAATTGCGAAAGGTTTGTGTCAATACAAGTGGCAGGAGAGCCTACAGGTGAAGGAGAGAGATCAAACGGCGGCGGCGGCGTAGGAAGAGGATGTTCTGTTCTTTGGCCCATTTCCCACTGGGACAATATAACTTTTAGACAGCAAGAATAAACGGAGGTCTTCATTTCTGCTGCACTGCTAAAACTGCTTTTAGCTACTGACTGGGCATGTGGAGAACCAAAGAAAAAAAGTGTGTTTAAATAGAGGGGGAAAACCCAAATGAAGTGGAAATCACCTCAAAACATAACCCAGATTCTAACTATAGAAGATATAGTTATGTAAGATAGGTTATATGTAACTTATAGATACGTAGATAGATATGTAAGATAGATTATACCTATTTAAGATAGGTTCTGTTCAAATATTTGAGTATTTAAATAATTTACCTGGAGAAGGACTCTAATTTATGAATTTCAGTATGATTTATACTGACTCACAAAAGCAAACAAGGTGAACTTCTAAAGGCCAGCACATAAAAAAAGATTCATTTTGGAAACACTTTAAAATACTAAAATAAGGAAATAAAGGCAAGATGAAATTCTAGTCTCACATGACACTGTCTTGGAGATCACTACAAAGGTCCATTCAGCCAAAGATCATACTTGCATTGGAGGAAGTCCTCTTTATGCACTGTTAATTACTTCAACAATCTATAAAATTAATGACTAAATGAACCACATTTATAGAGATTATATTTCAGATATTATTTACATTTAACAGAATATCCTTTGTTAGTGATCACTGGATTTATGAGCTGTTTGGAACAAAATGGACACACCCCAGGGAACTTGCTTCAGTCCCACAAACACACCACAGACAGGGACACACATCATTCATTCAGTCCCATGCTGCAGAACGGCACCGAAGGAGAGGCTTTTCACCGCCCTTTTCCTAAAGTTTTTCCTAAATTCCTGCTTTTTTTTGCTTCTGCAAAGGAGGCGAGGGAGGACCTGGCAGCCAAGATTCCTGCCCACGACCGGGAGACCAGAGCTGCTCAGAGGACAGTGAGCTGCTCCTCACTGTGATGCATCTCCAGGCTCTCCAAGCCTGACACCACTGATTGCTTCTACTTGAACCCACAGGGCACATCCAGAACGAAGATCTGGGCAGCTCAGATGTTCTGAAGGACACCCCTCTCCCTGCCAAACACCGGAGCCGCTTCTCCAGCCTCATCCAAGAGATCTGCCACCTACAGACAACCTTATCAGTTTAAGATATTAAATTTTAAAGGAAAAACAAAAGTCTACCTGTCTTATTTTGCCTAGAAATTTCCATTTCAGTGACTGTTTACGCTGCCATGGCTAACTTCACAAGTTTGATAAGCTAGAAGGGAAATGGAAATCTTTCTGGATTAAAATAATGGAGGAAAAAAACCCTAATATCATCCATTTGTTAAGAGACTCGTGACCACATCCAGCCCCTGTTGGTCTAACGTGCTGGGAGTCAATATCATTGTCTCTTTTCACTTGGGGAAAACTGAGGCATGGAGCGGGACAAAGCACCCTGCCCAAGGTCAAGGGAGACATCTGTCCCCAGGGAATTCAAGTCTTAGAGTTTGCCATGTCCTAAGGTCTGGCTCAACTGCCCTCTTCATGTCCTTATAACAGAAGCTTGAAGGAGACTGAGCAGAAAAGCCTATTTTCACCATCACCTGGGTGTGAAAGCTCCATCACCCACCCATCCAACCCCAGCAGATGCTGCCAGGTGAGAAGAGCAGCCACTCTTACCCCAGTGCTTCCCCACATCAGGTTCCCATGGAGGTTACGTACAGATTAAGGGAGAATCAAAGAAGATGGACACAGGGAAGACAGGTACAAGTAACATCACGGATCAGCCCAGTCCTTTGCTGTGGGCTTTTCCAAGGACACCTGTCAAACTCAACCCTCAGCCAAAGACTCCACCAGACTTCTCCTGAGGTGCAGCTCTGCAAACCCAGTCCCAGCAGCCCTCCAGCAGGCAATGGAGACAAAAGGCATGGTTGCCTTGCAACCCGCAGGCTAAGCCCCAAAATGAGCCCTCCCTTTCCTCTGCAGTAGTGTTGAGTGGGTTCTGCACAACATGTCCTTCATGGGACTCTTTTCACCTTTCTTCACACTCATGGTACGTTCATGAAGAGCAGTCTCAATGCAACACGTGCAATTTTGCCCCTCACATCAGAGAGCTTTGTCATGTAGCCATGACCAGTCAAAGCATCCATGTTGTATTTGGGTTTGGCCTTGTTTGGGGAAAGTGCCAAGTTACTTCCAGTTTGGAAGTAGAATCATAGAATCATCTAGACTGGAAGGGACCTTTAAGACGACCAAGTCCAACCATCAACCTAACACAGCCAAAACCACCACTAAACCATACATGCTTGCCTCCTCAGCTTTTAAATTTGGGTTCCAAATGTAGCTACGTGACCTTGAAATTAATATTCATCAGGCTTCCAGAGCAGTAGAATTAGCACTTGAATATTAGCCAAAAGTTAACCCCAAATGGGCACAGCTGAACTAAAATTATATAAAAAATTGGGATATCACGTATGCACGATACACTCAGCACTGGTCACTGCATCAGCCCTGCTTCAATAAACCCGTGGCAGCAAAACAAATAGCAGAGAGAAAAATGAGTAATGCTTTAACAGCCTGGTCCCTGTGGCTGCGTTTTGGGTCTACCACAGAAACCTCACGCAGAGGCTATAGAGTAAATAGCATTGTGCATCTTTTACCCTGACACGAACTGTGTTATGCTATATGGACCTGGGTGCAATTTAACTACGTGCTGTAAGGTAGAAAACCTGAGTAATCCACATGCACAGTGCCATGCAGGGAGACTGATTCCCTTTAATATCTGTAATGGTAGATAAAGCTGGCAAGGGTTGGGGAGGGGACCCAAGAGCTGCTTTTCCAGGTGCTCAGAAACCTTCTGCTTCACCAACCCAGCCTGGGGTGAATTTGGGTTTCTTTGAGTAGATCCAGACCTGAATGTGGATGTTCTGAGTAGAGCTTTACTGCTTTCAACCACCAGCTCACATCATCCTTAAGAAACCCCACTTTCCTTTCCATATTAAGTATTTCTAGAGCACTGTCTACACTAAAATCGTTACCCTTCCACCTATATGAAAGTGTTTATGTACAAAGGCTTTAATTAGCCCTGTGGCTGGTGGTGCCCAGGAGATGGTCACACCCATACCTTGAGAGCCAAGTCAGTTAAGGTGTTGGGTCCCTGAATCTGCCTCCCCTGAAATTAGTAGCAGGTCACATCAACATCTGTGTCAGGCTAACGGAGCAGACAGATCCTTGGCTGTGGGGAGAAGGAGACATCCACCCCAGGTGCACTGGTGTCCAGTACCCACATTACCAGTAGGACCAGTCACCCACTCCTTTTTATAGAAAGTTCTAGCCGAAAGGAATAGAAAGATCTTTCTATGGACAAAGTAAAAAAAACACTTTACATTTAGATCCCTTTTGTAAAACCAAGAAAACTTCTTCCTGTCAGCTTGAAATCATCCAAGGTATTAAGAACTTCTTTTGCTATCTCTTCCCCCATCTGTGATATAGAAGTAAAACTTCCTCTTCCTTAAATCTCTCTCTCCCTCTTGACTCATCTCATACATTCCTTCACTTGGAGATCCAGATCCTCATCCGTTCCAGGCCTCTTTCCATGCCAGACTCTTTGGGAGGAATTTTCCTCTCTTAGTAAAGACCTAAATTTCTCTCTTCTCTTCTCCTTGCTTACTTTCCCAGATCAAGCCCACACCTTACTGTTGGAGCTACTCATTTTCCTCCTGTTGCCACACTCCATGTAGGTTCCCATTTTCCTTCTGTTGCATTCAGGTTTCCACCTTCCAGATTCCTGTTTCTAACAAGTTTATTTCGACTCTTTTGGTTCTTTACCCATATTGTCCTCCCTCCTCCCTTTTGGCTGGTATTTTTCAGATTGGAAGAACTACCCATTTCTTTCATTTCAAACACAGGCACGTGGCCGAGTTTGTATGAATATAGATTTACATACAAGCCAAAACTTGTATTTCCAAAGAGGGCTAAAAGCATGACAATAAGTTTCCCTTTTTCATATCCACTCAACAGTAACTCTATTTAAAGAATGATAATTTAGGGAGAGATTTCTTAGACTAACCCCATTTTTTTTTTCGTATTATGGGCTGGTTCTCCTCACTGTGGACAGGGTCCAGCGAGGCAGGGAACCTGCTCTCTGACCATCCTGCAAACTGCGCTCCAGAGAAGTCTCAGCTGCATCCTGGACACCAAGAGTCATTTATAGGCAAAGATTAGAAATAACTTGCTTTAAAGCAGCAGGTAAAATCAGTTGCCATTAACCATTTTTAATAGCACACAAGGCTTTAAAACAGCAGTGGAAGGATAGCATAATTAAAGACATAAGTATAGATGGGAACTGGGATGGAGTACAGTTTTGGGATTTGCCAAAGACAGATATCCATTTCATATGGTTTCTTTGCTAGAGATTTCCTAGAGGACATACATACAGTGAATCAAACTGATCTGGACTTCAGCAAAGTATGTCACACAGGGACACATGGAAAATGGCACTTTACAGGAAAAGATAGGAATTGGTGCAAGATCTGAAAAGTACATAAAGTGTTGATTTGTATGAAAGGAAACACATTATGTGAAAAGGAAATTCTTTGACTAATGGGAATTACTCGTGAAGCTCTTTCGTGTTGGGTCTTAGGAATCTTGCCGGGTATTCTCATTAATGACCACGGCACGTAATGTAAGAAATATGCTAACAAAACTTGCTGATGACTCCAGTTTCAGAGATATTCTAAACAGAGAGGAGAACGAGAAGGTTAACATGAACTGGATGATCTTGAGATAAGAAGTCCCATAAAATGCAGAGAACTTTGTGGTGCAAGATGCAACATTATGGCACTGGAGTGTTGTGTCCAGTTGTACGTAAGCAAGGTAAATTGACAGGGCAACATCTGAAAGGAAGGACTCTGGGATTAGCAGAAGAAGGATGCATTTTCAGGAGCAGAGACCAGAAGAGGATGGCCTGATTGCAAGGAGAGCGAAAATGCCCCTTGACTGCAAAACACGTCTCCAGCAACAGGAAAGGAGAAGAGTGAATAAGTGAAAAAACAGCAATGGGATATGAATGGGCTGAGAGGAAATCTGGGCTGTAAATTAGAAGGTTCAGTGACAGCCCTGTACAATGAACACACAGGCAAAGAGCCTTTAACTGATTTCAGGATGGAGCTCACACAGTTTGTGAACATTTATGGGATTTCGTTCTCTGAGATAGCATGGCTTGGCCCGCTTCCTTCTTTGCCACAGGTCGGAATTCAATCGTCTAATTTAAATACTAAAATTTCCTAAAATGAAGAGTTCTGCCCTTGCTTCATTAATTGTTTCTTCTCCAAAACAGACCACCTTAAGAGAGGACTTCACCTCCCTCCCAGGGTGAGACCAATTGAATATTGAACTGCTTGAGTCCAACGCTCGTAGGTTACCGAGGCAGAGGAAACAGCAGTCAGCCACATCTGCTCTTCCTGGGTAATGAAAGATGACTGATGAATTTTTCTACCCCAAATCAAACATGCTTTGAATGAAACAATGGACTTAGAATACACAGGCCAGAAAACCTTAAAGAGCCTTATGCTCTGCCAGGGAATAATAAGGCAAAAGCTGTAACAGGCTACTAAACTTGAAGATAATTGTTTTGATCATCAGCCCATCAGTGAAGGACCAGAATCTCCTCCCACTGATATCACCTTTCACTGGTGGCATTTGCATGGTCACCCGAACCCAGGCATTAGCTGTATCTGCTCTGTCAGAAATGCACCACGCTTCGGAGGTGAGAAGCAGCTCTGGGGTAGGACATGCAGCACATGGAAAGGATGAGCAGGCTGGGAAGGGGGAGGTGTGAGAAGTTGCAGACCTGGTTTCTAAAAGGACCTGCAAATGCTTCCAACACCAGGGAACACACTGAGGCTCTGTATCTGCAGGCAGGCAGGTTCATGAAGCTATCCTAGGTTCATAAACCTATCCTAGGTTGCCCAGGGAAGTTGTGGATGCCCCATCCCTGGAAGTGTTCAAGGCCAGGCTGGATGGGGCTTTGAGCAACCTGGTCTGGTGGGAGATGTCCCTGCCCATGGCAGGGGGGTTGGAACTCAATGATCTTTAAGGTCCCTTCCAACTCTAACCATTCTATGATTCTATGATTCTATCATCCAAAGAGCCAGGCAAGTGTCAGCAAGGAAGGGTGACAGCAAACATAAGGTCCCCCCAAAAGTCATGGAGTACATCAACACTAGCGTGATGTTAAAATCAAAAGTGAGAGGTGTGGTGAAAGGAGGTGGTAAGAAGCCAAAGTTGGGCGAGGTTTCTATGTATAGAACAAGTCCAAAGCCCCATCTTTCCATGATTTGACATCTTAGAGGGAAATAGACTTTTTTTTTCTGCTTTTAAAGAAAAAACATTCCCTGCAGTGAACGCAGCCTAAATATCCCAGCATCCTGTTATTGTATCCAGGCCAGGAAGTGAAACCGCGGCCCCGGGTCCATAATTGGGGCCACATGGATGTCCCCGCGCTCCTGCTGAAATGTTGGGACCTTACCAGCCCAGCCGGGGGGCTCCAGGTGAGAGCTGAGCCCTGGTACCCAAGCTGCTGCCCAAACCCTTCACCATCAGCCTGGGCAGGTAAAGCTGACCCTTTATCTCACTTCCTCATCTGCAAAATTGGGGTAATCATCCAGGTCTCATCTGCTCAGATGCTCCTCGGGGCAGGGAATCTGTTTTCTAGAGGAATGTGCAAGAGGACCCCGATTTTGGCTAAGGCAACTGAGTGCTAATTGTACATATAATACAAAAGGAGTCATATTATATAAATTATTATAATCAGGAATCGGTGGCTATTCCCCTGAAAAGTCCCAGCGCTTAGAGTTTTCATGTTTTTGTTTTTGGAACAGTCTAATCACTTTCACATCATAAACAAATAATGGTTTTAATAGATTCCACATTTGCGGAACTTTTACTGCTAACATGCAGCAAAGCTCTTGTCCTCCACAGGCTTTCTTTTTTTTTTTTTTTTTATTTTTGCTGAAATAGCAAAATATATTCTGTAGTAAATTAAGTGCGATTCACGTGGCATTTTGTATGAACGCGCTGTGGATGTGGCCTATGAAACAAGCTTTGTTAGAAATTCTGTAGCCCTTATGTTCCAATTTTGTGCTTATAATTCTAAATATGTTTTTGCTGCAATTTCATGTAAGGAACAACAGGGGAGCCTTTCTCTGTCTTAATATAACACCTATGAATCCCCATCAATGCAAGGAACAGACGGGGAGGAGTCGGATGCTGCCCTGCCATCCACGTGGGCTGCTCAAGGGCAGAGTAAGTGAGAGCAGAAGCCAACCCTCTCCAAGACCTGTGTAATCTTTCACAGGCCACTTCAACTCTTATAAGACTTATAAATTAATGTCTGCTTTCCCCAACCACCCTGCCTTTCCCTGGGGTGCTCATACCCACCCTGGTCTCAGGCAGTGGCCGAGATCACAGGAGGCAGCTCAGGGAATGGGATGAAGCTCTGGGAATTCCCATGGCTGAGGAGGCATCTCTTGGTGCAAGCTCAGTGCTGAGCTCCCCCGTTCACTTTTCTGCTGTATTCTGCATCTCTGCATCTGTTAGAAAAACCCAGCTCTCTGCAGAAAGGCTCAGCTTAAAGCGACTCAATCCAAAGAAAGCCTCTCTTGGATGACTTCGCTTATCAAGCCCAGAAATCCCAGCTACAGAACCTCTGCTGTCGGGAAAAAACCCAGCCCTTTTGAGTCGTATGTGCCTAACATAAAACATACTGGACTGAGAGGCCCAGAGAAAGGTGGTGGAGACAAGATTAATGGTTTTAACTGGGAGTGAAATCCAGTAATTAAGTAGTGACCCATGACACTTGAGAAGCAGTAACAGTTTGTTGACCGCAAGAATGATTGCTCAGAGCCCCTTCTTAATGTTGTAAATGTGAAAATGATTTACAGCACGACCAACAGGGAAAAAAAAAAAAAAGCAAGCGAGGGAGCAGACACGATTGACACTAGTAATTGTTCCTGACTGCATACATATGTGGAGGTAAGAAAGCAGAAATACTTTCGGTGTGTAGCGTGGTAGCAATATATCAAAATTACTAACAGCAAAGGACCCAAACTCCTTGAGCTGAGCTGATTAAAAAGCGTGCAAACGCCATTCATAACGCCGAAACAAAGAAGAAGACTGAAAGGGATGAAGGCTTCTCTTTGGTTTTCAGTAGGGCTCGTTTGCCTCGGGTCCGGAGCCGCGAGCGTCTCACAGCCTTGAGGACAGAGTTAAAAACAAAGGATTAATATCAAGTATGAGTCTCAGCGCACGAGACGCTCTGCTTCTGAAGGAGAAGTAGGAAGACTCTCAGGGGATTTCTGCAGGATCTGAAAGCATGAGTTGGTTCAGATTTAGCAACAGCGAGATCTAACTGGAAGTCAATAAAGAACTAGCAAAGTTTTGGAGGACACCATGCTTGTCCTCCAGTGAACTTTGCTGACTGGCACACTGTGGATGGTGAATTCCAGCCTTGAAGTGGCACCTTTGTGGTCCTGAGAGAAGACATGAACATCAGGATATCCCGGCTTCCTCTTTGCTTGTAAAATAGGAAGATAATCAAGCCTTCTTCCCCTTGGCCTCAGCCGGCCCCGCTGGTACTTCACCAGGGCAGGGATGGTCTCCTGTGGCATGGCCCAGGGTCTGACAGTCTCGCAGACCAGGATGAAGGATTCTCTTTCATCCCATTGCTTTATGCTGCTCCCAGGGGAAATAAAGATGGTTTGTGTTGCCCAGGTGTAAAGTGGCAGAGATCTGCTCTGTGCTGTTTTGGAAATGTTCCCTTTTCTGGCCAGAGAAACAGCTCTGCATCTTGAGAAGGAGTTTGGTAAAATGGTGACATTTTCTCCTTTGTAAACACCCTGAGTATTGGAAAATAGTCTCCTTTCCAGCCACTTTTTTGCTACCAGAACCTCAGCTTTGCTTTCCTTTTGTGAATGACCACAACCTGCTGGAGGCTTTCTGAATAGAGCAGAGCTATTCAGTGCACCCCAGGGAGCCACCGAGCATCCCACCCACCTCCAGCCACCAGCCCTTGGGACAACTCACCCAGATCCTGCGCAAAAAGAGACCTCATCACATTTGGGCTGAAACCCAGGTACAAAGACCTCCAAAACTGGCACTGTTCAGACTTGAGACTTGATGCAGCCTTTAGCCAAGTCGTTAAGAACAACATCAGCTGATGACAAGCGCACAATGACAAAAAAGAAACAGGGTCTCTGATCTTTCCAGCTGCCGTGGCTGGCGGTTCTCATGCCTTCCAGTGCTCAGACCCGTGCCTCCCTCCTCTGCTGGTCAATCCCAACAGCACTGGATTGCCCCAAAGCTGCTCTTCTCCTCTCTTCAAAAGAGGAGATGTAGAGGGGACAGGAGCAGGGGTCATAATGAGGTTGATCAGAAGATAGAGCAGGGCCTTGTTTCAAATGTAATTATTTTCATGCTTGGCTTTTTCAGCATCACTTAAGCCCTCTGTTCCACCATCTCCTGTTAAAAGCTGGTAAGTTTTGTTGTGTTTTTTAATATGGTCATAACCCCATTTTATATAGAAGGGAAAATGCTGGCTCCCCGTGGCTTTCATGTATTTTCATATTGGTGTAATTCAAACAATATGATGACTCAACTTGACGTTGTTTCCCGGCTGCAGTGGGGCTTGTGGTAATCAAGAGTTTACACTTTATTGGGATGCCTGACAAAGCAACAGAAAACACCACAGAGAACCCTATTGAAGGCCAAGAGTCGACATCCTGGCCAACTCAGCTCAGCAAGGACACCTCTTACCCCAAGTAGGTGCCGTCCAGCCAGGTGAGCCACCCAAAAAGCTGCCATCTCCACCCCATGAGACACAGTCATGCAAAGGGCCTCCACAAGCACATGCAGAGAGACTGAACACAACTCAACTCCATCCCACTGCAATGTTGAAGAAGAAAGTAGAGGTCCGAAGGATCTATGCTACTTTCCCAGCACCCTGGAAGTTGGCTTGGTGCCACCCCAAAGCCACTGCGAATTCTCAGAGCAGGAGTAGAGTCAGTGTTTTGTTCCATTGAGGACAAGAAGCATTCGCAGTCTGGCTTTAATTACAATTGGAGGAGGAAGGACAACCAAACTTGAAGAATTAAGGTTGAGAAGATAGAGGTGAATAAAAAATGGATGTCTTAGAAGCACAGGACATCTCTGCCATTGCATTTGTGTGTGTTTCCAGATGGAATCATCTTAACGCAACTGCATGTCTTTGTGTGGGGTGGATGCACATCCCTGTACATGCACACATCTAAGAGGCCGGGTTGGTAGCACAACCTATTATTAAGCTTGCCAAACATTTCCAATTATAAAGCCCTGTTTTCAATTGCTAATAACTTTGTTAAACTTAAACCACTCGGGCTGCAATTTTTCATGCCAAGTGTCTGCCTTGGGCTGAATTCTTTGTTATGCCTTTTTTTTTTTTTCTTTTTAGCCATCAGCCAAACCAAAAAGGTTCAGCTGTTTCAGAGAAGATGGCTAGGAAA
>JAHREE010000417.1:159666-199091 GCA_033628505.1 Tringa tobata | reverse complement strand
AGACCAGGTTGCCCAGGGCCACGTCAAGCCTCACCTTGAATATCTCCAGGGATGGGGCCTCAACCACCTCCCTGGGCAACCTGTTCCAATGCTCCACCACCCTCACGGTAAAGAACCTTCTCCTAATCTCCAATCTAAATCTGCTCCCCTCTAGCTTAAAACCACTGCCCCTCGTCCTGTCATTGCAGGCCTTTGTAAACAGGTTCTCCCCAGCCTTCCTGTAGGCTCCCTTCAGGTACTGGAAGGGTCCAGGCTGCCTGGTTGCAGTGGGGAGGAGCGGACAGTTCAGCCTCTCCCCTGCAGCATCAGCATCTCGCAGGGCTGCAAAACGAGAGAAACCGGGCAGCAAGCCAGGAAATCTTGAGTTATATTCCTGATGCTGCCATTAATTTCTTATACGGCCTTGGGCAACTTGTATCACCTGCCAGTTTGGGTTTTTCCTTAGATAAAGTAGGGAAAATAGTTAACATCATGGATTTATAGAGCTTAAAGTTCTACAAAGAAGAGTCTGGTCTGGCTTCTCTATATCAAAAAAAGCTTTAATTTCACTCAGTTGTGCCTGAATCGAGGCCAATTGCTTATGTTTGACCAATATATATCTCTCCATCTCTCACAGAAGAACAACTTATCTTCATCTGAAACATCAAGAGATGGAGAAAAGCCAGCACTTCCCTTGGTATTTTCCCCCCTGTGATTAATTCCCATCCCTATTGAGCATTCAAGTTTCATTTCCCATTCGAATTTTTTGGGATTCTTCTTTCAGCCACTACTTCTAACGGTGCCTTTTTTTCTGCTAAATGAAAGTGTTCGCATGGTTCGGTGTTTCTCCCCGTGGCTTATCCACACTCGTTGGTGGGCTAAGGGCAATAATGGCAAAGATAATTAAAATCTGCCCAGCTCTTTGAAATATTAAGCCCATCTCTAAGGCCTATTATCCTGCTCAGTGTCAGAGGTACCACTGACAAGTACTTGACTTCAGCCTCTCAGGCGGCTCGCAGCTGCCAGAGAAAACCAAGAGTGGAAAAGTACTATCCCTTCAGAAAAACAGATGTTGCAGCTCCAATTTGTCTTCTGCCAAGACAAAGGAGATGCACTAAATTGATCTTTTGTAAAGGATTTTGTTTTGCTTCCAAGATTAATATCACAACAAACTGGGAGGCACCATTCCTCAGGGTGCAAGGCTATATTGCAGAACTGAGCCTAAATACCCACGCTGAGCATAATTTAGTTAGTCTGAAACTATGTCTGTGGAGGGGGAGATGAACTTTTTCCATCCAGTAGCATGTTATCTAAATAATCTCTCTATCTCAGTACACAAAGGCTGACCACTCGGCTTCAAAGGCAGGCAATAGCTTCTAGGCTTGGGACTGCTCACCATGGAATGCCAGTGGTGGCCCTCAGAGCCCTCGCTGGTGGCCTTCGTGGGGGTGTTTGGTCACAAAAAAGGAAAGGAGGAATGAAGGGATGGGAATGACGAGCTGGGCCATCCTGTGAGATGGTTGGAGGGCTCTGACTGGAGCCAGCTGTTTTCACTGGCCAGAAAACTTCATCTCAAGTCCTGCAACTGGGTAAGGACACACAGCCAGGGCTCCAGCTGATGGGTAAAGTGACTTCTTGACACCTTTCACAGAAAGGACACTCTCTTTATCCACAAACCAGAAACACTGCCGTGTTTTCTGGCTTTTCACCCTACGACCATGTCTGCTCGTCACCATTAATGACATCCTCCTGTGGTATTTTTTTGCCCCTTACACGAAGTGACAACCCCTTTCCCAAACACACTGCTCCCAGACGTGGCTATTCTTCCCTTGTTGATGGGAACAATTACATGTCTTCACCACCCACTACTGCCTTTCTCCTCAGCAGTATTTGCACTTCAGCAAAAGGACTAAAAATCCCTACTTGTACAACCTGATCAGGGAGACCAGCAGCGTATAATTCAAACCCATTGACTCAATGCTCCTTAGAACAACAAATCAGGTTTTTTACGTCGCATATCCAATTAACAGATTGAAACAAGCACATTCATCAGGTTATGGTATTCTCTTTCCACACTTCTACATCCATCGGAAGAACTGCAAATAAATTCCAGGTACTTGTTTCACCAACGCCTAGATCTCTGTGAACAAAGTCTACACACACACACCCCCCAAGGTATAATGGATCAACAAAAATGACCGGACAGAACAGGGCTTTTAGGATTGCTTTTTTTTTTTTCTCTGCACTGTGAGAAATCTTTTACAAGGTTGGAAAACACGTGTAATGTACTACCTCAAGACAAGAGCAATTCTCACTGGCGCATGGAAGTGCTCCTCAAGCAAGCTGACCCCTTTTCTGCTAGGGCTCGTCTACACAAGGAAATTTTGCAAGCCTAATTATGTCAGCTAGGAGTGTGAAAACACAAATACATCATCCCTAAAAGAGAGAGAGCTACGCTAACAAAAAGCCCTGGTGCGGATGCAGTGCTACAAAAGAAGGGATTATTATTTTTTTTTCTTTCTAGTACAGTTAATTCTGTTTGGGTAGCTCTGATAAACTACCCCAGCAAAAGAAACCTCTTGGCTCGAATAACTGTGTTTCCAGCATAAGTTGCCAGTCCGGCGATATCTGTGTGTCAGCACATTCCTCCTGCCGCAGAGGAGAGACCTGACGCTGAATTCTCTGCAGTCTTTACCTGGGGTAGAGGAAGGCTAAAAGAAGGATCAGAAAATTCAATATAGAAAAGGACGCTGAGACATGGTGTGGTGAGGGGAAAGCTCTGGCTGGTCCATCAGATGGCACGTTCCTGCCTGACACGTGCCCTCCCAGCTGCAAAGTGAGTTTCTTGTCAGAGACAGTTCCCCAGCCAGAGGGTCACTCTGTGAGAACATGCAGTCATTCCTGGGCTTCTGGCATGACCCACTGCCCACATCAAGCTTCTGCTTCATGTGGGGGGTTATAGCTGGACCTCAAGGGTTTTGGGCACAGCAGGTTGTGAGATGGGTACCCAAGGTCATAGCTACACCACGCTCTGAGCATGTGACGGCAGAAAGTGTTTCTTTTAACCAAGAATCAAAACAGTGTGTCTCTGGTTTTACCTGGAGGCTGGAGACAAGGGACACTGGACATATTCAGGCTATGTGATTCACCTTTCAGTCTAAACCTGTTGGGGTAGGTTTAGACTGAACATTAGGAAAGAATTCTTCACAGAAAGAGTGGTCGGGCATTGGAATAGGCTGCCCAGGGAGGGGGTTGAGTCACCATCCCTGGATGTGTTTAAGAGCCGTTTAGATGTGGTGTTGGGGGATATGGTGTAGGGGAGAACTTTGTAGAGTAGGGTAGATGGTTAGACTCAATGATCCCAAGGGTCTCTTCCAACCTAGAAGATTCTATGATTCTATGATTCCTTCCCACTGCTACTGAGCCTAATGTTTGCCCAATGTGAGTTTAATGTACTCTCACAGACTGCATTCCACCTCTGTAGTCATGAGGGTGACTGCAACACAGCCACAGCCAGAGCTCTCCTACAGGGAAGGTTAATCTGAACGACCCCATGCCAGGTATACACCACCACTGGCACATGGGCACCTGTGGGGCAAGATATATCCTTCTCCCCCACCCTCTTCTGCAGACTTGTGTAAGTAACCTGTGAGTTAGGTAGGTAGGACAGGCTGAGACCCTCTCCATCCTTCCTGCTCTGACCACTGGACTCCTCTCCAACACCACAAGCAATTTCAGTGCCCTGTTTAACAGGGCTCCAAGGCTGTGGCCAGGGCCCCTTCCCTCGCATCCTCTGGAGCAGCAAGTCCCACCTTTTCCTTCTTGCAGAGCTGCATTGGCTCATTGCCCTCACTAATCCAGGGGTGGGGGGAAGGGGGGAGGTTGTCTGTTGGCCATTTCTTCCTTAATCAATCCACAGAAACCAGCTTGCACGAGGCTTTGCGTTTCTTCGGAGCGAATTCCACAAGCAAGGTGTAAAAGTAATTAAGGCACCAGGCTTCAGCTTTCTGACACTGCAATCAACGAGCTGTCCCCAGGCAGCCACCTGCACAATGGAAGCCCAACAAGCACGGGGAGATGAGGGGCGGGGGGGGTGTCTAAAATCCGTGGCTTTTAGAAAGCCACATCGTTTTCTCGGTCCATCTCTCTGGAGGCCAAGAGATAAACAGCACTGCCCCAAGGAATTTCCTTCCTCCCAAGGTGGGAACTGGCCGAGAGCAGCCACGGCCTCCCATCCTCCGATGACATCAGCTTCCTCGGGCGTGGGGGACTTCGGACTTCAAAGGAGGGTTGAGGGGAAAAAGCCCTCCGGTGAGAATCGAGAAGGTCTGCTTTCTGGCCTGGAGGTCCTGTGGTGGAGCCCTGTTGGTAGCGGTTCACCCCAGCACACCCCGGGGAGACAATGAAAAGGGGAAGGAAAGCATTAGGGCAGCAGAGGCAGCCACGCTAAAGCGGCCACAGGGCTGTGACCAGCGTGAAGCTGCCGTTCCAGTTACCCCAACCAAATGGTCCCAACACAGCCCCACCTCTGCCGACATCTGAGCTAACCCATGGACCTGTCTTGCCAGAAGGCCACCAGTTTCCCAGGGCTCACGCCCCTGGGCTGAGCTCATTGTGAACTTTCAGATGCCAAATCCAGGTTGACCTTCAATGCGGTCTCTAATGATGCTACATGCACTTCCTTCTCCCTACAGCTTCCTCTACCCTTAAATCCTGAAGAACTGGAATATCTTTTCAGTCCCCAGCCTTATCCTAAGTTTTGTTGAAATTTGGCCAAGAACTTCCTGGGGGAAGAGGAAAGAGAAGGGACTGGCAGGCACACACAGTGACACTATGTTCACATAAGCTTCATTTCCTTAGGAAACCAGGCTAAAAATAATAGTCAAAAATGTTGGGCAATTGCCTTCAACTCAACATCTCTCTCTAGACAGGAAGAAAGGAAGGAATTAGCAGACTGTAAGTTATATTTCAAGGTTTGTCTACATGATTCGAAGCACAGAAATTAGAAATGAAATTAAGAAGATATATTAGGTCGTCTTGCCCCTCTCTGGGGGAACAAGTCTACAGCTGTTCCCTGAGCATATTTTTTACTGAAGTGTGCAGCCCGGTTTCAAATGATCCAAATGATGGAGCTTCCATCAGTTTTCAACAGGGACCCATTTCTTTGCTTACGTATCTTTCCTTTTCTTTCTTTTTTTTTTTTTTTAAATAAATAAATATTTAGTTTCTTTATCCATTCACCATGTTTCATCTCATCATTTCTCGCACACCTCTTAATTGTTTTATAAACTCACTAGAGTAGAAAGGTAAATAGAAGTGTCTACGCATGCCACCTACATACTTCAAATAGCATCACAGGGTTCACTTAGCGCTTTTGGCTGACTGAGAGGCTTTTATTCAATATGGCTTAACGTTTTTAACTGTGTTTTTCCGGGAAAAAAAAAAAAAAGCCTTTGATTAATAAATTCCAGGGGTTTTTTTCAGTCTGAGTTTTTTTGGACTTCCCACCCTGGCCTCATTTCAGCTTGAAGCTGAAGGGCCCAACCCACTCAAAATATCTTCCAGAGGGTTTTCTCACTCCCCTTGACTTTTCTACTTTAGTTTTTTGTTACATAATTAAAAACTATTGAAAGGGAGGGGTTACTGTAATATGACATTATACCAAGAAAATAGCTCTGCTTTTTTAACCGCGTGGCTTCTTCTCTTGTACAACAGACTGTTGCTCTTTAGCAGAGTGGGCCCTATAGATCTGGTGACATTTATCTCAAGCTGCACACACAAGCCCTCGAGAGGAGAGGGTCCCACTCTGGGCGCAGGCTCATCAGTGCTTTCTGGAAACATCAGGGGAAACCATATTTCCCAGGGAACAACTTTGCCCCAGCCCTGACTACTAACCACTGAGATTAAGGCAGAGAATCATGGAATCATTATGGTTGGAAGAGATTTTTAAGCTCCAAGTCCAACCATTTAGGTAGCACTGCAAAGTTACTACTAAACCATGTCCCTGATGGGGACATCTACACATCTTTTAAATACCTCCAGGGATGGAGAAGCCACTATGCTGCTTGCAACAGCCCCTTCCAAAATAAACTGCAGTGCAAGGTGCCCGAGACTGCGTTTCTCCCCAACACTGCCCGTCGCTCGCACGGTCAGAAGAAACCCAGAGATGGTCCCACAGCACCATCTGCTGCTCCCCACCCCAGCAAGACAAGGAGGCAGCAGGCAAGACCCCCCCAACATGGCAGGTTGGGCAATGCCAAAGGCCTGAAGGGAGGTAGGACCTACCTCAGGAAATTAGGATGTGGACAAGTCACTTGTCCGGAGGCAGGAAAAAAAGCTAAATTAACTTCTTCTATGTATTTGGAGCAGGTCTGAATTTGACAGCAAAAATCCAGTTGCTGACCCAGCACAAGACTGAGGAGGTACCCAAGGATGAATCAGTGCTGTCATATTTAGTTGACAGAGAACTATATTTCTTTTTGCTACTTTGCAGCTATATAACATGAAAAAACACTGTGAGCTATAACCAGCTTCAGCTTCTGCACCCTCAGCACAAACACACAGAGGCTTTGACCAAATCCCCCATCTTTAACATGCCTGTTCCACATTCAGAAGCAGAAGATGTGTGAGTAGACAGAGTTTGGGCCATACTGAGGGGCCCGTTTCACAGGATTTTGTAATGGTTTCTGGTATACTCACACCTCCCTGATGGATAGCAGCACATCCATGGCTGCCAGCAAACACAGTCGAGAAACGCACACATATTTGAGACTCATCCCTCAGCAACTCCTGCATTCCTTCTGCATCTTGTAACCTCACAAGATCCACCACTGCACCCATATTTCTGTGCCTCATCCCCCGCTAACAATGCCCCCTGTAGCTGGGAACTGCTGGGAAGACAGAGGAAGGTTGGCTCTGTAGGTGGGATGGAGACCCACACTGGGTCTTGAGGCCTCCACAACGCTGCAGTGCAGAAGTCCCACAGGTCCACAGCCATTCCCCGTACACAAATCTGACCCACAACTAACTCCACTCTTGTCCTGAGCCTCCTGCTTCACCAAGCCTAGCACTACACGCAGTTTCCATAAAACCAAGAAGCAGATTCAGGGCCATATTAGGCACAGTTAGAGGATACTAAATGGTGGTTCCAAGAAGTCTGAGCCCTTTCCTGAGCACTGATGGCTGCATCTGAGTCAGCCTCACTCTCTGCTGAGTCACTTTATCCCGGAGCGGAGAGCATGGAGGAGGAGAAGGAAGCGAGGGAGCAGAGCCAGGAGAGGATGCACGGCAGGAGCAGAGGGCACCAGCCTGGACCTGGTCCCAGCTCTTCTGACGTTTGTGTTACTGGTGGGAAAAGTAGCCTGAAAATACAGCTTTTGTGAGGGTCAGGCATTGACAGGAGAGAGATGGACCATGACATTCAAGCCCAAGCAGAATATCTGGGGAGCAACAGCGTTGTATCAAACTGAGATGAAGAATTGTATTTTGGAGTGAGTTTATGCCAGAATATGTGTGTGTGTGTGTGTGAGCATGTGTGCACGTGTGTACGAGCACATGGTTTTGTTTGGGCCAGGCATTTTGGCAAAGTCAGCAAAAACTAATTGCAAACAAACTGCCTTTATCTTCAGGCCCCCAAAACAGCTGCTTTCAACGTTGTACCAGCAGGAGTTAAAAGCATCACTAGCTGTTGCTACACGACCCAGTAATTTCGGATGCTATACCTTCCGCTCCATCCCAGGAGCCAAAATGAACAGTGCGGTGCTGAGAGTCTGTTCATCTACTTATTCAGGGCTCAGCACCGCTTTTCAGGAGCACTATATAAATTCAGAAGTTGCCTGAAATAATAAATAACTGTGACAGGTACAGAAACAAAGCCTGTAGCTCTTGGGCTAATGTTTCCTCCTCCGGAGAGGTTTTTGTTCCCTCGTGTCCGCAGGACAGAACATTCCAGCGATGTTTCAGCACTGATGGGCCCTCGAGCCTCAGCCAGGAGAAAAGTCAGCTTTCTGGCAGAAAACCCTGACTAGCTCCTGGAACCGAGCGAAGAAAAGGAGAAAAGATGAAATACTTTGTTTATCATATCATGACATCACCATCATCACTGGAGAAAAATGCAAGTTCATCTTTCTTCCCCGGGATGGTCCATATGACCTGAATCCTGAGCGCTGCTGGATAACACGGTGGTGTCCTTCCCCCTCCACAGAGCTCTGGGACCCCAGTGAAGGCACAGACACATTTGACCTCGGTGGCCACCGACTTCAACAGGCTGCAGATGCAACCCAGAAAGTGCCCAACACTGGATTCCCTTTGCAAGACACAAGTCCAACAGTAATGTTTTTGCTCTCGGGTTGAGCCAAAATGTGCACACAGAGTCACTGATCGCTCTGTGGCAAGCTGTACCGCCACAAAAATGGGCCATGAAGATGATCAGAGGGCTGGAGCACCTCTCCTATGAGGACAGGCTGTGGGAGCTAGGGCTGTTCAGCCTGGAGAAGGCTCCAGGGAGACCTTAGAGCCCCTTCCAGTCCCTAAATGGGGCTCCAGGAGAGATGGGGAGGGACTCTTCATCATAGAGTGAAGTGATAGGACGAGGGGTAACGGTTTTAGACTGGAAGAGCGAAGATTTACATTAGATATCAGAATGAAACTTTCCTGTGAGGGTGGTGAGACACTGGAACAGGTTGCCCAGAGAAGCTGTGGATGCCCCATCCCTGGAGGTGTTCAAGGCCAGGCTGGATGGGGCTTTGAGTAACTTGGTCTAGTGGGAGGTGTCCCTGCCCACAGCAGGTGAGGTAGAACTATATGATCTTTAAGCTCCTTTCTAATCTAAACCATTCTATGATTCTATGATGACCCAGGAGAGTGTACGGGCTCCGTGGAGATGGGGAAGGATTTCTGCCCAGGAAGCCTTTGCATCATCCACTGGTTTAATCATAAGCATGTCCTGGCACACAGAACATACATGGGCCTTTATAGAAAGTAAACGATTTCCTCCAGAGGAAACAGTCGCTTCAACTGGCATCTGTCACTCGGGGAACACAGAGTTGTGTCTCTCTGGAAAAAACCTGCCTCTAAGGAAACGCCTGTCTTAATTCCAACACATTTAGGTTAGCAAAGTCTTGTTCATGGATGATTTCATGCCCCTCCTTTCACTTCCCTTCTGCTCCTGTGCCCCAAACTTCACTTCCATTTATGAGTTCTCTGCTATTATATATAGATTCTGTTCTCTGATAACTGAGCAATTGTTGAAGACTTCACGGCACAAGTAGAGCCAGGATACCCCAGAACACCACATTTTAGCTATTTTATTTTTCCTTGGTTTTGCTCCCATGGCCTCCCACCAGATTAGGTCATCCAAACCAGCTTTAGGCTTCACGACAAAGAGCCTGGTTAAAAGGAAAAGGGAGGGTTTTCTACCGGAAAGAGGGGCCACCGCTTTATTCCAGGGGTAAAAAAAATGTCTGAATGCATGAACTGCTGTGACAACCAGAAATGCAGGAAAAATACAGCGGTGTGTGGCAACGTAGCCAGCTGAGACATCCCTACGGTGAGGTCTTCCTCTGTCTAACTGGAATTCAGATTTAGTTGTCAGAAAGCTCCAGTAAATCTTCGCGCTCGCATAAGACCGGAGTCAGGGGAGTGCTTTACCGCCCTGAAACGGAATGGAAAATCAGAGCTTCAAAATCCTTGCAAAGGGATCATCTCAGGAAGGGAAATGGCATGGATCAACTGAAATGTTCTTTCTGGTTTTAATGCTACAGACAAGAGTGAAGGAAGATAAAACTGTAAAAAAAAAAACCAAACAGAACCATCCAGACCTCATGCTTTCCATTTTTGAAACCACTTGGAAACTTTTTCAGGACTGGGAGATTTACTGAACTGACCCTCCTACAAGCAAACACAGACAGGTTGTCCTAGATTACCATTTTCTGCTTGCAAAAACCCAGTCAGAAAATTCCTGACCAGACATTTTCCATAATTACAAACCACAAAAAAAAATGCCAAATCAGAGCATAAAGAAAAAATCCTGGCAGATGCCCACCTGATTAAAAATTAATGCTTTAAAACATTAATTCAATAAGATGCTGCTCCTGTGGAAGCCAGAGGTCGGTCATTTCAAGGCACTGGCAGGAACCCAGGCAAATACATGTTCAGTGGGAACAGCACCCACTGCAAATATACCCCAGCCCTAAGCCACATGATGGACTAAAAATCACTCACCCTCAACAGCACCCTTTTTTATGGGACGGGAGTAGAAAACCTCTGTTCCCACCCTGGTTGTCTGAGCTTTGTCCTGGAAGTGAGTAGAGCACCCAGCTCTGGAAGGTCTGGAGGGATCTCAGCAGACACCGCTTCACACCCTCCCCATCCACAGCCCTGCACCAGCCCCAAACAGCCCCAAATAACCTGAGATTCTGCATGGAGACAGGCAGAATAATTCAGAAACACCAGCTGAAAAGACCATTCCTTTGTGTGAATTCAAGGGGAATTCGCTCCCTCCAAGGGCCAGTAATTCATTTGAATGTTGACTCAGAGATGACATTATGGGCTTGTCCTTCACAACTGCTTCTAGTATAATTTTGGCCTCAAGAGCTTCTTTAATTGAATCAGACTTAGATGGGAGTCCACCAGCACTTCATTTCTATTTTATTTTTATGATTCAGTTTAGCATTTAGTTTCAGTTGCAATCTGATTTTATTATAGTTGTTGCTAGCGGAAAATGTATCCACCTATTACTAACACTACATAAATTCAGATCGCTGTCTTAGGAAACATTCTCACACGTAGGAGCGTTAACATTTCGTATATAATATGCCAACTTGTTGATAAGGCTTGCTCCATGACTCAGTGCCATGACCTTTCCAGAGGAAGCATTGTTTCAGTGCATAATACGATACGAAGGCAAAGAAATGCAACTTTTCCCCGTTGCCGTAACACATGGTATCTTTGGGGCGCGTCCTCCAAGAGCTGAAGATGATTCCACCATGCACTTGCTCCAGCAGGAGTGTTGATACCAGAATGTGTTCCTTCATCAAGGAACTGGTATTCACACGTCTTCAGGACTGGTTTTTTTGGGCCGTTTCACTGACCTAATTTCAGAAATTAGAAATTCAGATCTTCCCATGTATATTCTAGGTGCTGAAATAGCGTTGCACCCTAGAAGTGGTTGCACTGTGCTATTTGTCAGCTGAAGGCAGTCAGAAGAGATGTGGTATCTCCAGAAGACCTGAGTATTCATGCTGCAGTGTCATCACATCCCCTTAATTTCAACAAGAATTAAACTGAAGCTGTGATGGTACCTTGGAGGACACTTTCCAAGCAATGAGGATGGTACAGGATTGTGTGGGACAAGCCTGGGTAGACTGTGGTGTCTCTACCACCAGCCTGGAGCCAGGACTGATGTGGGTTGAGCTGTTTCTAGCCCCACAGCTGAGAGAAGGAGGAGGTGACACTTTCGGGGGGCTTTTCTAGCCCTGTGATTTTACACTTCCACCCAGGATTTGAGTTTTTGGGATCTACCTGCAGGAACCACGTGTTATCAGTCACGTCTACGTTGCTGTATCCCAACATCTGCCCACTGCCTGAGCTGCTTTACCCGATATCCCAGCTGGTTTTCCGTGCCACGTGAAGCTCCTACTGCTGTGACTAGACCTCTATCTAGTGCAGAACTGCCTGCTTTCAAACTAGATTCACCGCAAGAGATATCAAGTAGAGAAATTCAAAGGCCCACAAGGCAGATCACTTCTGACACAGACAAATTTAGATGAAATTTCGATTTAATTAATTATTCTTTTTTTTTTTCCCTCATCTAAGCTCAGAGCTTTTGCAACATCTGAAACTTTTATCAGAGTTGACAATGGTATAAATACCATCCTGCCAGCCCCTCGAGTGCTAGCAAACAATCTTTCATCAACCAAATGAACTCTTACAGACGGAGCAAGATATAAACACCCATATGTAATGCACATTCTCTGGACCGGCTCCACCACCAGCAAAACCCTCCTGCTTCCCTGGAACCAGCAACACAAACTCCCTTTATATGGCTTAAGTGTCCACAGTACAAACAATAGCACATTAGCATGCTCTTGACACCGCTGTCAAAATAAACAGCTATTTATTAACGTTCTAGGAGGCATTATTTTTTAAGGAAATCAATCGAGCGATAATGTCAGAAAAAAAAAAATAATATCCCTCTGCCCCAGAAAACAGCATCTCCCTTTTACTTAAGACAACATCTGGTCCAGATAACAGCTGCCAAGGGCTAGAGCTGAGAGGAACAGTGATTGCTGTTGCTTGGTGGTTGCTTGAGTATTTTTGAGAACAACATTTTTTCGCTGTATGGTATCCCTGCCAACTATTCCCTGGGATCCCAGGAGGACAGTGCATTCCCTTTCTGCTCTTACTGGGTAAAGGGAAGAAAGGCTGAACACGATGCTTGCTCTCACCGGTCAAACCTGCGGTAAATATAAAAAGACATTAAAAAGTGCCTCCTCGTCTGCCTTTCTGAGGTGAAAACCTCCCCATCTTCACACAGGGAGACTTTTGCAGCCTTTTGTTCCTGTGGTTAAAGCAAATTTAAAGATACCAAGGAACCTCTTGAGAAAACCCAAGAGAGGAAGCTTGAATGCAAAGTGAACTTACAAACAAAAAGCTATTTTTAGGGTTGGGGGGAAACTCTTAGCATTGGACAAACAATACAAGGAAGTTTCAGACACTGACTGCTAGGGAGAGCTAATATCCCCTTGTCGCTGCCCCACCTAGTCTGGGCACAGGAATGCTGCTATATTCTCAGGCTTCTCACAACCCCCAAATTATCCACCTTCCCCTTAGCATGGTGCAAAAGTTCAGGGCTTAGGCCAAGAGCCACCTGGTGACCTTGGCTCCTACACACAACCTCGCCCTCCCGCTGGCAGAGGTGATCTGAGGTCACAGCGTGATCCTGATGGGACCGTGGGGTCCGTGGTGGGGATGGGGATGGGTGGTGGGACTTGCATTTGCAGTACAGCCAGATGTGGTAGTAGAGCACAGCTGGAAGCAGGCACAGGGCTGAGGCCAAAGAGCAAAGGAAGATGTCTTGTGTATCTCAGGCACAGAATAAGGACAGAACAGTTGGGCAGAAGCAGAAGGAAGGACATGAATGGCCTTGGGACAACCCAAAAGGGACCCTCCAGCCATTCCAGAATGCCCCAGCACATTCTCTGCAGTTAATCAATGGAATCGCACCGGTGCCCAGCAGCTGGGGATCACGCCGTAGATTCAGGACATAACAACAACGTCCCCACTGACACTTCTTTCCCTCCTAGCAATTCAACTTTCCAACAAATAATATATTTTTCAAGCAATTATCAATATGCAGGTTCTTTGGGGTGGCAAGCTTTTACACAGGAGTTTTTCTAGCCTACCCACTTCTCGCTCCAGCTGTGTTCCTCCTCATTCATTTGCAAGTGGAGTGAATAGTAGGAGTCAAAGTGGTCAAGGACAGCCTATCTTCTGAGATCACTGAAATAAGACTACAGGTGAAGGATGCTGTTTCCCTTTAAACCTCTCCCAGATCTTTGCACTGTCCAGAGACTTGAACAAGTGTTCAGGGAACAGAAGATCCTGGGGAAGCAATTTCATGGAGCAGCCACATTTCTGCTTTTGCTGCTGCTTTTGCCGTGAGATTACAAACACTTAAAACAGGGCTTCGATGGACAGAGTCCATCAGAAACTGGATGCAAGCTGGAACTGTACAAAAAAATAGAAAGCTATACAGTATTGCTCAAGTCCTTATTTCTCCCTGTTGCCTATATAGACTCACAAGAGGTCAGTCAGGGACATTTTGTAGATCTGCCTGCCAGTGGAGAGAAGGATATTAATTCCATTGCAACAAGCTGAGCTTTAGACAGCCATGTGCCCTTCCAGGGACAAAGTCCAACTCCGTACTGGGCTGCAACAGCCACCACCTGCACCCCAAGGACCCCCCAAAACCTCTGCCCGCTGATATCACAAAAACCAGGGGTACCTGCTGCTCCAGAGCAGGCACTCAAAAGTCCATCACAGCCAGGATGTTTGATGGAAGTTGTGCACTGACTCTGAAACACTTGGCTGCAGATTTGTTCAGCTTTTTGAGAAGAGAAATTGCTTGATAGGGCAGCCCTCTGAGTATGCTAGGGAGTTGTGCAGGATTGTAGCCGACCACAAAGATGCTGCAAGCTAAAAACTAAAATAGCCTGTGAAAGACCAGACACTCGCTGTTTCCACCCAAATCCGTGGGTCTGTAACACAGCTCTGGCTCGAGACACAGCAACGTTCCTCATGGGGCACCTGGGACCACTACAGGCACAAGCATCTTTGCACATCCAGGACCAGCCTCGCACCCGGAGGAGCCCAGATGTGGACACAGCTGGCACCCACATTAGGAAAGGCTCTTGAAGTGCCTGGGAAATTTGACCAATGTGGAAGTCGAGTAGAGCAGAAAAATCCTTCCCACTCTGTCTTATGCTTAAATACTGAGACTGCACCTCACTCCTCTCTGTTCCTAAACAAATGAATGCCACAACCAAAATTAAATGCAGCTGTTGTTACAAAGTGCTGGAGATATAATAAAAACTGGTGTTATTATGTACACGCACTTCACCTCTGGGATTAAGCTGCCTGGCTTCTTTCTACTAACGTTCAAAACTTACTCTTTCCCATCTTCCTCCAAAGATGAGCACAGTTGGTGGTTCCAGGTACAAAGCAGCCTAATGGCATTGGTGTCAGTGGGAAAACTGGGCTGATTTACACCGAGGATCAAGCCCAAGAGGGTAAAGATCCCCTTTAACACAGAACTGACACCTGGTCTCCCGTGACGCTATTTGCTTCTTAACCCAAATGGTACCTCCAGAGCCCCCCGGGTCCCTGCCTACAGAAGGTGACGAGGTGGCAGCAGCCATAGCCTGTTGGGGTAAGGAAGAAGGAGCTGTCAGTGTGGATCAAGTCCACGGCCTGTCTAGCCCAATATCCTGTCTCAGATGGTGGCCAGCACCAGATGCGTCAGAGGAAGGTGTGAGGGACCCCGCGTGAGGCAGATGTCATGCCTCACTGCAGCCCGCCCGCCTTAGGAAAAGATGAAAACAAATGAGTTTATAACCTTTTGTGAGCCTGTCCCAAGGATGTCACTTCACAAATATTTAGGTCAAATGGGGCACACCCTGCGCTGCAGAGAAAGAGAAAAGGAGAAAACCCAGTGCTTCAACTCTTGGATGCCATGTTCTGTGTGCTAGATAGGATAAACTAGTGACAGTCACCTGCTATTGCTGTGGATGCTGCTCTGCTGGCTCAGCCCAGGAGCTGAAGGTGGCTTAGGACACAAGAGAAGTGAGTATTGCAGTCTCAGTGCAAGCCACAACAGCCACCAAAAAACTGTAGCTAATCAAAGAAAAACAAGTATGAAGCTAAGCTAAACTAGGCTTCTCTCTGCATATTTTTTTAAAACTCAATCCAGTTTGTACCAGGGATTCTCCAAACTGAAAATCTTTCTCTGATACGTGGGAGTGCACCAACTTTAGCCATTGGTTCCCAAAAGGCCTTGAAGAAGTCCCCACAAAGCATGTTGTAAATGCGAAGTCCAGCTATAGATGCATGTGGCTCCTCTCTTCTCCCAGTCTGCTCCTCCTTGGTGGGGAGAGGAGCTGGTGACCTCTGCCAGGCCCCCCGCCAGAGCCAAGACAAACTGACAGCCACAGACTGCCTCTTATTAAGTCATAACAGGTTTTCTCAGGTATCACAAAAAGCATCAGTAAGGTTCCTATCAGCCTTAGACTCCAATTCCTCATGGCAAAGCCTGACTGACATGAACCTTCTCATTTTGGTCTTGGAAGTGCCTGGGGCTCTCATCCTGCTTGTGGAGATGGGTCTCCACTGCCTATTCCAGTGCAACACGATGGAAGGGAGATATCACCTGGCCCACAGGGGTTTTGTCCAAGGCTGTTCCGGGGGCAAGGATTCAGCCTGGCTGCAGCTTCCCCGGTGCTGGTTCCTACTGGTGCAAACCCCAAACACTGCAGATGCCAGATCCAAGCACTGGGCAGGGCAGAAACTTGCCCCTGCTCCGAGACTGGGTGTCCTGTTGGCAAGGCAGGACGGAGGCAAATGCAGATGTGAGCTACTGCTCTGCCCCAGCCTGAGCAAGGGGAGGGGGAAATCTGTGCTGTGGTTTGGCACAAAAGGGTCTCAAACGTCCTTGATGTCCTCGAGGTGGTATCACTGACGGCATGTGAGCAAGGCAGATACATCACACAGCTTTGCAGAGGGGGAAAAGGCCAGCTCAGAGACAGCCCTGAGAGCAGGCAGCCTTGCTCACAGCTCTCTTCCTCCATCAGCTGTTAATCATTTGCCTGGGCTGTGTTAATTCACAAATTTCTTTCTCCCAGCCCTGCTCCCATTGTTTCCGAGCAGGGCATTGTCATGGGGCCAGTTCTATATTTACGACAGGATGTCAGCCTACGCTTACAGTCGCCTTCTTTGAACTGGATACTTTTACCTTCTATGCTGGCAACGCTGCAATTCAACAGAAAGGTAGAAAAATAAACAAGTGTTTATTTAAGACATGCTCGGTTGTATTAAAACGCACAAGTGGCACTTCTTCCTATTGGCTCTTCCACCCTCCCAGCCAGGAGAGCGCAGGTTTTTTCATGACATAAACAAAGGATTATTTCCTAAGAAGATTGAGAGTTTCCTTTAAAGGAAAACAAAAAAAAGAAAGGAGGAAGGAATCTGCAGAATAGCCCTTAGGAAGTTACAACTCTGGAGGCCCTTTAGTTCCCCACCAGCGAGATGTATTTAAATATAGCATGGCCTGCCCAGAGCCCAGCCTGAGAAATGCCAAATACCCTGCACAGAAACAGCTCTGCAGCCAAAGCCAGAGGCTGCCCAACTTCAGGCACACCCAAGTTCTTCAACCAGGCCTAAGAGATGCATCTTTGACTTCAGTTGGCTGCTTCAAAAGGGTTGGTTCTGCTTTACTATGTTTTAATTTCCACACCCAGCCAAACCTTTTATTTGTGCAACAAAGCAGCCTGCAGCCTTTGTCAGAGCAGACACACAAAAGTCCTTACCCACTGAAGGATGCCACCAGCTGCCAACTTCAAACCAGACCTGAGACTTGAAGCACCCACCTTCTCTGTTCCTGACTCAAGGACCACCAGGGTCTCTCCATGCTCTTCACAAACAGAAGACAACTCCAGGAGATTTGCAAAGCTCTGACCTCATTCTCCATTAAATGCTTTCTCAAGACTGTTCTCAGCTAAGTTCCTTATAAATAATTTTTATCTGGTGCTTCTTGGACACAGCAGGTTAGAAAGTGGGTCAGAAGGTCCTTCTCTTTCTCTAAATAACATTTTATTTGAAGGCAAAACTAACATGTTTCAAAGCCCAAGTGCCATTCATGTCTTGTGGAAGCTGCAACTCTGCATCACATCCTGATCTTCTCAGTGGATTAGCAGTGCAGTAGACTCTGTGACATGCTGTGGTCTCTCCTACCAGTGAAAGGGGTGGTGCACCAGTGACAGGAATGGCTGGGAGCTCACCCAGGGAGCCTGACCACTGGCAGGAATAGGGGGACACACAGTGAGGGCTAGAAGACCCACGAATGGGCATTTCAGGACAGTCACGATGACAGTCCATTGGGGTCATTCCATTTCCTCCATAAAAATTTACCTCTTTCCCTCTCATCTCCCTGGAAAGCAGATCACTTTATGATGGAGGAATAAGCCAAAGCTGAGTTTTCTAGGCAGAATGTGATAGGAGTGTTTTCTCCAATGTTAGTTTGGAGCCTTCCCTCGTCATCGCAACCTCCATTCGATGCTGTACCTGCTCTGGAGCTACACAGAGACTTTGTGCTGAAGGGCACTCTGACCTGTCTCCCCCACACTTTTTCCAGAGCACAACCAAGCAGTTATTAATTGCATTCAGCTGTAATGAGAAGTCCAAAATAACTCAGGCTCTCTGGCAAGACGCTTCTGTTGCAACAACAGGCTTTGGCTGTGGATTTATCTGCCAGGGATCCTGCTTCCCATAGGGTAACTGCAGCAGGATGAACCCTAGAATGTAATAATATAAGCAGGAAGGGCTGCAATTTGAGGACCTTCCCACATCTAGTAAGTAAAACAATCTCCTCTTTCAGAATGCAACATAATTCTTGCATAAGGATCCTTTAAAATAATATACAGTGCTGCTGAACGGGAGCCGTGGGGGGACTCTCTCTGATCCTCGGTTCGTTCTCAGATTTAGCTGATAGTTTCGCTCTGACTGCTCTAATTCATACAGAGGAGAAATAAGTTTTTTCTTTCAAATGCAGAAAAGGCTGAACATACCACTGGCTGTTTCCTGAGCCTTTTGCAGGAATGAAGGTATTAGCCTACAACACGTGAATTCACCCTTTGCTTCCACATAATCAGTGTCCTGGTACCCCAATATCTCCTCCCCAGATGGTGGCGGGTTCTGCTCGTGCTGCGTTTCCCACTCAGAAGGACTCTTTAGGGGACCCTCTTCAGATGCCAAAAGTCAAAGTTAGAATAAGCTGTAGCCGTATCAAGTGAACTTCAATAAACGGAATAGCACATTTGGACAGAAATTATTATTTCCTCTTTTCACTGTGCAGGATTCATATTTGGGATGCAAAGTTAACTCTGGAAAAGGCAGACGGCCAGCGTATTATTGTTATGTTGGACTAGCTGTTCTCCCTGGATCCAGGGCAAGTAGATATATTTTATGGAAGGAAACAGTACTCTGGGCCCTCACTGCTCTTTGCTCCCCATTTCTTTCTGTCTTAAGACCTGGCCATTTTTTAGGCATCCTACAGAATCTGGGAGGTAACACGAGACTAGGAGACCATGAAAGAACTGGTGAATAATGAAATAATCTAGATATAAAGACACACCAGGGAACAGCAATATGTATTTTGCAATTAGGTTCCTAAGGCAAGATCTAATACCCGTGCCCTGCTTCTAATTTTAGAGGAAGGCTTCCACAGTGCAAGAAGCCTTTGTTACCTCTTGCCCTGAGGAAATCACTGTTGGTCTTCAGAGATCTACATTACACAGAAAATCCTCTTTGGATTATATGTCACAAGAGCTATGGAAATCTCCATTACAACCTCTGGGAGACCTAGCCCAGTGACAGTGAGAAAAACCTGCCTTTGTTTGTTGCCAAAGTCCTAAATATTGTTAGTCTCCTTCAACAGCCAGCGATGTTGCAGGTCACGACAGAACAAGGAGGACTCAGGGCTTTGGGAACAGGAACACAGAGTCCGAGAAAAACCCCGTCCAGATGGAGCCTCACCATGTTAACCCCGCACAGCTCAGGGAAGGGATCACTTCTTCAGGCACAGCACTGGGCTAGAGATGGTCCAGCTGCCCACAGGGGAGCCAGATCACAGGCTGTAAGCTGGGGGGTCTTTACAAGATGCTCTCCAGCACCTCCAGCTCCACGTTAGCACAAGTTTGCATCTGCTCACACCCACCACTCTCAGCTGTCACTGAAGGGGCTGTTGGACAATGACCAGTATTACACAGATCATCAGATCAGAAGATTGTAGGAAAACATATCAGAGAATCACAGATTGATAGGGGTTGGAAGGGACCTCTGGAGATCATCTAGTCCAACCCCCCCTGCCAAAGCAGATCCACCTAGAGCAGGTTGCACAGGATGGTGTCCAGGCGGGTTTTCAATGTCTCCGGAGACGGAGACTCCACCACCTCTCTGGGCAGCCTGTTCCAGGGCTCTGCCACCCTCAGAGTGAAGAAGTTCCTCCTCATGTTTAGATGGAACTTCCTATGCTCAAGCTTGTGCCCTTTACCTCTCGTCCTGTCACTGGGCACCACATATCTCACCCATTTCTCTTGATAGGGGCTATTAAGAAAAAAAATCACAGTTCATGGCAGAGTCCAAGCAGTATCAACACGGTGAAACTGTGCAACAGAAAGAGAGTGGAAGAAAAAGAACCAGCAGTTCTACAGGGCTATATTTCATTGCTGCACACCAAGTTTGGAGCAGTGGAAACAATACAAGCTGTGCAGCAGAAATCAGTCACCATGGGCACTCCTTTTTCAGCAAGCGCTGCGGAGAAATTTATGGCTAATCAGGAACATGACATTATTAACGCGCTTCGTACCCGGCCAAGTGCAGATGTGTGCTTGCATAAACCTTTCCTTATCATTATTAAAAGCGATGTGCTGCAGTCTGTCACTGCTCAATAAACAATTCCACGTCCAAGGTCTCAAACCGTCGCCGCATCGCATTCTGATGATGATCTGCTCTTTCCTTGTAGGGTGTCAGAGTCAGATGCAATAACAAATACTTGACCACAGCCCCTTTGGGCTGATGGGCTTCCAAGAAGGGGCAAATGTTGATTGCTCTTGTGCGTTATTTTGCCTACATAGTTAAAAGTCATCCAACCTCGAAAGAAGCCAGTGGAAAATCTCCCACTGCATTCACTGGGCTTTGCATCTGGCCATTAGTTATTGGAGTACATCAGCCAAATGTATGCCTTTAGCATAAGACAGCCCCTAAACTACCATCCAAGTGTAGCCTCCATTTCGGGGAAAGACAGCCAGCTAGAAAACATTCCAATACACGTCTTGCGATTTTGCTTTCTATTTTTGTTAACTTTTCTCAATTATTTAAAAAAAATAAATAAAATTGACCAACAAAATTTCTTGCGAATACCACCACCTGGTTTCCTCTCCATTTTGAAAAAAAAAAAAGAGAAATTGCAGGGGTGCAGGTGCATCACCCTTCTAGCCACTTTTTCCTCTTTAAAGTTACATTTATTTTGGTTTTGTTCACATTTCTTGAAGCCCCTGTTTTCTCCATCCCTCACGCTTGGCTGGCCAGCAGAGTGGCTTTTCTAGGATGCCGCAGTGAACATTTCCCATTTAGATGCAGGGAGGGGCTGGAGAAGACATCTGGCCTAGATTCTGTGGATTTTCTTCCTGCAGATGTAAACACGGAAAGGGAATTGGGAAAAGAAAAGGTAGCCTTTCTCAGGCCATATCCTGCAGCAGCCAGGGACCCACCTGGTCCCTAGAGAGCATTAGAAAATCCTCAACATTTTGCTAGCTCGTGATCTGCCTCGCACGGCCCCTCAACAAGAGAGAAGAGCCAGAATACAGTTAACTTTAGCTACTCCCAAACCCTCACCATACCTAAGGTCTGCTCCCGGCACGGGCAGAGTAGGCAGCTGCCAACCCTGGGACAGGCAGCAGAGCCAGATCTCCTTTCTTCCCACTGCCAGAACTTGAACTGCCTGGAGGGGAGGTGGATGGAGCCACATTCATTGGTGTTCCTTGATGTTCCTGTGCTCAGAACTCAAGGAGATGTGGGCAGGGGGAGCAAGGTCAGGCCAGGAGGGCGGGCAGGGGGTCCTAGGAAGACAGGTACAGAAGTGCTTCTGGTGTCCTAACCCCATCTAACTGAACCTACTTGGAAACTACTCCATCACTACCAATAAACTGCATTTTCTTGCCAGAAACCACCCAAACGAAATAATTTCTTTTTGCTGTCTCCAGAATGAGGGACAAACTCAACTGTTATGGGGCTTGGATCTCTTTCTACCCTTTCCTTGATAAAAAAAAAGGGACCCGTGCTGCATACATGCTCTGGAAACCTTTTGTGGATGATTTCAGAAAATCTGGAGAAAGTTAGAGCCCTGTTAGAAAAATTTCTCCTCCCTGGAAGTTTATTCAGCTGTAAGTCTGGAAGTTATGTAAAGGAACTAGATAAAATTAGAGTATCGGATAAAAATAGCACCAAAAGAAATCTTCATCCTACTATAGCATTTTGAGACCACTTTGGGGTCTTTTTACTGCTTCTTCACCTACTGGCACAGGAATGCAGCCTTTGCTCTAAGCTGGCCTCTGGCTGAATGCCACGGCATTTGCACCGCCGAGGGAAAAAGTCACCTGGGATGGTCACAGTCCAGTTTCATACCCATTTGTTGATGTATGTCCTTCCCAGGCAGCAGCCCTCACTGCTTTTCTACAGGGCAACACCGAGGCAAAAACCCCAGGTCCTGACAGTGAGTCAGCACTGAGCTGTCGAACCAAGCTGAAATCTCCAGGAAGCAAAATGTTCTCTCCGCATATTTTTTTGTACCATTCAGTACGTTACATAAATTCCCAATGGGTAGAACCATAGCAAGGGTTTGGAAGGACCTATTTATTACAGCAGTAATTCTAGAATTTAAACTTTCTGACAGCTGCTGTGGACAAATATGCAATAAAAATCAAAGCCAATTCAAAGCTAATATTCAGAGGTGGGAGACTGCATAAGCATTTGGGTTCTGGGCCACGTCACGTTTTGTTTAGCATCAGGGACGGTATGGAGGACTGCAGCATCCCTTCTCCACGCTCAAGTCAAGCTCAAGTCACTTTGGCTTCATTTTCTACGCTTGGCTGCATAAAGTTAGAGCTCTGTCTCCCATTATCTGAGCAATTGGCTGCCATGGACTAAAACATGACTGGCCCATGACATGCAGCTTGTAGGAACAAATAATTTGAGCATCCTCAGCTACTCCACACCTCCCCTCCTGCTGCTACGAGCGTGATATCCTCTGGCAGGGACACAGGCTGATAGCTGAGGACAGTAAAAACTCAAATCACTGCCAGGGCTTGTCTGTCAGGGCCTTTGGGAATCCTCACAACGTGCCGATTCACATTAGGTAGAAATAAAAGTAGCCTGGGCTGCAGAGGTCCTGAGCTCACTACCGTTCACTCCTGGAATCACAGAAAAATGTAGGTTGGGAGAGACCCCTGGAGGTCACCTAACCCAACCTTCTGCTGGAAGTAAGGACAACCTGAAATTATTTCAGATGAGCTCGTGTTGATGCACTATGCCAAACACAAGTTCAGCCTTACACGAGGCCAGGAGAGAGGCCCTACAACCGCTGTATGGATTCCTGTTGAGAAGCCACAGGCTCCCTCTACAAATTACTCCACTGATGCCCAAAGGAGAGATGGCAGCGGAACTGGGTCCATTCAAAGCTTTTGGAGGGGGTCAGGGACATTTGCCAGTAACCAACCTGCCCACAGTGTGAAGCAGTGAAAGGGACCCCACACTACAAGGAGCCTTCTTGATTTTAGTGTGGCAACCATTGTAATTACACGCAACTGACTCACTTAGTGAGGTTACATCGAAACACAGTTGTTTATAGTATACTCAGAAGGGAATTCATAGAATCATAGAATATTTTACTTTGGAAGGGATCTTACAGATCATTGACTTCCAACCCCCCTGCCCTGGGCAGGGACACCTCCCACCAGACCAGGTTGCTCAAAGCCCCATCCAGCCTGGTCTTGAACACCTCCAGGGATGGGGCAGCCACAACTTCAAATGACTACTCCCTCAAAAGAGCTAAAATGTGGTACTTCTTCAGACAGCAGAGCTGTTCTCAAAGCAATCATCTGTCTGTGACGGTGCACTGTCACCTTCCTGAGCTGTGAAAGCAAAATATCTGTTGTTTCTACTCTCAGAGGCACATAGGGCTATAAAGAGATCCACTGAGGAGAGTGGATGGTCTCTGAAGTGGTGAGCTTTTTACAGCACCAGCCAACACAGTGACTGTTGACTGTGTAGAGAAGGCTGTGTCTACACAGCAGGACCACAGAGCAGTCTTTTGCACGAGGCATGCACACTTTTTTCTGCTCACACTGCTCCAGTTCAGGTTCAAATCAACCATCTCATGCTAAGGAACAGCTCGTTTCAGGACATCTGTTGACATTCTTGCCTGCCTATGCTACATATATCCAGTTAGAAAGAATTTAGTTCTCTTCTAAACACATTCTGAGTCTCATCTTCCACCACTTCCAAAAGCACCACACCTGAGACTGGTTTTCAGGCCCATCATAGCAGGTTCTCTACAAAACTAAGCAATGTGTACAGTAGGCAAATCTGAATTGGGGAATGAGCCACAGCCCAAATTCACCTAAAAAAATTCAAATACCTTAAAAGCCAAACCTAAGTTCAAGGTCTGTACTTGCAACACAGCTGAAGAGCAAATGCCCAACAATGACTCCATTGCTCATAAGATCCCAAGACTAGTTACGGTTGATAAATCAGATATTCCTGCTGGGCAGGCATTCAGTGAAAGGTTATCCTAAGGAATGATTTCAGAAACTCAGCCTGTTATAGCCAATTCCCACTGAAATTTATGAGAGTCTTTTGAGGGTCGATGCTGTCTGCAGGGGTAAATAAGGACCCATCCACAGAAGGCCGGGGTATTTTGTTAAGTACCAGGAGGTTTGTATCAAGATGAACAATCCCACCCAGTGCTTTGATTCAAGCCCTTATTTCACTAACAGCAAGCAAGTCAAGGTTATCATGCTGGCTATGCTAGTATTCAAGTTAATTGGTTCTCTGGAGAGAACTATAAACATGTTGTTTCAGGACCTGCCAGGACATATGCGCTGCAGTTGGTCAGCTGTGGAAATATTTTATTATCTTTGACAGAAAATGCCATTTTTATCTGTAATCTTCTGTTACAGTATGTCTCAACAACCTGTGAGGGGAGAAAGAATTTGTACAAGAGCTCTTACTGTTCTGAGCTGCCTTGCCAGATTTCAGTACTTCTGCTGAGCTGGTTGAAAGAAAAATATACACAGCAGAAAAGGATCCATCAGTAGAACGGGGAGGAAATTGCATCCTGGAGGAGAGAAGGCTTTGAGTGATGTTGTCTTCACAGTCTCCTGTGACGCCAGGAAATTCACGACCCCTTCCAAGCACACACTTTACCTACCTAAGCTATCAGACCGTATTATAGTTGCCATCAGTTTTGTTCACTTTTTCCCTTGATCTGGTTCTTCCCACAATGCCTGTCACCTCTCCCTGACATCTTTGCCTCCACTTGGATTCCCAATTTCTGAGGTGCGGCCTGTTTTATCTTTACAATGCATATTAGCAGAATCAAATAATGACACCAATAAGCCAGAAAACCCATTAAGGCAGCTGACTTATCTCCTGGGTTAGATTTCCAAATTCTCTGCAACTTAAAGAACAAAGGTCCTCGATGAAAGGTTCACAGTGGTAGGTCTTCTGGGACATACTTTATTTCAGAAGCGTCTGGAGGAACTGTATTCCTCTGTGGTTAAGGACAAGATAAGCACAGCAGGTGTATTCCCTGTCTCCAGCATCCTGGATCCTCTCCAAGCTGATTTCCATCCTCCCCATTCCAACAAAACATTGTTCACAAAGGTCACTGATGACATTTTCTTGGCCAGCACTCTATTCTCTTCCACTTTGGCCTCGGTGTTTATGACACCCTTACATCTTGCCTGAGCTTTCATGATCCTGTCCTCCAACATTTCTCTCCTGAGAACGCTTTCCATATTTAGCAAACTAAAGAACTCTCCCATAGGTAATTCAATTCAAATTAAATCAAAGAGGAGTGAGGGGTGTTAGTTTGTAATTTTCTATTTTGAATCAAACTGTCCTAGGAACTTCTAACAGTCTATTCTGGATTATCAGACTGAAGACAAGAGGGATCCACACTCTAGGCCCACATTCTAGATGTGGTTAAGCTGAGGTACAGAGTACAGCAACACTGGAGGTACAGTTCAGATTTGCTGTCCTTTGGCCAACCCCAGGGAGCCACCAGGTTGAGCCGGACTATTGATCAGAGGGAAAGTCCTTCAGAAGGTGAGCTTACACAGTCTGTTCTCATGCACAAATGCAAGTTTATCACCCACTGTAGGTTCCAGAGCCCCATCTTTGATTAAAACAGATAGGCCAGGGAAAACTCTAGAAGAGAGCAGCCAGGTAGATAATTCAAGGGGACTCCCAACTACCCCTTAAACTGCAAGGTAAGATTGTAAAGCAACTACAGAATAGAGGAATGAGAGCACAGATTCACTTGTGGCAAGAACTGATAGAATGTGGTTGACCATGTATGACTAGAAAACATTACACACCCAACCAACCAACATGTTGATGATCACAGAATCACAGAACAGCCCAGGGTGGAAGGCACCTCGAAAGATCATCTGATCCAACCTTTTATGGAAAAGGAAGCCTAGATGAGATCATCTAGCACCCTGTCCAATTGCACTCGGGTGATGGGGACTCTACCACATCCCTGGGGAAGTTTGACTGATTACCCTAGAGATTGATTGTTCTCACTGTAAAAAATGTCTTTCTTATATCAAGATGATGGGATCACCCTAACAACAAAGAAAGCCTTTTCCACTCCCTCTGATTTAATATTGACAATGCAAACAGCGCGAGGGATTTTTCTCATTTTTCTGCTGATTTTTCCTACTGTCTGTTTCAAGATTGTGGAGCAAGATACACCCAGGTGCAGATTTCAAAAGCAGTATTAGGAAGGTCAGTTCTGGTCACAGTCGGCTCTAATTGCCAGTTGTAGCGGGATGCAGTCTTTTCCTTAGTCACGAAGTATGGCGCTTGAAACATCCTGTAGGATGAAAACAATGCCTGCTACAGCATTTCTCCCCTGATTTTTGGGAAAAGGGCCAGAGAAGCTCCACAATTAGTCATATGTTCCCAATGCAGTCCTCATTCTTAGTTCCAGCCACTTGCCTGTCTTTATGCTAAGAATGAGGCTATGCTCTCCACCCTGGAGAGGGTCTTTCTTTGCCTCAGAGACACATACTGTCCATCAGTCTGCTCCCAGTAATGAGGAAAGATGCTTTCCTTCCTTCCTTCCACCTTCTATTTGGACCTTCACCTTCCCAGTGGGATGGTTTTACTGGGTAAAGGAGGACAGAAATAGGCAGAAAGAAACATGTCAATATGTGCATTGAAGAGGAATTAAAAACAAAACGTAATGAAATATCTGAAAGCACATGGGAATTTGCTGGAAACTGGAGGAGAGAGACAGAGAAGCAGCTATCATGCCTTTTACTGCTGCACATGGAGTTAGTTTTGAAAAGATCCTTCTCTCTGTCCTACTTCCCTCCCCCTGCTTGCCCACTCCCCTGGGGAGGGGAAGGTAGCAAAGGCATCATTACAAAATTATTCACCTTGAAAAGGGTAGAAACCCAAGATTCTGCAAGAGGCAGAAGCGTCTTTGGGGGAAAGTTCAAACAGCTTCTTTTGCTTGATGGCTGCTGGAAACAATATGGCAATCATTAGTTTCTCTCTCCCCAGTTCAGGGTAGTCCATTTAATTTACACATGATGAACAACAGACATGCACACAGGTCCAATAGCAATATTAAGGTTCCCTCTCTTGCCAAGAATTATGCCACTAAAAAGCACATGTGCAAACCCATGTGAGCCTGGAAAGGGTTAATGGGCTGCTGGGGGTTCATGCTTCTCGAAGAGAGGTAAAAGGAGGGACAGTAGCTCAGCTGGAGAACATTTCACCAAAAGGAGGGACAGTAGCTCAGCTGGAGAACATTTCACCCTCACTGTGTGACTGTCCACAGGTATGGGAGGACACATTGCCTGAGAACGTGGATAACCCTCTCGTCTTCAGCTGAGCCAACTGCACTCACTATGGGTTTGACAAAAGCCTCCTGAAGGAGGCACCTGAAAGGATAGTGTCAGACTTGGTGGGGAGGTGCAAGGATCCATGAGTCCTGCCTGATTTTTTGGGTAAACCCTGAAGCCTCACCAGAATGCTTAGCTTAGACCTCAGTCCATCGTCCATTCCTGAATAACTCCAGGAAAAGGGCGACATTTTTTTACCCATACGTGGGAATATCTCTGGTGACAACCACCACCACCTTTGCTCACATCAGACAGGGTAGATTTCCAAAATGACAGCTCCCTTTCTACATGGACATCAAATACCTGGGACAGTCAGAAGGGTTTTCAAGAAAACCCTGACTGCCAGAGCCCAGCTCTGTGCCCTGCATTATCATTAAAAAGAAACATGTCATCCAGCCAAAGAGTCTCCTCTTCTCTGGCATCAGACACATCGCTACAACAACAGGAGCTACTGCCTGACCTGAATTCTTTTTTCCATCTTTCCAGTGCCATGTGCTTGTTCTCCACATAAACAGTCCGTGCCACGGAATTCTTGGTGTCATGCTGACCTGGAGCAATGAGCTCCGTAGCATAAAAGTAATTTGATTTTAACCAGAAGCCACTGCATAGTGTAGGAGGATATTTTCCACTCTGGCTCTGGCATTGTCTGCCTGCTGACCTTGAACAGGTAACGTTATCTTTCTTCGTCTCTTTGTTAAACAGAGATACTGGCACTGACCACTCTTGTAAAGTATTTTGACGTTTACCGACGATAAAAAGCCAGGTGTTGACATTATTGTGCAGCAAGTATTTACTCTCATCTGCTTTAAATCTCTCCCTCCTTCATTTTCATTGAATAACCCCTTTGTTCCTGTGTTATGAAACGCTGTAAGTAGAGCCACAACTGCTCACAGAAGTGAAAACGGATGGACACAGACTGACGGAGAGCCCCTCCTGCAGAGCAGGGCTTCCAGGGGTGAAACCCTGGCTCCATCGACCTCCGTGGGAACGCTGCCAAGGCGGGGGGGGGGGGGGGGCAGGGGGGACACACGACTTTATTGCTGATTCACAGTACATGATAGTACGAAAAAGCATTTCATAACATTTTCTAATCTGCTTCTCGAGGGTTTAGTCATCCCAAAAGTCAGTATGAATAAGGATTACTCTTCCCTTTCAACCAATGGACCCCTCACGTAAAACTCTGCCCGGTTAACAACTCCTTCACTGCATGGTAGGGTTGGATTATTTTTTTTTGTTGTTGTTTTTCTGGTGAAGTTACCACCATCTGGGGCCAAACAACACACTCAAGCCCAGTAACCTTTCAGAATAAAATGACAAATGATGTCTGCTGCTCATTTCATGTGTTTTTTGCCCAGTACGGTCTCAGAGGAAAGGAAGAAGGTGCCAAAACTGAAATAAGAAAGATAACATTGGTAAATGTCAGAGCTCCCTGGTGAGTGCAGAGGTCTCAAAGACTGGAGAATGCTGAACAGATGACTCACTGGGAAGGGTTGCTGCACGTCCTGTTTTTGACAGATGGGACACTAACTTATTTTATCTGGGATCCTACATTTTTATGGTATTATAGTAGCATCTAGAGGCCTTAATAGTGAAGGTGATGGCTTTGGGGACTGTGTGGGGTAGAAACTATCATGCAGGATGAGGGAATTGGATTTAATGTAAAACTTTGAGGCCAAATCTTTGTATGAATATTTTGGAGCCAGGGCCTGGTTTACAGGTACAGAAGAGTATCTATCTTCCTTACTGAAAAGACAGATTCTGTCATAGTTATGCATATATATCAGTTCTCCACAGAAAGATATATGCATCAAGTTTCTTAAGGAGCCTGCTATATCTCCTAATTGTTTGGATCCATGCTTCACACTTGTTCTCAGAGCTTAACTGGACAATGCAAAGATTTTGCCTTAGTCTCATGGACAGATTTCACAAATATTTCCATGCAGGTCAGTCCAAAAGCAAACACTTTTTTTTTTGTTTGTTTGTTTCTTGCATTGAAATAAATGTCACATTAAAAACTAAACATCATTTCCAAGAGAACAGGCAATGTATTCTGTGTGTGAAATGTTGAAAGCACAGACTGACTTTCCCATATTTCCCTCTGCATTTTCAGCCAAAGCCACTGACTGAACGCAAAAGTACATGAACAGCCCTAAATCCCACACTATTTTAAATTGTGTTCACCATGAACAGCCCTAAATCCCACACTATTTTAAATTGTGTTCACTATTCAACAAATAAATAAAGCCCCACAGCTCTAATGTAATGATGCTTGTGATGACATTTTCCACATCCTGATCCAGATCTCCATGTCATTTGTCCCACCACAAGCTAGTGTAACATACCCTACAGCAGGATGAGTTTGGAGCCTGCTACTGTCTGTGAACTAAAGCAGACCTGGATTGAAATCCTGACCTCAGACAATAGCAGCTTTGCCACCAGCATAAGTGGGACCAGTTTATTAGCCCAGGATTTCTAACTCAGGCATTAGAGGCTTGTATTTTTGACAGTTTTAATCCAGAAGCCCTGAGCTCACCACCATCATCTGTGGCTGTGATTACATGGGTAGACAGGATAAAGCTGGAGTACTCAGAGTATTTCTGCTGCACTTCTGCTTCCCAATTTGAAGCTGTCACTCAACTGGTCCTGTCCAGCCAACTAATTGTTCTTCTGGGGACAAAGTCCTGTGGCTAACGCGTCCCCGTGGTCTCCCATTTAACATGCTGCTGAAGGAATACAAATTTGTCCACTCCCTCCTCCCCTTCTTATCCAGTTGAAATAATAAATATTTTACTCATGATTTATTGGATTTCAGTTTGTTGAAAAGATCCTCCAAACAAATGAAGTTTTAATGGCAACAAACGCCAGCCGCAGCGCATTAGAAAATATAAACAGCAGCGGAGACCGTTAAACAAAACCCACTTCGGATACAGCTGACACAGTGCTCAGCAATCTTCACCTCCTGGGGCCAGGGCCCTCGAGAGAGGGTCACAGCAAGTCCCTCGCTGGAAAAAGAAATCTGGAAGTATCATGGATTTGAGTTCTTTGAACGCTGAGGGATGCAAGAAAGACTTTTGAAGTCACCAGTCCAGGCCCTGGGCTTCTCAGGACCACAGGGAAGACTTTGATGAAGGGATTCATTTCTAAAGAGGAAGAGCCCCTTCTCTCTGGTCCCTTCCCAATCCCTTCCCCACTGCACATCCCTTGTTTCCAGCCCACCAGCTCCCCACCTCCATCCTGAGTTCTCCTCCCAACAGACAGGCTCAGAGTCAAGCTCCGTCATTGCCCAGGACACCTCCACAGCACCCATGTTGGAGCCACCCAACGCTGCCTCACAGATGAGCAAGTTGCCCTGAATGACCCTTGGTGTGAGAAGGCCAATGCTGTCAAAAGAACCAGATCCCTCAACTACTTCTAGGAGAATGGGTTTTTTTCTGACCCATTTTGACAGCATCAGAGTAGAGAGCGAGTACCTGTGCAGCTACACCTGCAGGCTTGAGCCTGGGGCAGGTGGAGATCCAGTGGAAATCAGGTGAATGTGGCTGGGAGCCAGTAACCTCTTCAGTGAGCTCATCTTCAGCCAGAACAAGATGCCTCAGCGTCACCACAGGACCAAACGACGCTAAACAAATGCTCTAATTACAGACACCCCCATCCTATTGTGTGGAGAATGGATTTATATCTATTAACAGACCATCTAGAAAAGAACCTCTTTAGTTCAATGTACTGAAGGGGAAAAAAAGAGTATTTGACATATGAAGTGATCATGGTTGCTGCCATTGCTCATTTAACCACAAATGTAACCTGAATTCCCTTACCCTTTCTCCAGATACCAATGATAAGGTAGGTAAAGCATCCTCCCAAGAAGTCCTACACTTATGGCAACTTTGGGATCTTATACCGGACATAAAACATGAACAGAGGAAGAATCTTGTCCCTCTATTTTCAGTAGCTAACAACTTCCCTGAGGTCTCCTGCAGATTGCCTGAGAAAGACGCAGGTGAGACATGCCTTTGAGAAGGTGCTACACAGCTACAGCCCTAGATGGGGCTAACTATTGTAGCTGTGCTGAGGAGCTAGTGAATATCACCTGATGCTCTGTCCTGCAGAATTCCGACCAGTCCTATCTATCCAGTATACTCAGTGAACTCAAGGCTTGTTTGAGTTTTTTTTTTTTTAACTTTGGGGCTCATGGAAGGTAACAGACAGACCAAACACTTATCAGGACTCATTTGAGCCAACAGTGGTCTTCTTGAACTTAAGTAGCAGTTTCTAGACCAGAGCAAAAACTCAGTCTCAGAAGATTCTGATGGTTCAACACCAACCAGTAGCACACTGTCACCCACCAGGTGACCCTTCTGTACTCACCAAGCTGACACCGAGGTGAACACCTGCAGCACACCCAGACAGGCCTACTGTGAAGGGACTCAGGTCGGCTCCCCTTCCCAGTGGTGTGACACAATGGAAACCTTCAGGGAAGCCCTTGAAGGCATGGAAGCTTAACTACACCATGTAAGAGACTGGAGGCTCCTGCTCGAGAGATAAAACACTCTATTCCTTCACAGCAATAGCATCAAAGTCTAAGCAGAAGGGGATTACAAAGAGCTACCCAACAGCACAACTCCCTGTTGTCAAGCCCAGTGCAAGGATATTTTCTGCTGCATAAATCTTAGGGTCTTATCTATCCGCGGCTTTTTCTTAATTCATAGATGCTACCTAAAACAGTCTGATGAGTGCACGGCCGGGATTGCCACCTTTGATTCAAACAGGGGAAGCATGGACAAGTAATGTGTTCCAGAGACTGGAAATCAGGATGTTTTGATTTGAGATAAAGTACAAAACATGTGTGAGTGACCAAAGACACCCTGCCTGAGCCTTTCAGGAAATAAGTGATTCAAGACATTTTACCATAAGAGCAAGAGTTTTCTGTCAATAAACCATTGTTTACTGTCTACATAAGAGCTGTGGCTACTACTTTATTCAAACATTCATATTTTGTCTACTTAATCCATTCCAAGTCACTGCAAACAATCTCCCTTTCATCAGTCATGGATGCCTGGGAAAGGGCCCTGTCTGTCTCTATGGAATCCAAGCTGCACCTTAACATCCCAGCAGGTCCATGGCTCCTGTGTGGACCTCCAACCCTGCATGTTCACTGACCTGTGCCGACACCTCTTCCTTGTTCTCTTCCCAGCTCCAAGGGGATTCAACAGGCTTCATATAGCACTTGGCTGAGGCCATGACATGAAGCCCACCTCCCAGGAGTATGGCCCCTGCAATTACAGCTCATGCAGCCCTCACAGTTGAGCTTGTGTTTGGAGACCCCAAGCTAAACCCACGGAGCACTAGCATGGTTCAGACAGATGCCAAGTATCTGGAAAACACTGAGTTGGAAAACACCGAGTTTTATCTAAAAAAAAACCAACCAACCAACCATAAAGACCACAACAATCTACAGCAAAAAGCCAGTTCTACTCCAACCTGTGGACTCACCATAAAAGGACGGACTACACTGGAAAAAAGTCATAATCCAGTTGATTGGAAACCACATGCCAAATACTCGCAATCAGATTTATTTCATGATTTAGGAAATCACTAAGTCATCACTATAAGCACCATGCTGTGTTGTGTACTGAAAGACACTGTAATTAAACTACAGCAGACCATAATTGTTCCAGGAATGAAAAATGTCAGGAACACCAAGTGGCCCATGTGGATTTGCAAGAGATCATGAAATAATTGTTGCTGGGTAAAAGCCATCTCTTCGTTTGAATCCTGAGCATTTTCATTTCATTTTTAACTGAAGATCGGGACAGGATTCAGGTTAAGGAGAAGGTGGAAAGCAAGGAGGATAAGGTAGTTAAATGAGGTTAATAAAAATAATCACTGACAATAGAAGGGGAGGAAAATAGAGAAATCTAAATACATTCACTGAGGAGGATGTAGACATAACCAGAAATAACTCAAGGTTCTGCAGTGAACAACCCCACAGAAGTAACGAGCCTGATCCAAAGCCCTTTGAAATTAGGGTCTTTCCACTGACTTTGTCGTTTGTGACTGCATGACAAGCAAAACTTTCCCCATTGCAGACTGTCTGCCACAAAATCTTTTCTGTTTCTCTACACATTTTTCCACTGTTCTTAATAAAGTCATTTTCTTACATTATGTTAATATTGAAAAAAAAAAAAAGAAAGAAAAAAAAAAGAAAAAGAAAAGAGAAACCCTTCATAAATACACAATCAACCCTGAGGTAATTTTCCTAAAATATTTTTTTAAATAAACTGCTCTGTGCAAACTTCAGTCACTTCAAAATGTGCTTTGAAACTGAAGACTGTGGAAAAGTTAAAGAAGTGATTGCTGATAAATAGTTCCATATGATTTATTGAATATAATATCCTTCCCCCTACAACAGAATGCTTTTTCAGATCTTGGGGCATGGACTCTTTGCCGGCTACGAGATGTGGGCTAAGGTTTAATAAGATATTTATATGCTAAAGAACTTCCTCCAATTCCAGAACACCCTATACCTACTCAGCATCGACAGTGCTCTCTTAAATAATAGAAACATCTTTTAGGATGAAACTGAACTAAATTGGTGGGGTTGTACTAAAGTGACTCCCATAAAATACTTGAAACGTTGCTCTCTGCTGTCAGAGCAGGAAGGAGGCCCATTTTTAGTTAGGTGGTGGCAACACCTGAAGGTTTATCAGATGTTCTCCTAAATTCCACAGAAATTTTTCCTGAGGTGTGAAGGAGAATGGAAGTTGTCACTGCCTCACAGCAGCAACAAATATACGTGATGGCAATATAACAGCAGGTGGAGAGCTTTTGATGGCAAGATTACGGAGCACAGTATCTCGATGGCGGCTCTGAGAAACCAGACTACCTCACCTCAGAAGAGGTCATGTAAGGCATTTCAGTATATTGCGCTGGGCCTTAGAAAAATATCATATGGAAAGACTCAATGTGCAAAACAAACCCAGAAGTAGACACTTTTTCAGCTTTCCTGCACAGCCCTATTGCACCAGTTGCCTTACAAAGCACCCTGAAAACCACCCTGAGTAAGCAAACTCTGGTTTAACGCATGCGTAGATGCTTCACACCGGCTGTACAGGATTAGTGCTTTCTGTAAATGTATTGATGTAAACCAGCTAGAAATTATAGAAAATGTGCATAGAAAATTGTCTTCAAGACAACTGGAGCAGGAACCCAAACTTTGTGCCTGGCCTTTTGCTCATCTGTGAGGAACAGGCCAATCATCTCCATAGACTGGAGCAAAAGGACTCCAAATTGGCATTACTTAGGACACGTGTAAACCAACATAGGCCTGATGTCTATTCTACAGATGCCCAGCAGCTTCAGGCCAGAAGCTGCATACCTTGGTGGGGTGAACTCATGTGTGCTCTAATCCACTCTTTTAGACAGTGCTGGATCTGGCCAGGATCCCCAACCCTACTCAGGCAGAATGCAGGCAGGAACAGGCCGATCTCTCTCTACCAATTCATCAGATGTGAACTCAGATGCCTTCAGAGTGCTTGGAAGGATGTAAATGGTGCTCCTTTCCAAAACCCATAGCAAGGAAAGGGCTGGGCTGAGTTTGCTGAGCTCTAAACAGGAAACAGTTTCTTCTCTCTCAAGTGGCTCAATGAAAAATGTCATGCAGGAGTGGCAGCAACGCCTCTGTTTGCATGAAGCTAGAGCATGCCAGAAGTTCAGGTGAGAACACACAAAAGCAAAATACTGACACTGTGCAGAATGGAGCAACTGAGGTCCAGGTTCCCCTCAATCAGCAGGGTTGATATCCAGACGGTAGGATCTTGCCAAAGGTATGAAATACTGAGACTTTAGGAGAGTCTAGAAGCAAAAGTGAGAGGGCAGGGCAAAATACTGTAAATGTTCACCCCCAAAAAACCCCAGGACTACAACCAGCATGAAAACCCCTTCTATAAGAAGAAAAGATAAGATAAAGATGCATTTGGTTGAGGAACTGAACCACTTTGTTCCATTCTGCCACATATCTCTGCAAAGGCACATACGTGTCCCCAGATGTCCCAGTAGACCCAGTACTTTACTACCAAACTTTTCCATCAGCTGAAAATGGAGCTGAGCAGGAGAAGGACAGAACTGATCACAGAGGTGAGCAGGAAGCCAGCTGAGTATGAACATGTGGAAGTCACTCATATGTTTTGTGTTCTTCTGTTTGTTATAGGAAAGAAAAGTTGCCTGTGGGTGGGCCAAGAGCCCCCCACTCACACAATGTGGAAACAATAAATCATGGGCAGCCCTGAAGAGCCACCTGTGATTTTTAAATGTGAAAAGCCCTCTTTCTCCTCTGCAAAAACCTCCAGGTTTACCCTCCATCTTAATCTCAACCCAACAGAGGTTTCTTGGGAAGGGTCTCACAGTCCATAAAGCTCTCCCTGGGCAGGGCAGTCAGTGGGTCTGGGAGATAACCAGCTGAACCACTCAAGTCTGGTCTTGCTCAGATGTGGTTTTAGTCTCAACTCCGCATACGCTTTGTCCCTTGACTATTACACCACTAGATCTTGCTTTGGCTAGCCCAAATTCCCACCTCGACTCAGTACACACAAGGAATGTCACATCTTTCAGCACACTTGTTCTGCTTCACTGACTACAACAGGCTTCCTTAGAGGCAACCGCTGTCTCACCCTTCCTTGGCACTTTTTACTGTCTCTGCTTTTCACATTTCTCTTTCCTCCCAGGGTTTCTCAGTGGGGACTTCTGAAAGTCCTTATTGCCCGGGACTCAGCACTAAACAGGGATGAGAGGAAGATGGTGAAGTTCATTGATCCCATCATGGCCAAACACACATACAGTTCAGACAGTTTCTGTATTTCCTCGGCTATTCCCCCATCCTCTGGAAAGGGGTCACCATGTTGATTTATAAACTCAGGAACCAAATCCCTCTTGCAGACCTGGTGGGTAAACAGGCCAGCCTCCCCAGTAGCCTTGCACAGCTACATATGGCAAGCAGAGCTTCACAAAGGCTTTTGTCCGCATTTCCCATCAGTCAGACTCCATGAAGACAAATGACTAAATCCAAACTATGGCCGAGGTTACCTTATCAGTGACCCCCAGCCTCTGGCCTTGCTTCAGTAGGCCCTAGAGATCTCAGAGTGTCCATTCCCAGCCACACACAAACACTCTCCCCAGTCAGGCTTTCTGCCCCGGTAAACATTTTGGTCCTTTTCCCTGGGAAACGGGGACTGCAGAGCATGGAATTAGCTGCATTGATCTCAGGGGCATCCCCAGAGGGAGGATAGTAACCTGAAATTAGATATTTTCCACTTTTTCTTTATGCTGGAGACTTCTAAGCCTACCTGCCATTTTGGTCCCAGTGCCTGAGGAGGTGAATGGCATTTCCACCACCAAGACACAAATGGCTTCCCCTATGGGCACAGAGGAGTCATTTCAGTCAGGGACAGGTGACATCTGTCCTGTGCACTTTTACCACGACTAACAACCTTCACTTGTCTTTCCTTTCTGCCCGCCTCGGTAGAAGTCTGCTGTTGGTTGCTGTTAGCAGATACAATTGGCCTCTGTTATCTTTATAAACGTGAAATATGTGCTGCTATGTTTGCAATTAGGAAAGTTTAAATGAAATCCTAATTGACAGAAAAAAAAGTATTTTTAGTCATATTTACACTACCGAGAATGAGTAACGAGAATTCATATTGTGTCAGATGTCAGAGGTTTTGTTGTTGTTGCTGTTGTTACTCTTTCGACCAGTTCTTGAGCATAATTGAAGCCATTTCTAGAAAAAAAAGATTACAATGTATTCTCTCTTTTGTTCCATTTTTGCAATAAAAATCAACAAGCTAAGCCCTGCCTTAGCTACAAAAGAGTTAATTTAAAGAATAACAGTGGGAACCACGCTCTTCTCAAAGGGATATTTATTTGGTTTTAACGAACTCGTTCTTCATGCAAAGAAAATGAAGGTTGGAACCAGAAGAGAAACATCTGCCTCCTCCAAAGTTATGAGAAACTGTGTTCCACATTCCTAACCTTTCTCCTGTCTTTTTGGCTAAAAATCAATTGCTTCTCTTTTAAGGTAACATACACATTTGGGCAACTGGGCAACTAGGTTATAAAAATCACCCTTCAGAGCCAAAAACAAATAGATTAACTAAAAAGGAAGGGCATAATATATTCTCACTTCTGGGAAGAAATATTTTCAACTACCGAAGAGACTTGTTTCTGGAGGGAAGATCTGAGCCCTTCTGGTCTTTGAGATCTGGGGAAGGTACAGGATGACTGCAACAGACAATTAATTGCTTTGGGGTTTGGAGCAAAAGTCAAAAGAACATCTTTAAAACGCTTTCGACATAATTTGCCCTTCCACCAGTCCACAACAAAAAATATTTAGCAAAATGTTGGTTCCTCTGAGACTGACGTTTATCTTAGCAAAAGTAGTAAAACCAAAGATTTCAATATTTTACCCATTTCTGCTAGGACTGGGAGTGGACATGTCACAGCAGCACAGGTTTGAGCCTTGCTCTGGGCCATTTGGGATGAAGTGTCCAGTTAGATATGACAAGTTAGAGGAAAATATGGAGGAAACTGGGCACAAGCTGATAGATGCTTTACTAAATCCTATGGCCCTGGCAATTTTGGCAGGGAAGAAATGGGAAAAATGGAGAAATGCAAAGCTACACAACTGCCAAGAAATTCTTGCGTATCCACAATGTATTACCAAAATATTTTTATGCTTCAAACAACGCAAACTGAATGGGCATTTTCATTTAATCAAGCTGCTTTTCCATTTTTTTCAGCTACTTTTCTTATCTATTTAGAGGCAGTTTTCTTGACTGGCTGAATACAACTGTAAAAATATGAGACTAAAGCACTTAAAGACACCAAATAATGCCTGTGAGAACAGGTAGCTTTACAGAGTCCAGAAGGAAATAGCTGAAAGCTAAAATGTTTGGTTTATTCTGCAGGAGTGGGGCATAATGAAAACAGATGGAAACAATTTGGATGGCAAGCTTCTTTTATACATCTCAACATCTCCCTAACCTTAGCGTTCACCTTGAGTACAAATTGCCCCAGCAACTTGCAGCCCAGGATTAAGAAACTATTGCTTATTTAAATACAGATTTGCTGGGGATATCCACAGGAAATTTGAGGAGCTACTTACTGAATGCAGACCGTTGTTGGCGTTACGGTAGCACTTAGAAGACTCCAGCAAACCAAGCACAGGGTGCACGGTACTGTACAAATTTTGGATGCACCCTCCCTAGCTCAAATTGCCATAATTTTCCGCCATTACTCCATCACCTAAGTGCTCAGAAGTTCCTGTTGAGTTGAAAAACTCCTTTTTATCCCCAAAAGCTGTCCCGGACCCATGCAGCTAATACAAAAAAAAAAATATAAAAGAGAAGGGTTCTCCTCATCTCTAGCAGATGGGCTGCTGTGGGCACAGAGGTGAACGTGATGGGTTCAAGGTTACACAGGCAGCCTCTGGCAGAGCCAAGACCAAATCCACATCTCTGGCACCGAAGCCTGTGTCACAACCAAACCCAGCTTTTTCTCTCTGATCTTGCTTCTCTCCTGCTCACATAAATATTTGCATGGCTAGAATGAAACCACATTGCATTTTTTCCCCCTTAGGAAAAACAACAAGTACTTAAAATATTTCTGTAGTTCACCCCCCCCCCCCTTTTTTTAAGGAGTTGGTGGGGGGAATATATATTTTTTATTTCTTTTGGCAAAGGAGAAAAGAAGGAGCAGGCCCAGGTGGAGTCAGCCTTCCTGAAAGCCCTTCATTCTTCAGCTCTGCCCACCCTGGCATCACCGCAGGAGAGCACAGACAGGGCCACAACAGCTCGAGAGCCCAGCTTAGGTGAGGGGAGCAGGTCAGCAGCAGTAGAAAGGTTTTTCTAAGTGAGTCACCTAAACATTTTCATGGGAAAATTGGGTAATTCATGCTGGATTACCCACGCCAACCGTAGTTCAATTAAA
>JAHREE010000417.1:91886-159591 GCA_033628505.1 Tringa tobata | reverse complement strand
GCAATGAGAACTCTTGTTCTCATTGCTCCTGGGAAGGAGAGGGAGACCTGGGTTAATCACTCCCTTTCAAAACCATCCAGGGTCATCTCTGGCTCCGCCAGAGGAATTTCACCTGCTCGTGCCAGCAGCGTGTTCAGCTCCAATAAAAGTACCAGAACACGCTCGCATCCAGGAGCCCAAGGTGGAAAAACTTCCCGCTTTGCTCCAAACCCTCCTGACCCCTCTCTTGGGATGACGCTGGTTGATTTTTCCAGGAGAAACGAGCCCCCCTTCCCAGCGAGGTGAGACACGAGAGCGGCTTCACGCCCGCGAGGGTGCAAAAGGAGGAGGGGAAGGCATGTATGTCTTCAAGATGTTTGCCCCTTTCGAGTCCTTATTCCTAACACATGTTTCTTCTTTTATGCAAAGCATGTTCTCTTCTGTTTTCTGTCTCCTTGATTTCATTTTAAAATGCAGTATTTTTATGGCATGAAGAGATAAAGATATGAGGAGGGGAGGGAAAGTGGTACAAAAAAAGCAATTAAGTCTGGTGGCTGGTTATTGTAATGCACTAAGTAACAACCGAAACCATTCCCTTTGAAAAAGGAGCCACTTCTGCTGCTGATACATGCAGGGTTTTCACAGCTCCCATTAAACATGACTGGAAACTATCCAGGTAAAACTCTTATCCCGGTCAAAGATTAGACTATCGTGTCTGAGATGAATGGAAACCTTTCAAAGGAAGAACCAGTTTCATTGCTGGATCGCTCAGGCCCTGTCAACCATTTATTTAATCCATATTTGTGCTCCAAAATTCTTGTATTAATACATGAAGGCTCATAACTGAGGCAATAAAGTGCTTTATGGAGTACATCTATGCTGAATGGCTGAGCAGAAACAAGTACAGGGAGAACCTAGAAGTTCTGCTCCAGAGTCAACGGGTCACATGGTTTGGTTTAATAAAAAGTGCTCTGGAGGTTTCTGAGATTGCAGAAGTTCTTATCTGTCCATTGATCCAAACCCTGAGCCAATACTACGGCACAACGCTTCCAGGGCATTGCTGTCCTCTGCTGTCCTACACATCTCATGATGCAGAAGTCCTCACAATTTGAATTAAACAAGTTTTGTCAGAAATAGAGAAGTCCCAGTCCACAAAATTTTCTGTGAAGGATGGATTACACAGAAGAACTCCAACTGGAAGCTGAGATCAGCCTATTTCAGGGGAAAGCACTGCAGGTCAGGAGTATGTGACACCACATGCCTCCTCGGGACAAATCCTTCTTGCCGAGCTGCAGGCAGCTCCCACTGAGAACATGCACCTGTATCCACGAGTGCTTTTAACTCCTCTCGGGTACAGCCCAAGGCTTTGTCACACCTTAAAAAAGTGCTGAGCCACCTGTGCCTGAGTTTTTCAGCTGCTCCAGCTCTGCCCTCAGTGCCTCCACCAGCAGCTGAAGCCAGAGCCTCCGCGGTTCTCTGAACCCAGAGCCCTCGCTGCGGCTGCTCCTGCCTCGGGGTCGTCTCCTACAAACCTCACACGACCTTGGCAGCAGGTCCCGTCGGCGCCGGGGAGGACCTGGGGAGGTGGTGTGTGTCCCCCCCCACGCCTTGGGCTACGAGCCCATTCCCCAGCACGGACAAGCCTCTCAGTCCCGGTGACGGAAGTTAATGCGAGCTGCTACAGGCTGGGACTATTTTCCATACTAATCTAGTCATAACATTAAAACAAACTATTTCCGGACTGCAATTATTGCACCTCATAGAGAAATTGTACGATGCTGAAATTAACAAAATGCTCGAGTGCATTTAATTACTAACAGATACCTTTAAACTTGCGGTTAGGAAATTGTTAGCCATTCCTGAAGCATGTGCCCCACAATTCAGTTCCACTCTGAAGCATTTTCAGAATCTGCTGATCCATAAAACGTACCGTTGGAGAAGGTTTTTTTTGGCAGAGGTCTCAGTTTTGTCCAGCAAACTAATGGTGTCCGTTAACACACCATTACATACATCGTTAACATACTTGGCAACTGGGATTTCCCCTCAAGAATAAAGAAATCATGTGTAAATCATAATTAACGTCCGCCTGGCAGTATCAATCATCACACACAAGGCACTTGTTCTAATTCTCCACCATAAAAGAAGTTCCTTGCAAATGCAACTGGGGTTGTCCTTGCACATGGGCATTTCCTTACTGGGAAGTCACCAGTCCAGCCACGTACGCAGTGAGTTTAGACAGTCAGGAAGGCAGAGCCACCGAGAAACAGCTGGAATTCGGTTGACAACAACGTACTGACATGATGGATAAGAGGCAGGGATTACCTACGCAGCGATCCTTGCCCTTAACATGCAGTTTTTTCCAAACAGCCACTGAAATCTATTCCTTTTCCTCTCTAGACATCTTAGGGAAAAAAAAAAAATGAATGTAAAAAAAAAAAAAAAGAGCCTCATCTATAACCTTAAGAGAATTATGGTGTTGAATACGCACTCCCCTTCATGGTTTTTGCACACTCTTTCCTGTTTTATTCCAGGTCCCGTTCAGCTGTACAGGTATAGAACAGGAATGACTTCTTTCCTTTGCCCCATAAGCATTTTTGGGGTGCATTTGGGGAAACCTTGCAGAGCGGGTTCTTTTTATAGCAAAGCAGCCTTTTGAAGGAGTTCAGCTCACACAGTGACACTTGAGTTGCTCCCTGGGCTTTCAGCAGAGCTCAGAGCTGCTCCTCTAAAGCTCTACTAAGAGCCTGGCAGTAAGAAAGGTGGCTGAGAGGTGACAGCTTGAACTAGTCCTTCTTTAAGTGTGTAACTAGTCTTTCTTTAAGTGTGTAACAAGTCTTTCTTTAAGTGTGTACACAGGAGGGTTCCTTCCCTGCTCCTAAAACTGAGATTTGGGTCTGGTGCATGAGATTTCATTCCTTGAGCTGACGCATCTACTCAGGCCGCTCACATCCAAAATGACCCTCAAAACTGTAGGTTGCATGTTTAAAAAACACAGCAGTGATAAAATAATAATACCAACAACACCGCCAGCAGAGGGGATTGCCAAGCAGCATCATCTACTCCACAGTTTATGACATACATTTGATAGAAAACACTTGCAGCAAGAGAGATTGGCATTAGAGCCAAGGAAAAAACTCAACTGTGCAGTCAGCGCAACCCAGGGGTGGGGATCTCAAGCACTGCAGTTTTTCAGGAACAGGAGAGAGTAACAACCATCACACACCTCAAAGAGCTGACACTGCTTTGGAGCAGAGGTGGTCTGGCTCACCTTGAGATCCCCCTTTCTAGGATTCTGTGATTTCCACTCTCTGATACAGGACGGCATTATATGGAAGTGCACAAATCACTGCTTTGCTCACCCTTTACTCGACGGGAAGGGACGGGTCGGTGTTCACGTTGGGCGATGAAACAGCGTTCACAGTGTGCTCCTGACAGCCTCTGACCTGCAGGGAGGAAAGAGAAGCAGCCTTGGACCCACCAACTTCCATTGCCCCTGCATTTCCTTCCAAGAGAATTCATGCTTCCCCCACCACACCTCGCCTTGCAGTGTAACTGTAGGAAGTTGGAGGTAGTATTTAGTTATAAAATCAAAAAAAAAAAAAAAAAGGAACAGGGAATTTGCACTAGAAAGATAAAACCCTTTTTACAATTGCAGCTTGGGAATCTCACGACAGTAAAGAATATATTTATTTTCTGCGTTTGCATTTACACTTCATCTCTGATTCCTTCCCAATACTCCCACCCTGTATTGCTTATATAAAAAGAGATGTACTAGAGACTCCAACTACAGTCTGTAGCATTTTCAGGCCTTGATGGAAGTCTGCACTTTATTTTCCAGGCTCATAAATCTCAAGAGAAGTGTTTCATTATTCTGTCCAGGCAGTGTGGAATATCTGAGCCCATAGATCCTCACGGATGTTTCCTTTCTGGGCCATTCCGTAGACAGGCAACATTTTGCATTTCAGAAGTGCCCTTAAATTCTTTCACCAGCCCATTCCTCTTCAAACAAGTTGGAACTGAAAATTCCTCTTTCAAGTTCCGTACGATAAATTGCAACCTCAACATTCCAGCCTGAAAGGAGCAGTTTTCCTCTCCTCTTCAAGCATTTTGCCTTGTAGGTAGAGGAAGACAAAGGCCATGACCTTCTTCAGCAAATTCAGGACACCAGAAGCTGAAGTAAACAGTTTTTATAGTGTTTTGTAGTGCTTAGGAGTAAAGTACACAATCTTCTTCAACCAAAAGCAGCACTGTTTCTCGTACCTTCACTATAAGCTAATGGATACCTCAATTAGCAACAGGTCAAAGCTGTGAGGTTCATGTAGGGATCCAAATTAGCCCTGTATTTGGTAGTCCTGTGTTCAGGACCACCTCACCTAGGCACATGAATTTATTGGATTCTTTAATACTATTGTATATGAGCAAAGAATATTAAATCAGCTTTGTTATTAAGCCATCTGGAAAATGTAAGCTGCATTGTAGGAGGGACTGTACGAATTCAAGCATCTGTCCAAACGCAATACATTTCCAAGCTATTCTCACTTAGCAAACAAAGGAGACAAGTGAAATACCTCCCAGAAAAAAGCTCTCATTTCTGACCTAAAAATCACAAGGGTAGAGGCTTTGGTCAAAGAAGACTAAGAAATTGGTGCAGAAACCAGACTCCTCGCTCCCAAGCAATACATACTCTCAGGACCAGCTCTGCAAGAGCCTGTGTTGTTCAGATAACTCTCCTCTTTTTTGCATCATTGCCACAGAAAGACATTTCAAGCTGGGAGGAAAGTGTTTCCCATCAGATCTCCTCTCGCCTTCCAAACCACTGAGGAGCCCTCAGAAAAGGGCCCAGAATGTCGTACCAGAGGAAGTGGGCATACCACAATTTGCATAGTGGTCCGATGAAGTTTTGGACCTGCAAAGACCCAGACTGTTCCTGTCCCATGGGAACTTGCCAGCTAACTGGGAAGCACCAGCAGCACTGGTTTGCTCAGGGAAGAAGACGAGTGAGACGAACACCCTCTTTTATGTCCTTGCTGTAGAGCTTCTGTCAGAAGAAGGGAAGTAGGGGAAAGCAGAGTAAACCAATTAGGACTAACCATCAAGAAACAGATGAAAATCTGCCTTACCTTTTCCATCTGCCTCTTTAGAGGAGGGTAGACCTATCCTGAAAGATGAAGTCTTTGACCTTAAGTGATGAATGAAAACATAACTGATAATTCAAACCTGCCATGGGGCAAGTTTAAAGGAGGGTTGCCCCAAATGGTTTCATTATGTTCACAAGCTACTGCCAGGAACATGGACATTTTTTTCCTCTGTTTGTTGGTTGCTCTACATTTAAAACATCTCTGTATGTTTGTTTTTCTTCCGGTCTTTTGTGGTTGCTTTGTAAACATCTGGGCTGGTTTTTAGTCCTTTGTACAAGAAGCGTGTTGTGTGTTAGTTTTGCCAATGGCTCTTATGTAATGTTTGTGGGGATGAAGGAATTGGTTAAAACAGCTCCTTTGAAAGGCCACCCCAACCCAAAACTATTACGGGAATATCTCATGAAATGTCCTCTTCCCCCTTCCATACCGCACCATCAATTTCCCTTTTTTTTTTAATCTGTTAAAAACAGAGCCCTCTCTTTCAGCGGTAATTACTCAATATGACATTTACTTCTTGCAATCCCATGTTTCTGTGAGTTTCATGGTGGTTGTATGTCACCAAAGGACACCAATGCACTTTCAATCTAAACTAATTGCCTCATTTGCAGGGCACAGAGGAGTACATTTCCCAAGAATGAGACCCATACGTTTCTTCTCTCGTATGCAACACCTTAATCCATCGTAAAAATGTTAACTCCTCCCAGTAGTGTAAGAGTGAAACTTAGCAGCTAGAAAATAAATTGTTCAACAGCATTTTCCTGCAATAGACATCATGGGTTATTTGACAGTCAAGATCCTAATTCTTTTAAGCTCCTCTGAAAGCCCCCGCAGTTAATATTTTTATATTACTTCAAGCTAACTCTCCCCCAATAAGTGAAGAGCTTCAGAGCTTTTAAGTCCAAAGGAAACACTTTGTCTGTCAAACTCTACTTTCCTGTAGAATCCAGACCATAAATTTCCACCTAGCATTTCCTGCTGCAAACTCAAGGATTTGGGTTGGTCTGTCACAGGTTTTCGGCAAACATAAGAAACATAAGTTCCATCTAAACATGAGGAGGAACTTCTTCACTTTGAGGGTGGCAGAGCCCTGGAACAGGCTGCCCAGAGAGGTGGTGGAGTCTCTGTCTCTGGAGACGTTCAAAACTCACCTGGACATGTTCCTGTGCAACCTGCTCTAGGAGGACCTGCTTTGGCTTGGGGATTGGACTAGATGATCTCCAGAGATTCCTTCCAACCCCATATCATTCTGTGATTCTGTGATTTGTTTGACTCAGACCTCTCTTGTTGGTGCTGAGTTCCAGTGCATTGTGCCCTGCTGATCCCTTACCATTGCTTGAGGTGATAGTTGCTTCTTTTACAGCCTGAGGTGAGAACCTTCCTCAGCCTTGTGGGAGGTCATGGGGAGATGGATATTTTAGGAGGACCCCTTGCCTCATTTGCCTCGAATGCCAAATGGAGAAAAGGTGGAGGAGAGGAGAGAGGTAAAGGGAGGAAGCTCTGCAGGAGGAGAGCTGGGGACACTGGGGTAGAAAGCTCTGCAGACGAAGTGCAGCTGAACAAGCTGACAGCAGAGAGGTCAATATTATGGTGCTACGTGGCTTGTACATTAACATTTCTTAACGGGCTCTTTTCCTTAGGAAAAAATAATCTCATTTCACAGGCTTTCATGATTACAGGGTTCCCCCCTCCCCCATTCAAAAAGACCCCCACAAAGCTCAATCTTCTTAATTTGCTTGGTCACAAATGGGAACAAGCTGCACTTTCCAAATAAATATTTTATGTTTTTTTCCTTCTCTTCAACAACGGAGTTCATATAACAGATTATCTGAACCAAATGGGTTTACAGTTCCCTACTCCCCCCGTTCCCCACCAGTAAGACTACCACAGCGGAGACAGACCACACTTCAATACCAGCAGTGTAGCTGAAGGAAAGTGTGGGGTTTACTCCACTTTGAATTTGGGTTAGTTTTACCCACATTTCATTTACCACTAGACCACTAGTCAGTAGCAGATACGGCCCTGCTTCTCAGGGGCCATACAGGCTTTCATTTTGCACCCATATCCCAAGCATTGGCCAGACAGGTAAGATTTTAGGGAAAGGGATGGATTTCTACATGGCCTGATCTTAGAGGAAAGGACTCTGAGATAAATCAGTGGTTATCCAAGCACAGACACCATTCAAACAGCTCAGTGTTCTACACCTTTGCTCACTCCCTATGGTTGTGGTTGCAAGTTGTGTTTGTCTAGATATGTGGGGGAAAGAAGTGAAAGCTAAAATGGGGAAAAAATATGCTACCACCAAGAACATGCTATTCTGTTACTGTAGTTAAAGGGAGCAGATAAATCTGTAATGATGAGGAAGGACAAAGACGGAGCACTACAGCCCTGAACCTGGAATTTCATGAGTTCATACAGTATCTTGACCTTTGTTCTAGGTCACCACACACTGCAGGAGGTATCATCTATTCTCATTCTGGCTTTGTCTCATTATTTCCCCTTTTATACCCAAGAAGACTGAGAAAAAGAAATAGGATCATGACTTGGATGTAATATTCATAATACAGTTGTAATGAAAGAAAGATGCTCTTTCTACTTGAAGCATCATTACCCATCCCTTAAAAACCCCAAAAGAAGTATCCCATGGTCTTGCATGGGCTGCCTCAGAAGATCCTGGAGGATTAATTCTCCCCTCTGACACTGAGTTCTCAGCATATAGACGCAGGATAAACTGGATCAACCCTTCTCTCTCTGCATAGGAAAGTGCCCTTCGTTTCCCTCCATAGTACATATGTCTGTGAGTATCGGAGTCACTAGGAAAACAAGGCTGCAATCAATATTCTAGCCTACAAATCAATATTCTAGCCTACAAACATTCTAGCCATCTCACTATGTTGGAAGAATTCATTAAAGAATGAATTCATTTTCATTCACTGAAAGAAAGCAAAGGCAGGGGAGTCAAAACTTCTGCTTCTGTCTTAACTTTCTCCCTGTTCTTTTCTCTGACTTAATAATACAGGTGAAAAGGTAATACTTTTCAACAGCCAGATATTTCCCTGAATGGAGAATAAAAACACATGAGCCATCAGAAAGGGAAATAAACACACACTGGAAAAGACCACACAAGACTTAGACAGAAAATATTGCAAGAGAACACACCCACCCACCCATGATGCCTTGTCTTGTTCCTACCACAGACGCCAGCAGATGAGAGTGACAAAAATACTATTGTAACTCTCCGATGATGGAGATCCTCATGCTGTTTTGAAAAACCTTGGCTGATAAACATCATGGCTGACAAACACCCCACCAGTGACCCCTGCAGAACTCCAGCCCCAGGTAGCAGAAGGTTAAAAAAACATCCCTTCCTAATCACTGGCTGAGACTGATCTGATAAACAGCCATGAATCCCTTCAGTGCTTTGCTCAGCAGCTCATTACTTTCCACAGTGAAGGTACATGACAAATCTAGAACCATGGGCTGGTTTGATGATGGCTCGATCTGCCATCTGCTGATTACAAGCTGATGTATCACTCAAAACAGGAAAAAGGAATAGAAAGAAAAAAACTCTGCAAGGGATTAAACATAGAACAACCAAGAAAGATATTACAAATGAACATGGGAATAAACTGCAGGAGATTAAAGGGGTGTCAAAACAAAAGAACTGAATTTTGGAGAGTGACAGTCACAAACGCCAAGCAATGGTCTTGCAGACCAGTCACAAGCGGTCAAAACTCACCAGTTTGACATGAAAGAATCACAAAGAGGTAGAACTTAGTGAAGTAATAATGGGAAAAGCAGCAAACACCCTGAGCTCCCTGAGCTGAAATGGAAATTCTGCTCCCACACATTCAAATATCCAATTTCTAACAAGAAATTAAAAATCTGCAAGTAACTAAGCCAGGTTTTCCCTTGAGGAGTAAAGACTTTTTAAGCAGGAAGCACACTGGAGACCTTTCAACAGAACAGGTGAACCCTAAACAACATCTTCAGGGACGTCCAACCTGTAGAGTCTTTGTTTCTGCTTGACTCAAATTTAGATCTGTTTCCAAAACATAGACAGGTGAAATGCAGACCAGCACCCAATCGCAAGAGTAAAATTCCAGCTCTTCTGTCTGTACATAACTCGAAATTTTGACAAAATCTGGGGGAATCATAGATTTGTCTTTTGTCCATCTCTGAAGATTTTCATGGTGGACCAAACACTGCATGTTCAGAGTCTGGAGTGTGTCGGCAGCTCCAGAAATGAGTAGAAAACATGTCTGGGTCCAGAGCTGAGGGAATGGGATCTGTACATTTGCCAGCAGGAGAAGAAATATGGAATTCCATAAGGTAATGTTTTTAAGTTTACTTTTAGGCTGAAAATTGAATTTCAATAATTTACTGTAATAACCAATTACAGGTTATATTTTTTTTTAAAAAAAAGAGGCTTTAATTGGATGCTTTGCACATGAACTCTGTTCCCACAGAAAAGCTTAGTTTATGGAGAGCCAAGTGACTATTGAACTAAAAGTTTGGGTTATGACGAGAGGTCCAACTCAACAACTTGCCAAAGCTGTTCTTTCACACGGACAGTGCAGACCTCAGGTAAGGCCTCAAATCTTCCAAGGAGACCCAGCACCTGGGGATAACTGACGCAGAGCCATTTATATGGACAACAACTTCTTTTCTCCCGGTGGAGACACCAGGCTTCTGCTAATCCTCCCGCTTCCACTGTGGCTTTCTGAGTCATTCCTGACGTACATGGGCGCATCTTTGGCCAACTCTTACAAATAACACGACCGCGCAAGGGTAACAGAATGAATCTGGCCAGAGGTAAGTGAATAAAACATGACTTCAGACAGATTCCCTCTTGGTTTTGCACTGTCAAGCAGCCAAGGCTACAGCTTGTAGCTCCATGAGGTGCATAGCTGAGATAAACAACCGCTGGTGACATTTTAGGCCAGCTGAGGTAATAAATGAATACTGACCCCCATTACTATCTCAGATGAGTGGAAAATATTGGCTCAATTGGCAACAAGTTTCCACGAGCTGACTTAGGATAACAGACCATGCCCTGCTTTTTTCTGTGTTTTCCATCAGAGTTTTGAATAGCTTTTTGTTGCAGAAAATCTTTAAACCCTGTAGCGCACACAGAGCTCTGAGCCATCTGAGACAGAAGTGGGGTCAGGAATGCTCTGACCTTGATACAGGACAGATACGGCGGCTGTAGATTATCATTATTTTTTTCCATGCCAAAACTAATTCTCTGTGCCGTGCTTGCGAGAGAGGAAGTGGCTGATAAGCAATGTTTACACACAGCCCAACGGTCTTTAACGTGAGGGCACGGCCAGCAATTGGCACCGTTGTCTGACCCAGCACAGACAGGCTCCAGAGACCTGGGGGCAACCATTACAAGATGATTTGCCAGGAAGGGTGCAATGGACTCTTTGAAGAGCTATGGAAAGCCCAGCATGTGGACTCCTCGTGAGTACCTGCTCTAGTGCTCAGTCGGTGCAGAATGGTCAACCACAGAAGTGCCCTCAGCCCAGAAAATAGAGCGTTGAACAGCCTGCGGGCTGAAGCTGCAGGTGGGGAGCTCTGCTAGGAAACAAGTGCACACACACATAAAAAGGGAAAAAATAAAACAGGGCGAGGAGGAGAGGTCTCTTTGCCTCCCCCCAGAAGGAGCCTGAGTGCCTCTGGAAAGACAGTGAAGCCAGGAATTGCTTTTGCAAACCATGGTCTGATCTGCACTGAAGGCCTCTTTTCCTCAAACCGGTACCGACTGATGAAAGAGAAGTTTCGCCTGGTGCAACCTCACAAGAAGTCAGGATGTCCCCTTGCCCTAAACACCAAGCAGGGCTGACCAGAAGTAATGTGCATACTCTGTTGATACTCACTTTCTGCATGTGTTGAGGTCTGCGAGCCAGGCCCGGCAGTGAAAGGGTAAACCTGAGGTCATTCAGATGAAGCCAGAGGGATAAAAAGGCAGAACTTATCAACCCAAGGGCTGCCAAACGGTGTAGCAGACACTGGGGTATCAACATGAGTAGTCGGGTACAAAGAGACCCTTGAGGTGAAAGAATCAAGGTAAAGAATGACTCAAACCTGGGCCAGAGCATCTTTCAAATCCCCGGGTGGCCCTTCAGATATGAAACAGGGACGGGGTTTGGCTACAGGTTTATGGGTTAGAGAAGAGTTTCACTACATGGATATGCTCAAGGATGACCTAACCATTTGCTCATATCTGGTCTGCATAAAGCATTTCTGCTACGGTGGTAGTCCAAAGCAGATTCTGTGCCTTCCTGTCCTAAATTCTTTCAAGGGCAGGAGTATTTCCCGCAGACCTGGGCTTTCTTCTCATTTTGAAATCGCAGAATCACAAACGCACGTTTCCTTGGCACGGTTTCTTGGTTTGCCTTGCTGGTGATGCAGTAACCAAAGCAAATGAATCAGAAGCAAGATGAGTAAGTACATATCTATCCGGTCGATAGCCATCTCACAAAGCTGTTTGAGGGCTAAAAAGTACATTCTCCTGCATTGAATCAGGACATCACAACTACAAAGTGTTCCAAGTTAAACACATCCAAAAACTGTTTGACTCATGTTTCACATTTAATTCTATATCTCTAAAAAAGTTTACAAAAGCAAAGCTTGTCTGGACTAAACAACTGAACTGCATAAGGCACGTGGCATTAGCTCAGGCTTCTCTGGCCAGCTTTCTAAATGAAGTGTTTGGAAATAAGAGAAACACACTGATTTGGGAGTGGAATGGATAAGAGATTTAGTTTCTCCTTTTATAACAGAGTCCTGTGTAAATCTGAAGGAGCCTGCAAAACTTCAACGAGACATGCATTAAAAGCAGCAGCAGCTCTGTCCACATATAATAGAATTATTAAAAAGCAAGGCAAAAGAGAAAGATTCAACACGTTGCTGGAGAGCTGCCCAAAGGCCCACAGTTGTGATGTAGTGGTTGGACTCGAATCGTGTTAACAGGGCAATATAAATCTGCAGAGAGTAAGACCAAGCCTGAAGAGAGCAGACCTAGCCAAGAAGGCCCAAAAACTGATCACAGACTCAAGCGGTAGGAGGTTCAAAAGGCAAGAATTTGAACATTAATTCTATATACTGAAAAGCTGGCTGTGCTCATAGTTTATTTTGAAGGTCACACATACATTATGGTACCAAGGGAGCAAAATCTGAGTGATCAAGAGAATGGCATAGCAAAATGCACCAAAAAGACTTCATTTCCTTCACCAGTTCTACAATGGGCAGTTCAGTTATTGGCAGTGATGATGTTATTTCTAATGTAAACATTTCACTTTCAGCACAGCTGAACTGGGAGGGATTATAACAAGTAATGAATGGACCTCCAAATACCTCTCCAAGCCAAAAAAACCCAGTGATGGCATGCAGAGCTGAATCCTTCCAATCATCCAGAAAGAGATGAAGAGGATTTTGCATGACTCTTAGTAATTACTACTTCCAAAACTGCCAGCGATGCCTTTTCCCACCCCTCTGTGGTCAAGGCAATTATTCTTCCAGGTTCTCACTCTTGGCCCACACCTCCATTGTCAAGTCAATGGAAGAATGACAACATCCACCAGCTGCCTGGACAACATCCAGCCTGGATTATTACAATGAGCTTGCATGAGAAACAGGATTAGAAAAGCAGAGAAAGTCTACTGATAAAGCTGCCCCATTTGTTTTGGTTCAAGATATTAAGGTTGCTTGGTAGATATCTGTGGTACGTGGGAGACTTCCCTGCATCCATGGCATTTGATTACCTTCTGCTTTATTGCAAAATCCAATACCTGGGGGGGGTGATAGCGAGGTTAGTTTCAGTGAAGGTTTTCTGGTTTTCTCCTTGGGGTACTAAGAAGTATTCCTAAAGAATTCCTAAAGACAACCTGATGGGGAAGGAAAGTTCCTTGTGCAGGATCTCACTGTTTAATTTACAGCCTATCATAATGTTCGCATTTCTTGTAATAACATAAGCTAGCACCCATACTCTCTTAAAATATGGTCCAACCAGATGGGTTTGCATATTTACAAGTCTAGCAATGAAATATTCATTGTAGTAATTGCTTATATCACATCCATTTTGTTAAAAAGCTCTCTGGAGTATTCTTTCAGAAAACTAAAAAGACCACCCTGCGCTGAAAACACAGGATATTGTTTGACTGTGCACACTGACTTCGGCTTGATGAATTTATGAATGAAATCGTAGAGCACGACTGTTTATCCTGTAGCGCGCGGAGAACGGCCCCAACAACCAAGGAGGTCCCCTGGAGTGGTGCATGTCTACCTGCCCACCGAGTCCATAAAGGAGCACATCTAAAACATTAACCAATACTGGTGTGTCTGGTTGCATCTGTGGAAAAGGGCCTTCAGGCCTCTCGGGAAGGTGACAAATGACATAGTAGAAAACAACACAGTCTGTCTTATATCGCTGTCATAGTACGACCACCCCTTAGGGAGGCTTTTAAAACCTTTGTAGTCTCACTGATATCACACCCAGGCAGACCCTGAACTCAGGAACTGCTCTTTTTTGTTCTGTTCTTCCCCCCACCTTTCTTATTTGCTTGCGAGCCCTTAGCAAAATAAATTCTGGGGGGCACAATTCAGACGGTCAGATGTGAAGAAAAGAAGCAACATAAGAGAAGTCAGTTTTGAAGAAAACCAAGGATAGTGACCAAAAAGCCTGGTGTCAGAATCTCCAGGGCCCACAATACTGGCCATTTGAAAGAGAACAGAGATATCTTCTACTGTCTTCTGAAGCAAGGTAGTTTATGATCTGGAGGATCCTGTGATTGATGTGGCTTTTGTTCCCATGCAAAAAAGCCTTTAATCCTTGGCTTCAGCCTTGTTTTTGGACACGAAGCCGGTGAAAAACTGAAGCGGTGATTACAAATTGTTCCCTGTTCTGGGAGGAATAACGAGTGTAAAAAACACAATCCCAAGTGCCAAGCAAAATGGCTAAGGTTAATATTATTTGTCATTACAAGTGCAGAAAGAATACTAGCTGCCAGAAGCTCTGTGCAAGGATGTGAAATCCATATTTCTTGTACTTTTTTTTTCTGTTTTGACAACTAGAAATAATATTTTTCAATTGCTAGATCAATCTAAAAGTTATGGCAATGCAGCCTTAAAAGGATTCACAGCTTGCAGGACCAGCATAGAGGCAGGGATTTGTGTGCAGCTCCACACACCAACTTTGACCGTTCCTGTGGATCCCGGGCCAGGTCCTGACCTCATTGGGATCCATATAAAGCCACAGCCGTTTCGGTGGGGCCATGGGGATGTGAGGTCAGAATTTGGCTGGTTACATTGGCTGAGCTGTGGCAGGTGGGCACTTGCCAAAGAACTTCGTAATGGATGGTGTAAACACCAGGATTGTTCACAACAATTATGTAACCTGCATTTACACCGCTTTATAGAAAGATTTACAAAAGGCAACGGTCTCCACGGCTCTCCTGCTCCACCCATGTGCCATCACAGAGATCCTCTGTCAGGTCCACCCCTTCTGAAACACAGGTGGTGGTGTTTCTGGAATTACAAGTGAAAACTCTGTATCCTTGCACAAAGGGCAGCGCAATAGTTCAGACAACCTAGAAGCCCAGAGTGAAGCAGTTCTCCTGATCACAGACTCTCATTTCTCACCCTCTGCTGATCACACACGCTCAGTCCTCACCCTTTCCAACTCCTCACCTCATCTCTACTTGTCCCTCCTGGCCAGCGTGGAGCTCTTTTTTTGGGTGGAAGAATGCTCAGCTCTGGATTCTAGAATGAACTGAGTTCTGTTCAGCCCAAGACAGCAAGGAAGAAAACTTTTCATGTAAAGTAGAGACAAAAGGACTCCTTTGGCCACTTGGAACACAGGTTGGCAGGAAGTGAAAGCAATGAGATTGGAAAGGGGACTTCTTGAGTATGGTCTCAACTCTTAACAATCACCTTTGTTCATCTACTACATCAGCAAATGTCTAGATATCTAATCATTACATAGCTACTATTCATATTTTCTCCCTCCCTTCCATGAACATCCTTATCACTATACCAGACCCTACTCCAGTCTTCTTCCCCTATTAAGTCATGACTGGTGACAAATAACTATAAGAATGGCCCAAATTCAGAAAACCAGTATTTTACTCTGAAAGAAAACTGCCCACAACGCTCAAAGTGTAGTTTGATTCCTCACCCTTTTGCATGCTTCAAGAAACACAACCATCTTGTAATATACTCAAAGATTTATTTCTAATATGAAAGCCATATTTAGTATCGGTTTGGCAGTGGTAGGAAGAAAACCACAGGCAGCTGGCATGGATTAAGTGTTAGTTGCTTGCTAAACCTGGAGTTGTCAAGACTTTCAACTTCCCTACTGCAACTGCTGCCATCCAGAGCTAAATATTTGAGAAGGGTGCCTTTGGACGAGGAGGGGTTTGTTCTTCACATCTTAGCTGCATGGATGCCAGCAAGAGATATATGTTTGCACGCATAAAATTTCTGTGGAAAACAAGAACTGCCTGTAGCTTCTCTAACGTTCTCACTGACAGTTCCTTGGTAACAGCTTTAGATGCATCAGCAGTACACTTCTTAATCCTTTTAAATTATAAATATTACAAACACAGTAGCTCACTGTTTCCTGGAATAGTTCCCCTATCTGAAACTTCCACTAGTTCAAATTAGAGAATTCTGAGTCTTTTTCCCCTGAATATCAGAGACTGTTTATTGACTAACATTCAACTGTGCTCAGAGGGAAATGCAAAAAACCTGGGCTCGTGATGCTGCCACCCGAATGAATGGGGTGCTTCACAGGGTGCAAAATTTGAATTAGATTGTCCAAATTACCAAATTCACTTCCAATGACTCACTGAAGTATTTAAGCTTTAAAATCCTTATTTGCTAGTAAAACACTGGCACCCAAGTGTTTCCACAAGGCTAACATGCGAGGCTTTTGAACATAGGCCAACCAAATTCATTTTGGAATTTGAAATAATATCCATAAGGATTTTTTCCTATTTATTCAGTTCTAGTCACCGTTTCTTACTGACATACCATCTGACTTGAAGTAGAAATGAAGACTCTTTAAAGTGTCTTGCAATTATTCATTTATGAAGTGTGGGACTGAACAGTGAAAATTGAGATTGCCTTAAAAATGTCAGTGCAGGTGTCTTGACAATCTTCATTCTCTACCATGTGTCCCAGGTACAGGTTTTTTCTGTCCTCCTACTCCATGAAGAGTTTCCTCAGCCCTGGAAACTCCAAGCATTCAAGTCAGGACACTTTCTCCTTCAACAATTCCCAAGGAAATTATTCAGTTTACAGAACAACCAAACCCAAAACCCACCATATTCTTAATTCTTGCCTTTTTTTCTATATGGCTCACAGGGCTTGCATTTTTAAGCATTTCCCTGCAACTTTGAGAACAACAAACTTTTCATTCCAAAAGCACCAGAGAATCACTTGATTCCAGGAGATGGTGCTTTAAGGAAAAAAACACCAGAAGTGGTAAGGAGACCCAAACTCTTACCAATAGTGCTGGGCTGCAACTGTTATATTTCACAGCATAATCAAGACTTTATGTGCCTTTCTCCATTTAAGTTAGAAGGCAGATGTACTATGGACAAAGTCATCTATGACGGTCGATTGCCACAAACCAAGAATGACTAAAATCCATCTTAAGAAATGTGGGGTGTTCCTAACAGAGCACCCTGTTTGATTGTCATAGGAGAAACTTTTCAGAAAACAGGCTTCTATTTAGCAAGTAATCTTGGATTTCACAGCTCTAAATGCAATTATATGCCAGATTTTTGTCATCCAACCTCCCATTAAAACTCAGATACTAATCGTGTCATATGCCAAACGGCCTTTCACGAACCCTTGGAAAGTGACTGCCACTAAACAAACAGTTTGCTTTCGCTGGCAACGCTGCGAGTGATTCCCATGAGAATGGAACTGCTTTGGATTCATCCACAGCAGCTCAAGTTCGCTGAAGGGCAGTGAGGAATTGTCCACATAGGACTAGCTTCGCACAGGAATCTATAAAAAGACCGTGAACTGAACATATTGCTAGTTATAAAACTTTTAAACCAGCCCTGGATAGGTTCAGGAGGAAAGTAGACATGAGCAAACCCTATCAATCAAGGATTCAGTGCCTTCATGCATGTTAGATACAACTGGTCCTTGCGTGCTCAGCCTGCCTGATTCCTACAAGTGGAGAAGACTTCACCCACCAGCAGGTGCCAAGACCGACGTGGGTAACCAAGGGGAGGTTGATCTGTGGGCATTCATTGTTCAGGTGTGTTTCTAGCAAGAAAGTCACTTCACCAATTCTCTTGCAAATATTTCAGCCCTTGGCTCGCTTCCTACACACGCCCCCTTCGGATGCCACTAAATTAGAAGTGAAAAATATAACTCGGAGAGCACATTTAACATAAGTAAAGAGATTAAGGAGTTTATCTGTCAACACTGGAGTCCAGATGTTTTTAAAGTAAAAGAAAAAAAAACAGGGGATTGAAAGAGATGTTAATTATAAGCTCTTTTCTTCCCTTTAAAATGCTTTAAAATATTTGTTAAAATACCTAACTTTTCCTGTAGGTTTTGGAGGGGGTTTAAAAAAAAATACCAGCATAGATTTCTGACTAAACTTCAGCGTCTACACAGGCCTGAGGAGGCTCAAATCTGCTTCTCGTGTTACGTACCATCAGAGCTTCTTTGCATATCCAACACTCATAGAGGAGTTATTTCATAGAAATTTCTGTGTATGACTTCACCAGCACCAGAGCTCAGGCTCAGAAAGACATTGAATTCCACAGTTTTTCATCCTTGACTCTCCATTTCCATCCCTAATCCAGTTCTAGGAACGCTGAAATCATGGATTTACAGCTGGACCTACAGCAGGCTCCTATGACACCAATCCAGCTTCCACAAGGATGAAAATAAAATTTAGTGAATAAGTTTGAAAATAAAAAAAAGGAATCTAGAAAGGGGATGGGACTCCTTTAAAAACAAGCATATCCCAATAGTGGTTAAATTCAAAGAAAGGCTCAATTCAGAATTACACCCATTATAAAAAAGGAAGCCAGCCCCTTCCGTTTTACCCATCTTTCATGTGGAGGACATCTATTTTAATGTTCCTAGGGGCTGCACCAGTGGCTTCTGAGATTTATTTGATCAGTTTGTGCTGACTTCTTGCTGCCAATTTCTCCAAGAGAGAAATTACCTATATGTAATGTCCTATATCTAATACAGCCTGTGCTCCTGTAGCCTTCATATCCCCTGAAAGGGAAAATAGAAGAGGAGACAGGACAGAATGTCTACTTCACTGGGATTTCCTTTTGGAGATCCCTTTGTTAGACACATCACACGGCAGTTACTACCTCCCTCTTGGATGTAAGTGTCATGAATCAACCTGATAAAAATGGTGGGAAAAATTCAGCAATTTGTGCCCAACTGAGCATTTCAGAGTTCAAAGAATCTGACGCTGCAGGGCTGGGAGAGATGACTTTGGTTAATAATAAAATAACTCAATTCTAGCACAATAATTCAACAGAGACTGGGCATTCTGAAAAAGCAATTCTGTGACAATACCATGCTACTTTGATCAGTTAATGACCAGATACAAGAGAGTTGAGAAGCTAATAATTTGGGGTTTTTTGGTAAAAATTAATTTTAACAGGAAACAGTCCATTTTTTTTCCTAACACTAGATCTGGATGTTAATCCCCAAATTCAGGATGTGTAATGAGAGAGAAAAGTTTTTTGCAATACCGTTCTGTAAAGCTAAAATTATAGGGAAGACAAGATCCCTGGCCAACATTCCTTATGAACCCATGTCTGGAAAAAACATTGTGGTTTCTCTTACAGGCTTTCCAAAAGTGTTCTAGATTTCTACTTAAAATCAAGTCGAGCCCATCACTGAGATAGGTGAACATTTCAAATGCTGGGACACTGAAGCCTGTTGCTGATGGAGTGGCTGAACACTGCAGCTCTGGCACTGGGGCAACATCACAATGAGGTTCCATAAACAGACTGGTTCTACGGGCTGTAGCCCCCCCAATGGTTTATTTTATCCAAATCAGTGATCTTTTTTAGACAAGCTCTTACCACGTCTCTCTCTACCAAAGGATAAAAAAAAGCTCACCTGAATTGGGGACATATTTCTTCATAAATTTACTATAAATCCTGTTGGCTCTATTAGCTGTTAGACAAACACACTCTAGTTTAGTAAGTTTTTGGATGAAATGACCCTGTTCTTTCCAGCTTTAGTGCCTCTCTGTCCTCATTTTATCAAACTCATAAAAACATTTCCTAAAAATATTCTATTATTGTATCTTTTAAAACTAATATTTTTTTAAAGCTACTAAGATTCTTGGAAAACTTAACTGTATTCTGAGTCCTTTCCTCTTACTTTCAGATCTCACTCCTGGTCCCATATTCTTTTCCCAAAACCAAGCAACTTTACCCCTCTTCTTGGCCATGGAAGGTTATTAAGACCCTATATCATCGTCAACATGGACAAATGCTTGAGGGTCTCAAAAGCTGATGAGCAGGAGTGATCAGAGATGCCAACAGACAGCCCCCAAGCCAGGACCCCAACAGCACCTACGCTGGAAGAAGGGCCTATAAAAATCTACCTACAGCTGAAGGCCTCTACAGAAAGATGTGTTCTGCAAGGATGCTCACAGAACTACTGCTCACATTCTAGAGGATTCATGTGTTGACAGACATACAGACCACACTGATAACCCGTTACACATGAAGGCAGTGATTCCCATTAGCAACACTGAGTACTTCCCAATAAGTCCTAAGCAATTCATAGGTCTTTAAGAATTCAGAATCCATTCTCTCATAGAGAAGTTCCATTTATGGATCACAGAATGATATGGGGTTGGAAGGGACCTTTGGAGATCATCTAGTCCAACTCCACTGCCAGAGCAGGTTCACCCAGAGCAGGTTGGACACGAATGTGTCCAGATGGGTTTTGAATATCTCCAGAGAAGGAGATTCGATCACCTCTCTGGGCAGCCTGTTCCAGTGCTCTGGCACCCTCAAAGAAGTTTTTCCTCATGTTCAGACATAATTTGCTGTGTTCCAGTTTGTGCCCCTTGACCCTTGTCCTGTCACTGGGCATCACTGACATCAGTTTCTCTTCTTACTGTCGATGGTATCCTAGAGTAATTCTGCAGCACCCCTCATATGTCTCTTAATGGAGTACCTCTAACTAGGCCAAAATCCATCTTCCTTTTTTTCCATAAAGACAGCTGACATCTTGAGTTCATATGAGGCACACTGTGCTTTCTCTGGCATATTTCTAGGCTTTACTTCATTATTTTATATTTATGTGACAGCAAAAAAAAAAAAAAAAACAAAAAACAAACCCTTATGCCATATGGATGTGCTGGTGTGGGGAAAGCAACCAAGCTCTGTTGAAATCAATGGAGTTTAACTGGCACACACTACTGTGCACGGAGCTGCAGAGCAGCCCAGGCTTAGGAACTCCTCGTGAAGACTCAGAGCTGGGCAACTAAACTGCTTTATGAGAAGTTTTGGAGGGAGTACAAACAGCCCTTTGTGTGCTCTCATGCCTGATAAATCGTTAAGTGGGGCAGCCTTTCACACATGTACAACCGGAAGAAAACTCAGTTTTTAAATCTACAATTATTACAAAACACGGCGATCCCTCTTGCAATCCCTAAAGACCTCCATATGCTACAACAATTTCAAACCAAAGTGAAAGAAGATCTTTGTAAAACTGCCACATCTCAGCCTCACTCACTCTGTTTGCAAACTGTGACAACTTAAAGCCATCTCAACAGGGGAGATGCTACGATATTGTCAGAACGGAGGGTGACTTTAGCTTTTACATACTTGGTCTGTTGTAACTCATTTGCTCGCTAAGGATCAGCTGTAGCTTGAGAAGATGCCAATGACTACTTAGGATATGGAATACATCCTGACTTCTATGCACACTCATTAAGGACGGCAGAGCAGGACCATGTGAAGAGGAAAAACCCTGTTCTTCTCAAAAGCTGAAGATAGTTTGGGAAACGGGAGGATCTTTGTCTGTGAGAATGATGCTTCAAGTTCAAGTCAAATCAGTGCATTGGCTTCTGTCTTTTCTAGCCAGATGCATTAAAAAAAAAAAAAACCCAAAAAGTGGAACATTGTCCCCCGGACAAAGAACATCCTGTGAACTGGAGCCACAGCACATCTGGGGGCCTGATGTTGCTGCTGAGTAATGCATGACCTGGGGACACTGTCGTTTCGCGCTTAACAAGTCTCCAGAGGGAAAGCTGACATTTGAAAGAGACAAAAAAGCTTCTTCATGTGATGCCAAGGCACCCTCTCCTGTTTCACTGGGAAGTGGGAGCATGTGAACACCACAGACATGAGCTCATGTAGCTACACTGATGTGAGCCACAGCCTCCCAGTCTCAGTGCCAACATCGAAAGCCATGTGCCAGGACATGTGGCATCTCACAGCACCTTTTATTTTCTGTTTCTGTTCTGCCCAGATTCCCATCAAAATTCTGGGTTGAAATATCAGCCAAGCTGAAGGTACAATCAGAGAGAAACTTCATAATCGTTGCTTGGGAAGACACCTGATTAATTTATTTAATTAATAAATTCCCTATAAGCCATTATTTACAATCCACTCACCACACAGCCCACCGTGCATCTGTAAAGTCAGTAGGATTTGGTTAAGATTTCACAGGCCAACTATTTGCCCATGGTGATACCCAGTGATCTGGACTTACAATTGAGATGTGGAGATTCCCAGTCTCATGAGCAGTTCATGTCTCTTGATGCTGGGCATGGAAAAAGGCACAAAAGACTATAACAAGCTGGGTAATTAGCTTCTTGATGGGAGCTTAGCACATGCAACAAGATGATGGCAACAGGTCTGACTGAGAAGATCCTGGGGTTTGACCCCTTGATGCTGCAAGGTAACAGACTAGAATAAGTTGTCTGAGGCTCAAAGCAGAATAAAACTGCTCCCACAGTATGTAGGGGTGGGCACCCCGAGACATTAACACGGGAATTCCTTCACATCTTCCTCAAGATCCATCAAGAGCATCTTCGGGCATGTTCTAGATGACCATAGTGACTCCTTCATGAAGGCCGCCTTGGCTGGCTACAAAGAAATACAAAGTTCTGATAGGCTTTTTGGAAAACAGAAAAGCCCTTGAGACCAGCTAAAGTTGTTTTCTGTCCCTGCTAGTTCCAGACAAAGTACTGGTAAGAAGAGGTTTCACTTTTTAAAAGGAAACATGTTCTCAACATGGTTCTTATAAATTAAACCACATCACTCTTTCAAAAGACAACCAAGGCCCTGCATGCATGATTGATGAAATATCCTAAACACTCTTACAGAGGGGAAATGTAACAAACACAGGGGCAGATCATAAGCAATATGCACCAAGGCCTGACAAACAGCACAGTGCAATAATACACATTTTGCACTCCACAGTGAATATTTGCTTCCTACACGCTTATTTATTTTAATTGGAAATAAAGAAACGCAGTGATGAGTCTTTATGTACTTTACGCACAGACATTTTCAAGTGCCACACAGGCCATTTCAGGCTGTGGAATTACTTGGTGTAAAGCATTAGAGCTCTCCGGATCTGCCTGCAGACACCAGCTGAGGAAGGGAGCCATCTCTTGGGTTACACAACTGATTTTGAGGAGCTGCTCGGGTTTCAGCAGTGCTATGCAGACTCCCTCTGGCTCACTGGGAAGCCGCCCGCCAGCCTGTGTGTCACAGTAAAAGCTGTGAGGTGGTTTGTTCCATGCGAGGGTGGGAGGCTGCCAATCTCAAAAAGATCATTTTTTGTTATTTGCAAACACAAAAATTGCTTTAGGCTCGCTGGACACGCCAAAGCCTTGATCAAAATCACGTCCCTTTCATGGGGACAAAACATATGTTCACATTATCCCAAAAAGAAACAAAGGGGCACAGGGGAGAAAGGGGAGGGAATCTTTTTATGTTGGTTTAGCATGAAAATACCACGCGTGGCTGCCAGTTGTTTATCAGCTTTTCCAGATCAACAATATGTTCTTTCTTAAGGCCTTTCATTAAAGAGTTTTCTGTCAATCTAACTTCTATTAAATAACAAAAACCAAATGGGGAACAGTCTCAGGCTCTGGGCTTGTCACATGACGCTGCTGTTTAAAGAGCTTTTTTGGTCACCACCTCACAGCAAGAGTGTTTTGGAGAATCTAATTCATAAATACTCACTGCTTTTGCTTTGGGATACTTCCCACGTGATTGTCTTTTTTTTTCCTTCTTTTTTTTTTGCCTGTGACAGAGGAGGGAGAATGTTGGCTGCCTGGGTCAGTCATCTCCACTTCTCCATCGAGTGGTTCTGCTGTTGGTCCTCTCTTTGCATTGCTGGTCCCTTCTTTGCATTGTGTGTTCAAAAGAGAATAAAATCTCAAAAAAGCAGGGAATTTCAAGTCATGCAAAGAAAATCTGATACTGGCAGAAGGACTAGGGAGAGAGATATGGGTTCCCTCTTCCAGGATCAGAGTTGAGGGAAACAGCTAAGCAAAGAAAAACAAAGTGGCCATATCTTCTAAAAAACACATCTATCCTTCAGCTTCAAGAGCTCTTCTGTGAACAAATACCACAAAGGAGATGAATGTGGTTTGTAGAGGAAGAAGAGTGAATCAAAACAGGTTTTCAACAACTCTCTCCTCTGTGGCAGTGAGGGTGAAAAACTGCAAATACAAACACACAGGATGGATTGCCATTGGGGGCAGGAGAGAGAAGCACTCAGGGTATCAGCTTGTGTAACTATAATTACAGGGACTCTGTCAATCATTAAGGTGAAGTAACTGGTATTCCTTCCTGCCGAGATGAATTCTCACACGCATTATGGCAGGTCTTTCCAGATGGCTGAGCCCTAAATTGCCACAGGCAAAGGAAATCATCCATGCTGTTAAACTAATGCTAAGATGGAGCAGGATAAGGCTGGGAAGGGTTGGCATTTGGAGTGACAACAGCAACCAGAAGAAAAAAAAAAAAAGGAGAAAGTCATCAGTCATCTCCGTTTCCCTCCTAACATCCTCTTCCAGGTGGTCCCAAGCTCCAGGCATTTTTATAATTTAAGGGTCATTGGTATGTGTTCTTTTATACTATCCATCCTTCTGGCATGGGCTTCACCTGATAACAGCCAGAGATAACGAGGGCAAAGAACCTTTAGTTCCTGACAACACCTGCTTTGCACAGGATGATGTTAGAGCTCCAAGCAGGGCTGTTTTTCTTCCTGTGTCCACCCCCAGGGTCTTGAACTGTGCTGGATGGGGGCACCAGAGGCCCTTTCACTGTGTCAGACACATCTCTTCACCAAACCTGCCCCAGTGTATTCTGACTGGCCAGCCTTCCAGCAACATTTCCTATTTTTAAATCATTATAGATAGATAGATAGATATACACACACACACACATATATATGTTTATAAAGCACAGCATAAATTGCATCCCAGGGCTTCAGCATGCTTTTTATGAGGTTGGAATCTGCCCATAGTCTCCTCGGGTCCATACATTTTACTAAGATGGGTTAATTGAGAAAAAGATTTCCAAGGCACAGTATCTGCAACACCTCCCAACAGAAACTGCAGGGAGTTGCCAGTGCTCAACAAATCTGAGAGAAACAACCCACACTGAATTTATAGCAAGTGAGGAAGTTAGTTCACGCTTTGAGTTCCTTTCATTTTTATTACCAGGGCTATGGCTTTTGTGTCCTTACAGCTGTCTGTCAGCAGTACTCCAACAAAGAGTGTGGCCTCAAGGGCCCTCCCTTGAATTTCAATCCTATATTCTGTTTCTTGAGACAACTTTAAACACATTATTTAAAAATAAATAAATATCCAAAGAAATACTTAGAATGAGTGCAATTTAAATGAACTCACATAGAGTAAGGATGATGGAGAGACAGTTCTTAAAAGGAAGAGTTCCCTTAGAAAAGTAGATGGAAGTCAAAAGACCTGCAGTTCATTTCCATGCATTACTCTTTTTCAACTCCAAGGATTTCTATGCCCAAGGATTTGCCAGCAGAGAAAACAGGTTTGGCTCTGAAGCTGCTGGTGAACATGTGAGCATTGTAACTTATACCTAGGACAGAGGTTGTACCAGGTGAAACTGCAGGACAATTCAGTCCACTTAAAGCCATCACATCCAACTACTTTTCTATCGAGCTCAGACACAAATGAGCAGACGTCGGCATGGAGGGGAAACGTGAACAATCTCCATAAGGTTGAGGATGAACAGTCACTTCATAACTCTAATTTTTAATCTGAAGTAATCTACAATAGATATATTTGAGTTACTAACATAAGAGGTTTTCAACCATAGCGATAATCCAACTCCTTTAACCACAAGTACAGAGCCAATTTACAGTTTTCACCATGGCAACAAAAAGAAGAATAGAATAAGTGGACACTTTCCCTCTGGCCTTGTACAAGTAGGTATCTGAAAAGGATTAACAATAAAGCTGTTGAGCAACATCAGCAAAAGGTGCCCATTTTAGCAATGTAGAAGTAACCTAGAAGTAGCATGAAATACTAAACAGACATTATTTCATCAATTCAGGAAAGAGTGACAGGTGAGGAGGACAGTCATGCAGAAGCCCTTTTAAATCTCATGTCTCCATTTCCCGCGTCCTTGTCCCCACACTATACCCTCTGCATTATCGTGTTCACATCTCCACCTGCAGAGAGCGATGGTTCTAAGCGCAATGTAAGATTGCACATCCCCTTCCTCCCAGCCCAGCCAAGAGATGCTATTTTCTTACTCCAGACAATCACTGCTCTGATAGACAACCGATTAGACCCCACAAAAATGCTATATGATGGCTGACATTCTGGGCTTCATTCCTGCCACAGTGCCTCTCCACACCGAAGTTCTGGGCAGATCATCAGCCTTATCTTTGAGCTTCCTGCCTCATGTCACAACCCTACTGTTATTTAAACATAGTTTTGTATTTAATTTAATTTCCTTGTTTTTGTTTAGCTTTGATAAAGAAAAGGAAATCTTTTCTAATCGGTTCAAAACAAGACCATTGACTCAAGACCAAGTTCAATGAGCTATCAGAGGCAACAGGATACTAATGGCTAATGCAAAAGTCTGAGAAAGAGTCATGGGAACAAAAGGCATTGGAGGAAGAACAACTTGTTCTTGAAATCTGGAAAGAGGAAGTGAGATTTGGAGAAAAGTTCTGAGTCAAAAAGCCACTGCAAGAGGGACTGTGATAGAGAATAAGCAAAGGGCCAGGGCGACCTGAGAGGGAGATCACAACGTAATGAACTGAGACTTGTATATGTGCATATATATGAAAATGCTTGTATATGTACATATATACATAAATACATATATATGATTATTTTCTCTTTTTTTTTGCCAAGTAAGGATGCTAGGAAGATAGACTTACAATCACAGAACATCAAGGAATTTAAAACAAAGTATTTCTGGTGGGAAATATCTATATATCAGCTCCCAAAAGATGTAATCACACACATGCTCAGAACACCAAGTAATCACTTACTGTTGACTTGACTACATGTCAGTGTAGAATAAAATGTTTTAAGAAATTAAAAATATAAAGGGGCCAGTTCTACTGAACTAGGTCAACATCTAGAGTTTGAGCCTGGCAGAAAATCATGAAAATCTTTGGTCCTGAGAACCAGCCGTATGAGAGAGCCTCATCCACAAGTCTTTCCATGAGCTTCAAGGAACTTTGGCTCATATCCCAGGACAGCCATTTTCAGGCTAGCTAAGGACAGAAGTGCTCATACCAGTGAATAGCATGAAGAGTAAGTCCAAGTCATAAAAATATTGTGCTAGCAGTTGAGCAGGTTAGAATATAAAAGTAAGTGAAGAAACAGATTAAGGCCAAACAGTCATATAAGAATTATCCAAGTCTCATGCATTTGCAGCTCCTTATCTTCAGCAGGGACACTTTTTTATTTAAGAATTCACATGAAAACCAAAACTGCAGCCATCAGAACCCATCCAATAATCACTGTCCAGACTTCCAGCCAAACTGCTTTCTCTCACAGCTGTCAGTCCAAAAGCTCTAACTTTTTAAAATCCTCCCAAGTACTTTGGCCCTGATTTTCATCTCTCCATTGATGCATAATAATTGGGTCAGATCTACCCTCCAACCTACTCCATGCAAAATCCTCAGTGCACTTTTACTGCATCATATCTGCTATTACAGAAACCCTGTTATGATATCCAACTTTTCATGCAGTGCTAGTTACTTATTTACTAGCTCTACAGACCCCAAAAATCCCTGGCTCTTTTCATAATTTGCTAAGACTGTCAAGGGCATTTTTTTCTCCATTGCTACTAATTCACATTAAGGGCCCTTGGTCATGCTCAGTAATAGCTGTCTCTTTGATCAGCACCCAGGTCAAATACCATGAGAACAGCCTTCCAAGAAGTGTTCAGCTGTTCTGTCTTCCATCATCCTAAATGTAGGCTCTGCCAACAAAATGGCTAGAGATTTCATTACCTTTACTATATTAGGTTCTTTATAGACTTCAAGCTCATCTTTATTAAATCTTCTCCACACATTTTCCCTTACATTCTCCAAAAACCTATCTCAGGGCTTTGTTCAAGTTATTTAGTCATCATTCTTCCATCTAAAAAGCGGTCCAAGACAATTCTACAATTCTATGATTCTATCTCCCTATTTTGGACTTAAGAGTTACCTGCAGAAAAAGTAACGTCATTCTTGTTTTTAATAAGCCTTAGTTTCCTCTGAGGTGTTCAAAGCTCAACATCAACATAATCTTATGTATTTATTGACTCCCAGAAAAGCTTTCCCAAGATGATGTTAAGCTAACAACTGGGTTTCATTTTCTTCAAATTTAAGCACTGTTTAGAGTTTGGTTTTTTTTTTTATTTGCAGTACCTTCTGGTCTCTAACTCTCTTTTGAGCAGTATTTCTTCTCTCTCATGTTAACTCCCTGGCATGGTCAAAAAGGAAATGTAAACCATTTAAATTCACACCATTCTGAGAATTTCACAATAAGCATATTAGTCCCTACACAGTCCCATTAAGAGTATTGGGAATGACACTGAAGCATCTCTCTAACTTAATCCTCCACGGAGGTCAAATAGAGCAGAATGTGTAACCTCTGCCATTCCAACCAGTTCACATTTGCACCTTTTTAATACTTTTTCCAAGCTATCCAGAGCCTGTTTGTGCTGCAAGTCAATTTGTGACAAATACCCAAGCTTTCTTAAACCTCCCTAAAAGCTGCAGAGCAATCATATATACATACAGACAGATATAGATATGTATATCCTGATCACATCCCTGCCCTCTCTTGAGCACCTCATGGACCAAGCCTCTCCCCTCTGCAAAGAATGTTTTCTTTATAAAGTAGATTGGACATAATAGACTGTACAGAGAAGGGAAAATGCTGAAACATTTCTTCCACTCTGGTTTCTCCCTTTTTCAGAATTGGGCATATTCCCTTGGAATTTATTCAAGCTTCCAAACCAAATCAGTTTCTAAATTCTTTGAGTTCGTGTAGGCCCTCCTGTTTTTAATAATGCAGCAGGAACACTATCGGCCCCTGGTGCTTTATTGGTCCTGAGAATTGTAATTGTCTCTCAAAGCTCCTCAAAATGTGGTATTTCTACAAAACAGCTGAGCTGTCTGGATTATGGCCAGTATCTCTTTTTTCCACCTCACTATTAAAGACATCACAGTATTTTCTCTATCTTTTTATAGTTACACTATAATTTCCACTTTCGTCCTTAAGCGTGCTCACTCACTCCTCCACACATGGATATTCTTGTAAAATGCATTCACATTATTAATACTTTTCTTCTCTTCTGTCATCTCTACTGTGTTTTATTATCTGGTGCATCATTTAACTCGTCCTTTGGCTTTATTCTAATTCTCAGCACAAGGTGGCTTCTCATTCTGAAGACAAACAATCGTCTCTGCAATAGCCCTCTCAGCTTCTGTACATAAAATTTCTGCTGCAAGTTTCCTCTCTCTGTTTCTAAAAAAATTTCTCATTCACTATCAACAAGTTTCTAAAACCTCAAACCTGCTCTCAGCTATTATCAGCGACTGGGTTTTCTGGAAATGTCAAGTATTTTGTCTTGTCTCATGGGCTCATGCATTCTCAGCGTTGCTTCTTTGAGGAAATACACTGAGCTGCTGTCTGAAGACTCTCTGGGTATAACTTTGTGCTTTGACTAAATAAATATAGTGTCAGACTGACTGATATCAGCTCCTTTTAAGCTTACAAACATCCTAGTGCTCTTCACAACTATGCTAGATACTGCAAAAGGAACTCATCTCTGTAGTATTTAATGACATGAAGTTTGGTGTCACATTTTAGAAGATCATTCTGAATTCTTTTGAATGCCACATAGAATACAGTTTTAATTTCACCGGGTGCTTCTAATGTAGGGTCATATAAATCATTATGATCAAAACAACCTGTACATTAGACTTCTGTTCTCTAAAACAAGAGACATTCACTGATAGCTTCAAAAACAAGAACTCCTGAATGCTGTCACTCATTAAAAAGACTTTTCCCGTTTCATGCCTTTCAGTCTTTACAATTTGGTATGTTTCTGGAGAGAATTATGCACTGTGGTTTTTTCCAAAGACAGGATGCTATGGAGGTCCAGTCTTTAGACTTAATGCTTCTTTCCTGTATTATAAAAATAAATTTGAGATACTCATTTTTCAAACAGCCACGGCTACGTATGAGACTCTAACTCATTTCATATAATTTGGAGGTTTTCTGGCAAGGTCAACTCAGAAGTTCCATGCTTCCCAATTCTAGTCCTCTCTGTGTAGGTCCTCTAGCCATAGCACTGACTGTTTGGGGGCTTGTTTGTTTGAGGGGGTTTTTTCCAGTAATTAACCAACCTGTACTTGTCATTTATCCTTCAAAATATCTGACTTATTTAAGAAACACTTCTGGCCACACCTCTACTACCAGCATTGTTCTTGCAGCCATAGGAGCACCTTTCAGAACATCAGGAAGGTACCTTATAGATGCCTGGGTACGAGGTCTGTAATGCATATTTAAGGACTTCAATGCTGAGAATTTTTAAAACTCAACCTAGATACAGTCTGAAATGCAACACGTTTGATCCAAGAGCCACAAAACTTTTGAGTGTGAAACAGTCTGAAGCAAGCAAGTGACAAGCTTGATCCAAAGATATTTTCGCATCATTCTCCTTAGATATGAGAAATACATCGAGATTCCTTTATTCTCCCTGAGTGAAAAAGGCACAGCTCTGCGTCAGTGTCCCAGGAGGAAGAGAAGGGGATGTTTCAGACCACTTTGGACATGAATCCGGGTTTAGAAACAACATTACAATGAACAACTAGTGCATGCCCATACCATTGTGCTCAGCTGAATGGAAGCAGACCAGTTCATTTCGGTATCATAATAGATCCTTTAATGCTCATTGCTGAAGTAGTTGTTTCTGTTTCAAAGGACAAATTCCTACAGTTTCAGAGAAAGAAGTACTATCCTGGCATTGAGAAGTTTGAAACATTACTTTTCAACCTGTCCATTTTCTTAGTATGATCATGTTTTGACCAGTGAAAAACACATTATATCCTGCAGTTTACTTCCTTGTCTTTATAGGATCTCTCCCTTTTTTTTGCTGTCCTGGTGCCTCAGATGAGACAGTTTCTGTGAACCTTGTTTGGAAAGAGACAGCATGTGCTTACGCTTTTAGGGAGTCCAAACTGTTCCTGACACTACGCTTAAGATTCTTCATTAAAAACAGCTGAACACAAGTACAAGGGATTAATTTATTTGTTCCCTAATTATTAGATCAATATCTATGTACAGCTGAGATTACTTAAGTGGGACAAGGGCAATATCTTTTAAGATGTTAAAAATGCTTCTAGCACTAAATGCATCTAAGCAGGGAGACTCACAAACTAGTTTGAATCACTTCTGGTTATAGTGGGTGGCACCTCCTAGTTAATGAGGTTTGTGAAGGCATTTCCTCTTCCTGCAAGAGGAAAGTGCATTCAGGATCTCCAAAACACTTGAAATCTAAAGTTCTCTGAGTTTGTTAGGTTGTGCAAAAGCTCAAGAAGGAATTTCAATTATGTATTTTACTTAAACTACTTTGGCAAGGCCCCTTGAATACTTCCTTTCTTTTTATCAAGATATCGATACGGAATTATTATCTAACTTAGTTGTATAAAAACAATAGAAATGGCAATGGGCGGAATTCTTCTCTCTCTTGCAAAAAGGCAGCATGGGATACCACCAAAGCCAGTTAATTTGTGGTGATCTCATCGGCATGAACTATGCTGACACTTTCCCTGCCAAGAGCAATTCTCTGCAAAGGGACTTCCTGGACAGATAAGGGTAAAGAAGCCTCCTGCGTATGTTGTTATTCCAAAGCCTAACTGATGAAACATATGGATGTTGAGCAACTCCTGGAGACCAGCTCAGTGCGTGAGACAGCTGGAGAGAGATGGCTTCAGAATTAGCACCTTGAGCTTTTGTACCGAGCACGTGCAACGAACTCAGATTTTTCTTCCTTCTCAGGGATTTTTTTCCCTAAGAAATCCATTTTTTGGTAACCTGGAGAGCCGCTATGAACAGGCTTGAGCACGACAGGCCATGATGAAATAATTATGAAGTTTACAGTGTTGGTACAATCTTTCCTATATATTTTTAAAAGCAGCCTAGCAAGATTGTATAATGAAAAATGGACTTATAAAAGTGTCATTCAACTGCTCTGTACTCACAGTTGTGATCAGCTCTAAGTCCTTGACAAAGACAGAACTCAAATACTGTGGCTAAGTCATGCCCACAGCCAGTAGTTTGCTTTCATAATTGCTTTTGTTTCGAAAAGTAGAGTCAGGAACAAAAGGAAGGCTCTGAGAAAAGTTGCAGTAACTCCTTGAAAATAGGAGCATTTTTCTTTTAAAAAGCTCCTAAACATCTTTTTCACAAAGAATTGTCGGGTCTATTAAAAGTTTAACAGCACTTTAGATAGCAATTACAAGTGCCTATAAAATTTCACTATCTATCTGCCTAGATTTGAGGGATTCTGGGACACTTCTTGCTCTCTTCAAGGTTCCATCCACAGGCTTGTGAGGATGGCTTTGTCCTCCCCAAAGCCCCCTCTCTGTTAAGCAAGCCAGTCTCTATTTGCTTCTGCAAGCATCATTTTCCTATTAGAAATGATGTTTTTATTACTCTCCTATCATGCTGAGCAGTGGGGGATATTACTTCTCCAACAGCTGGAGTGCAAGGCCTCTTACCCTGTGGGGATTTGGCAGTTACCAGTTGCAAACTAAGTGGAGCAGTGAGCAAGCTCCGCAAAGAGGATGTCTTTACTGTCGGCTAATAGCACACAGATCACTCCATTCCTGCAGAACTAAAACCAGGCCACTATTTTGCTTTTTAAGAGACAATAGGTCTCTTTCTCCCCTCCTCCAAAACAGGCCAGGCACAATAGCTCCAAAATGAAAACCTTTTGTGCGCGCATATTATTTGATTTCAAGCTGCCTAAAGTATAACGATGATTTTTTCAGCTCCTCGCAGCAGCTGCCAGCGTTTCTGACAGCTTGAACAAGGAGATGGGAGCACTGAATATCTTTGTGTGTGTTATTTGCTATGATTTTCTTTTTCCTTTTTTAAAACTTTCAAAAGACTGTTTAAGATATTGCTGCCAGCCCTCCTGGTAACCCCATTGCTTTTTCCTTCTGGAAGGAAGTTCAGCAAGGAGAGCCACCACTTTGCTTTAGAGAACACAAGCCTATTCTGTGCTAGAACAGAAACTTGCAAAGCCTAGGGAAAACTCTGGAGATAGAATGAGGGAAAAAAAAAACCACAAAGCCTCTCAGAAACAATAGAAAGACTCTTCTCAACTCATATATGAAACATTATTATTCAGAAAAGACTAAAACTCACACAGCCTATTCATCTTCCTCCCACCCTTTTCCCCACCTCAGTCCTTTTATAAGAGAGAAACTCCCAGAACTCACCTTTTATACATTCCCTGGGTGTGGTTACAACTAAGCATAAGTAATCACTAATGCAGCCTTAACTATCTGGCTATATAAGTGGCTCTGCAGGGCTTAAATACATGCATTTTTTTTTGAGTGGGGTAGAAGAGAGAACCCTTTTGATGACTTGGGTAAGTACTAGCTAATAAGGAAATTAAATATAGGAAATTTATTTTGCTATTGTTTATTTTTGCTTAAGTTGTTTTCAATTATACCACATCTTTATAGAGACTTTTCAAATGACTGAAGCTTTGCTATAAATTGTCCTGGTAAGAGTGTCCTGAGCAATACCTGATGAAGGACTAGATGACCACATTCAGGTGGACCACCATCCCTGTACTTGCAAGAATGTAAGACTAGTCCTGAGGCTTCCCTGCTCTTCTCCCAGGATGAGATCTGTGTTGTATTTGGGACACTTGACAGCTGAGAGCTTGGGAAAAAGCAATCTTCTCAAATCTTACTGGACCTATACCTCTCACTGTAAAATTTTAGATTTCCTTAGTGATTTCAGAATTCATCCATGAATGGTTTCTGTCATATGAAAGGTTAGAAATCCAGCCTGGGGGAAATACTGTAACCACAGACACCTTTGCTTCCCAGGGGAAGGCCAGTTCTCTATATCTTGCACTATTGTAGAAGTCTGTGGGTTCCTCACTTGTCCCGCTTTAGCAAACTCCTTGGATGTGTGAAAGCACGTTGCTTCTTTCCTCATTAGTTAAAACACCTGTAGCAAATCTCAATGTGTTTCTCCAGGCACAGCTAATGTGCTGATTGTTTTCTTACCCTAAACAAGTTCCCCTAACTTTTGGAAGATTTAAGGTGGCTCTTTGGCCACCTCTCAGGCCTGGCCAAAGCAGTCTCTAGTTTCTCTGCAGATGATGCAACTAAAGCCCAGAAAGCTGGAGACAGGATCTCGAGAGATGACAGTAGACTTTAAGGAATAAGGCTCTAACTTCCAGGTACCTGGGTATCTTCACAAATGGCTTTGAAAAATCCATGCTTTGGCTATGAGAAGTACTGAATGTCTTGGAGTGGAGATCTCAGAGCTGTGGCATCCTTTAGTCAACAGTAATTGTCATGTTCTCAATGGTAGAAGATTTTTTTTGTAGTCTCTTTTAGCAAGATGCAAGATTTCACCTTCAAACTCCTATATGCTGTCACTTGCTCCTAAGAAAGCCATTAATCATGACACTTCATTCCCAGACAGGACAGAGTAGGGATTTCACTGTTTTGCTTTTCTGCCATGTCATAAGCATGGGACTAGTGTGATTTTGGTTTCTGGCACATGAATCCTTTATCAAAGATTAGAGATCTGCCTTACAGGTTGCTGACCACTGAACCCAAGGGCTGCCACTCAACCATATTTGCAAAGTTCTGAATTAGTCTTCCCGTGTTGAATACTTGTGAATAAACTGTCTCACTTGGCTACCAAAAAAAAAACTTTCCAGGGAAACTAAGGCCACACTTACACCATGAAATAGGGTTCTGTATTCTGCTTTGAGGTGAGGCTGACCCAGGCTGATGATGGAGTGCACCTCTAGAAAGCATGCAGCTGTATTTTTTTGGCACTAAAGGTTTGCTCTTCCTAAGGCTTATAAACTTATTACTTTGTCCTGTTTGGAGAGGAGGAAGGAGAGAATCCAAACCCAGGGTGTTGCTATGCCCCATCTTTCACAGTGAGAACAGCATCTGGGTGTGTTCTGGCTCACAGCACTCAAGTTGAATTCTCTCAACCTTGTCGAATCCCAGGATCCAGTGGCTTTTAGCTCAGGCCTATCCCTAGCAATCATTCCTGGTGTTTGCAAGCACGGGAACAGAGCTGCTGCTATTCAAGGCATCTGTCACAGTCTAAGCCAGGGGCCTCCTGCCTTGTGATTGCTGATTTCAGTTCATTTCTCTGATTTACAGTTTCCTGATTTGCAGGTTGTTAAAATACTTGTAAAAAACACTGGTCTGGAAAATGTTCCTAAATAATTATGTTGATGACTAAAAATCAGCCTGAAAGGGCTTTAATTCATAGCAGCTTATACAATAAGGGAGATTTAGGGCGAGCTTTTATTCTCAACTCATATTTTTAATGTTTCATTCATGTTCATATCCTGTACTACAGACCCCAAAGTGAGTTTATATGGCTAAAGTCTAATTCTACAGTCAGGAACTAGTTCGTTCTCTGGAAAAGCTTTCTTAGGCAAATAAATTCTTCTCTCTGAAGGTTAGCGTTGTGTTTATGTTCTAGAGGGCTTGCGTGGAATTAGAGTCCCTTCCCCCTCGGAAGGGGATTGTGGGAATTGAAAGGTTAGAGTTAAAATAGAGAGTCTAAGCATCGGTGAGAAGCTGAGGTCAAGAGTGTGCCCTCTTTACTTGCTGCAAGTAAAGATCACAACTGAGTCTGTGCTGGGGGATTTGCACAGTGAGGCCTGAAACATCCTGGATCTGCAAACGAGCAAGACACATCCGAGGCTATTTTGATTGTTACCTTTGGTGCTGAGAGGAGAGAGATCTGTTGTCGCTAGTCCAGGCTCATGTTTAGGCCTGCAATAGTGTCATCGCAAGTCTCAAGTTTCTTATTTAACCAGTCCCAGCTGTGTCAAATCCTGCCTGCAACAGAACTAGAAGCTGGAATTAACCATTGAACCTCCCAAAACATCTGACTGATTGGCTCTATTGTAAGGTCTGGTTAGGACCATTTTGACATGTCTTCTCCTGGAAAATGTCTTAGTTAAAACTCTTCAGAAATGCATCTTTACTTAATGCCAGGACAACTACGAATATCCCAATGAGGCCTGGCCAGGATGGAAGGTGGGCTTTACCGCATCCCAGGGGAATAAGTTAAGTCTGTTGTGAGCTGTTTCTGGTTTTGAAATGACTCTCAGCAGGAAAAAAAGCTTGAGATTCCCAGTTTTTAGCGAATGAGAGAAACATTCTCTGCTCCGCTCCGTTTGCAAGCCATATTTAAAGGACTCAGAAGTTAACACAAATATCTGACTTCATTCAAACAAGACTTCTTACGCGGAGCAGTTTCTCCATTAATGTAGTGCAGAAGTACAGGAGTTTGTCCATCTGATGCAGGCAGCCCTGAAGTAACCGACTCATTTTCACGCAGCGTTGTGGGCCAAGGCGTAGGTGTTTGTCTGCTCCCATCAAATGTGACAGGCCCTGAGGTGCCAGAGGCTCAGGTGAGAGTTTCCTCCTTTACAGAGAAACAGAACTTCTGGAGGTCTTGCTAATACAGAATTCCTAAAAGTTTGGATCTTGCTTAACAGCCTAATTTCTTAACAGAACCATTAAAATAAAATAAATTTTAAAAAGCTCTGGTTAGTTAGTGCAGGTGTCTGCTTGGTCTGCCAAAAGGCAGGCATGAGGGAGTGTAGCTGTTTTCAGCTGAAACCAATTACCTTGATGAGTGAAGTAACTTGGGCTATAAAAACAGTGTCTCCTGGTGCATTAGAAATTTCAATATGCCCAACATCTGCATTTGTCAGGATACTTCTAAATGAGGTGACCCACCACCTGCCATGACTTGCTAGGCTCCTCTCTGTAGAACAGCGCATCCTCCTTGTTGTGCTATGAGGAAACATTTGTCTGCCAACATTTGCTTTGTGCCATCCTTCTCATTACACCCCCTTGTGCACAGCTAAGATGCTACGGTAGCTTCTTGAAGACTACTGTGATAAGATGATCCTGTAATGTGACCTTCAGCAAGAAGGTAACCTGCAGGTAAGGTACTCCTGAGCTGTGGCTGCCCTGGCCCTTCTGAAAACTGTTTTGAGATTGCAAACCCATTGCATGTTGTTGGGACAGTTTATAGAGTCAATTCTACTGCACAGTTACCTCAAAGTGAAAATAGGGTCTTGGTTAACTGCAAAAGACTCCACAACCTTTAAGTGTGCTGTATATGCAGAACCAGATGCCAGCCTTCCTTGAGGGGAGAACGGTGGAAGGACCCAAGCCATTACACTAGATCTAAACGAGTCAGAATTGAGGACCTATGGAGTCCTTATGCTACAAGTGCTCTGTGGCAAGTGTACCAATGGTAACTAGGTGGAGTTGTAAGCAATCAACTTGGGAAATGGTACATTGAAGGAATGTCCTTTGGTATTGTATTAAGTTACTGAGGAAAAAATGACTTTATCTACTAGAGGAACTAACAAAGCAATGAAGAAACAATGTCTTGATCAAAAGCTTTTCATCAAATTAGGATGGTGGAAGATGATCTAGTTCTGGGAAGGAAGAAAACAGGATATTCTAAGAGTTGCCATATCGTGACTACAAAGGTTATGATGGGCAGAATGGAAGAGAAGAGCAGCAGCTTACTAGCCAAGGTGAATTTGGAAACTAGATGTACATGTTTCTGAGGGACAGACATGTAAGATGACGCTTGCAGTGACACAAACTGCAACTCTGAGATCAACAAGTTCTACCCTCTCCTTTAGCAACTTCCCAGCTGCAAGCAGTTTAATTTGTAGTTATCTCCTTGTGTGCAAGTGAGGGTGAGAATATGGAAGAGGTCAGTTTTGGATGGAGGTGTGGGTCTTACCAATGAACTAGAGAAGTCTACTCCGCTCTCTGCTCTACCAGAACTTTTGCCACTTATATTCCTTAAGGGATCCCTTAAGGAACTACCAGGCAGGATGCAGCACGGACTGAGGTTGAGAGTTTTTAAAAGCCACTTCCACTTTGTTATTAACATGTGTGAATATTGAATTTTATTATTTCCTCTTTGATTTTATGACTATTGCAGATCATTCAAAAGCAAACTGAAAAAGTAATTTATTGGCTGGGTTTGTTTTGTTTTTGAAACCTGTAACATTTCAAAGTATCATGAAGAGTTCCGGATCACGCTCCCAACAGGGAGAATGCTTAATGAATTAAAAGAATTTGTCTGCAAGTCTGAACACCACCATAAATGGAGGGATAGGAGTCCATGTGGAGCTGTAAGGCCAGTTATGGTTCTGAGAACCCAGTGAAATTGTGCTGTAGCTACTGACAGAAGCACCTCAAAAGTCTGCCAGCTTTGCTAAGCTGCCCACTCCAGATATGACCTTCTAAAACTAGTCTGATGATCTCCTGATAACAGGTTTTCTTGGTACACTTCCACGCCATCCTGATACTTTGGGTCTTGCTAGAAAACAGATGTTCTTAGAGTACTTGACAATCTCACTTTGAACACTGGCAGGAACCAGAAACTGGAGAACTCAGAAATAAGGAACTTTTTTTTTTCTTATTGCACCTGATCATTCTTGAGCCTTGACACTGGGGACTAAGATTTGGGCAAGGATCCAAATTGGCTCTTCCCCATGAAATCCATTCTTAGGTCCCTACATGCACGTTAAGGTGAGCATTAAGTCTAGTGTTTCAGTTTTAAATCTCAATTCCCTTGCTTAGGTTCTGAGCCAAACATTTGCTTGGGGAGAGACATGCACAGCAAATGAGTAGCCTTCTTCCAGGATACCTATTTCCACTAAATGTGTGATGAACTCACAGATTATACTGAGTGGTTCTAGATCTTTTGTCCAAGAGACCAGCTAATTAAGCAGCAGTGTGGTCCCACCAAGTATATATTTCTGTTTAGCACTCTTCATAAAATATTCCCAGAGTATGGGCAGCACCATGACCTGAAATTACTGCCCATGCCATCTGCATTTCAGACAGCCATTTCTTCAGGTCACAGACTAAGCCTAATTAAGTCATCTGGAGGACTTGCTTCAAAGGATAGCCAAAATGGGAGAGGGATATGGAAGATGATTCAGTAAAAGTCCATACCAAAATGATGCACTGAGAACTATAAAGTCTAGGCTGTATCTATAGATATTTCAACACGATTTTTCTGTCATGCCTTCCTTCCCAAAACAAACCTCTTCAGCTTTTTCACCCAGAGACAACTGCATTTGACTGTTTACATGATGTTTGACAACTTAAAATGCATCTTTTGCATTGCAAAGGTTTCCCAGTATATATATACATTTGAATAACTGGGAACTCTCATTCAGTTGAGCAGACACCACCAATAAGGTTATTAAGTAGTCTTAAAATAGGCTATTGTCAGCTGTGTGCATACTGGATATAGCCATAACGCTTCTGGACCTCTGGGCTCCCTGAAAGAAACGTGAATCCACAGGTACTCTTATATCTTGGCTACTGACCAGGTTAATATGAACTGAACACAGCACCCAAACAGGGGGCTCCTAGGTGGGCCATCAATAATAGAGGTTGAACTTGAGGCCTCTGGAAGGGAAAGTATTGAGCTCTGAATTTCACTGAATTTTTAAAGTTGGAAGGGACCATAGAGATCATCTAGTCCAACTCTCCTGCTGAAGCAGGATTGCTCGGAGCTAGAGCATGTTACTCAGGACGGCATCCAGGTGGGTCTTGAAAATCTCCAAAGATGGGGACTCCACAACCTCCCTGGGCAGCCTGTTCCAGGCCTCTGGCACCCTCACTGTGAAGAAGTTTCTTCTCATATTTGAGCTCTGGCACTCTGAGGTTAGAGGTGAACAGTCAAGACTATAGGAAAGTTATTCTCCTACTACCTGGCTGAAAACAGTGCCCCACAGGTTAGATGCAGGTTATACCTATTGCTGCTTCTGAGGTGGTTGGGTTGGGGGTTTTTTCCACTCTATCTAACCCACCAGACTTAGGCCAGTACTGTGGCTGGGGGTGGTGGCGTGACAAACCATCTGAGGAAACTGGTACATGTGAAAAAAACCCCAGATTTTGTCTCTCCAGCAGACAACACAACTGCTTGTATTGACATACCTGAGGGGCAGCGTGGAACGGGCTCGCTGAAGCCTGTGCTGCTGTCACTGACAGTGCTTGTCACCTGGGGGCCTCAGGTTTGTCAGTCAGGTGGTGGCAGTAAAATCCTGAAGTAAAAAGTGCTTCCATTGTAGTCAGGCTGCTCCTGCAATGGGAATTCTGCACAAATCATGGCAGTGCTCTGCGCCAAACGTTCTGTAGGAATAAAAGGCAAAATAAGTAGTGACTTAAGTGATGCTACTGGCTTGCTTCAAATTATTCCAAATTAAGTCATTTTTGAACTTAAAACCTTTGGTTTAAAATAAACCAGAGAGTCATCAGGGAAGAAAAACCTGAGTGCCATGAAAACTGAGCTGTGAGTTCATGGATATGATTCATTTTCCCCTTTCCTTTCCATCCATTCAGGGGCCAGCCAAATCCATCTCTTACCTGGCCTTTCTTTACCCTGAAACTCAGAGTAATGGGAAGAACAGAGGAGTTGATGTGACAGGATGTTTGTAGAAGGCTCTGCCATAGGTGTCCTGTGAATTGTTCTTGATATTCCTCAGCTGGTGTGCTCTTTCTCTGAGTACAGACAGGTATGTTGTAGTGATACGGAACTTGGGTCTAAACAATATGTCTGGATGGTATTAACATGGGGTTTGGACAAAATCGTGTCTCTCCATTTCTTCTAAACTAGGGATGGAGAGGCCTTCTAAGCTAGAGATGGAGAGATCTCTCTCACACACACCCCCTCACATACACATACCCCCTCCAGAGTATGGCATGAACATCTGAAGGCCCTGCAATTACAATTTTTATTGTTGATGCTCACTTTCATCACATCTAACACAACTACTTCTAAGAACGTAACTCTTCACAATGTATATTGGCATTAATCTTCCAAAGAAGAATTTAAATGGCAGGGTGGACCCTTCAAGCTAATATAAGAGAGGTGATGCCCTGTCTGTTTTTAATTAGAGCTAGCTTTCTTAATGAGGTAATGTTCTCTTGTGCTTGGTTATCTCCTAGAAGACAGGGCAGCAGGCGAGCTGTTGGGGAGGGACACTTGAAAAACATCACAGGCAAGCTGTTTAATGTTAGCGCTATCATTCATCACCCGGGCTCTTTGGAGAGCCTGACAGACGGAGCACGTCCTGTGGGGACTCCATCAGCCTCTGGCGTGCTGCTTAATGCAATTTAGCCAGATGTATCAAAGCGGCAGGCGAGACCCTGCTATTTGGACAGCATTTATAGCATCCTGGGCAAATAGTCAGGAAATGTTCAATAATGTGCCTTGCACAAGTGTGGCAAGAAGCAGATTCTTAGAATGACGGGTTGCCAAGAGAAATCCTGGCAGTGCCTCATTCCAGCTTTTAGTCACATGCTGGTTTTGTTGTTATTGTTTGAGGGTTTGTGTGTTGTTGGGTTTTTTTTTTAAAGGCTGTCTCAGTTTGAGGTTTCCAAAGAGCAGATTTAAGGTGACTTGAATCCACCCATCTGGTTCCCCATCAGGAGGACGAATGAGAGCAGCAGAACCCCTGGCCTGCTGGCCTGCAGCGTGGACCTGGGCACGGGGCCATGCTGGCCAGCTGCGTTGTCCTCCCGGCAGAGAGCGAGCAGCGCAGAGCTGGCTCCTGCCACAGCCCCAAACGCTCCGCTCCCCATCCTAAAGGGATCCGTGGAGCTTGGGCGATCAAAGAGAAAATGCCATTCCAGACAGGGGATCTGGTGGGGGACTCTGGCTACATCTCTAGGCTACAGCGTGGGACCCAGCCTGGTACGCTGACAGCCTCCCATAGGGAATTCAAGAGGGGCTCTGCAGAGTATATTTCAAGTATACCCAACTGTTCGATACTTCAATAATATTAATTCCCAAATTCTGCAGTCTAGACCTTTTCCTGAAGACTTGAATATACCCACAGACGTGGCTCAGGTTCTGCCCTGGGGTACCGGGTGTGTGAGATCCCTCCATCAGTTACGCAGCAGGAGGATCGCTCTCTCGGGAGAGCAGAGCCTCTAAGAGGGGAGGCAGACACTCTGGGGAAAACAGGTTTTTGCTCTTTCTACTCTCTCTCCTGCTGCCTGGACTGGTTGCCACCTGTGGCTGCTACCTGCCACAGCAATCCTAGCCATAAGCCACGTGGGTGCCGCCAGCAGATGTGCTTTGTGGCACTGGTGTTTTGCTATTTAAGTCTAAAACTTCTTTGCCAGCAACGGGAGAAAAGAACAAGGTTAAAGCACTGCCCTGTGGGCTGCTGGCAAAAAGATGTGTGGCCTCTAGAGGGGGAAAAGCTTCTATGGGCCTGGAAAGGGAATAGCTGTGATGTGTATTTTCAGCCTGAAGGCCAAAGCCTCATTCAATTCCCAATGCAGAAGCAAAGCTGTCCTTTGCACCGTTTTTCTTAAAATTATAATTATTTTTAGATAGTTTCTCCCCCAAACCACTTTTCTGAGGAGACCTCCACTTCTCCTGAGGGCCAGAACTGCAGCCTGGGTGAGGGACAGACGTGCGACCCAGGCACCTCCTCATGTGCTGTGGTGTCAACTTCACCTGTGAATTCAGGCTTTGGCTCGGAGCTGATGCATAAAGATGTAAAATCCATCTGGGCCTTGCAGCCCTGGAAGGCGCTTTGATGATGTTTCCAGCAACAGAGCTGTAGCATGTGCAGAGCCATGCATCCTGTTGCTAATAAGTCTGCTTTTACACCACTCTGCTACACTTATTAACTTTCATTTACATATTTTTCCAATAATCTCTTTAACATGTGACTAGATGACCATAAATCCTGGAGAGTGAGGAGTGTGGGGTATGTTGGAAGAACAAGTGCTTGGGGCTCAGTTTAACCCTTGGGTTACCACTAGAAAGGCCGGGTCCCGAGCTGCCGTGTCCTGCTGTTAGCCCAGCAGAGACAGGTTGGCAGGGAAGGGTAAATGCTTCGAAGGGAACAGATTCTTTTCTTGTGGTATCCCAAAACAAAGAAGAAATTCGGTGCCGCTGCCAAGTCCCCAAATGCAAATTAGTGCAGAACGGGGCATTTGAAATGTTTTGCTAACAAGTACACGCCATGGTTCTGCATCGATATTTAGCTGTTGGTGAAATCCCATCTGTGGATTTAGCAACCAGGTTCACTAAACCAAATGGCTCGCCCCGTTTCACGATATGTGATGAAGCAGAGGAAACGGGGTATGGCTTGTTCAGGCAGGGCAGAACGGGGACAGCTGGTTGGTGTATGTGAAACACCATCTCCCACTGTGCAGAACAAGCGCTCAGCAGTATCCTGGACCACGTCCTCCGGTGACAAAACAGAGGATTATTGGGGGACGTGGAGTGGGAGGGTACCAACACTGAATTTCTAGGTTTGACTTCTCCCCCTACTACCCTTGGATTTCAGACCTCTCACTGAGAGAAATGGTGACAACTAGAAAGATTGCCCAATATATATTTTTATATATATTTTATACATATATACACATAGTTGCTTCCAATTACCCAGGAATAACCGTTTCCTCTATTGAGGCAGCTGCATAGATGGCTGAACAATCTGTCTGTTCAAACATATTTCAGTCAACTTTCTCTTGCTGATTTGGCAAGAATTTTTCTTTCTACAACTGGATTTCCTCCAGTAACAACTTAGACAGCCTTTTGACTTCAGGTCACGGCTGTATGACACTGAAAGATTACTTTCATTTGTCTCTCTCTACAAATAATGATGGGAAAACCAAAGGACTATCATGCCTCTAGTTGAAAAGGGACAGTTTAATTGTTTGTGCCACACATCCATGTGTCAGCTGGTTTTAGACCCAAAGCAGGATGGATTATCTCAACAACAGGGTTTGGGTCTGGCATTCAAGGGTACAAATCCTGGCATACGTCCTGGATAACCACCTATTTTTGCATCTGATTGTATGGAAGTAACTTCTCACCTCAAAAGGTTGCTGTAGGGACAATATCCTGTTATGACTGAATGGCTCAGAAGAGTGATGAGCATTATGGAAAGAAATCTCCGTTCCAGGCAACCAAGCAAGATCTGGAAGAAGATCTGCCAGCAGCAGCAAGGGTGAGCAGAAGGGGATAAAGTTGCCATCGGGAAGCTGAGGTCCACTCCACCTTTCCCAGTCCCACCCTTTTGTGACAACTCTACTCAGACTGTGGCCATAAAGAGTATGAAAACCTCTAGGCAGGTTACACCATATGCATTTTACACGTGTAAATTTATCCTGCTCTCACTAAAACTTCAGCATGGAATGACAACCATCCGCAAATGTTTCACGTGCCCCAACTAAGAGGCTAGAAGAAAATGTGGCCTTGATTAGCAACTGTTAATCAATTTCCCTCTCAATTAAATCTTGTTATTCCAAATACAGCGTGAGACTGCTCAGTTTGTAATGTACCAAACCGTATGTTGCTGCTCTGCGTGAGGAAACCAGATCCCAGTCTCCAAGGCTGTCGTCCTGGGGACTTTCACAAGCAGTAAAATGCTATTTTCACAAGATCAGCACTTTACTTTTCTGCAGCCATTTCCTTGATAACTTAGGGCAGATGACTTAGAGAAGTCTGCTGGGACTGAGTTTGATAAGGGCCCCTGATCTTAGTAATGCAGCTTAATCTCCAAAAGCTGGATTTCAGCACTACCTAATCACATTGGGCTCCTTTGCCTTTGCCAGTCCATTATTCTGCTGCGAGCTTCAAAGATTTTGGTGGCATAATGACATCTTCAGACCTATCTTTACTGTATTTCCAAACTCCCTGTGCAATCCCATGTCTCAGAGCCTATAATATTAATTTAATTGCCAGTTCACTGCTTTAGGGGCACCTTCCTTCATAACTTCTGCTTTGCTTGTAATGATGAGATCCCTTGCAGATGCAGTTAATCAGAACGGTTACAATCACTCTAGAAACACCTGCATTGGAAATAAGTCTGGCTTTTATTACTATGAATTCCTACTGCTGACAAGCTCTGGGAGGAGAGGATGGGGGAAAACCCAAGATCCCTTAGCACAGCTGGAATATAAATGTGAAATTTTCTTCCCATTTATTTTTCTTCTGTAAATGATTTAGCTGCTATTGATCAAGATTACCACCAAATAAAAATCAGAATCTACTAGCTTGTGGTGTTTTGTGTAACACACTCGTAAAACAAATCTATGCCTCCACCATTGGAACAGGCCATACTTTGTACTCTGACATGTACAGAGCTGGAATCACAGAATCACTGAATGATATGGGGTTGGAAGGGACCTCTGGAGATCATTAGTCCATCCCCCATGCCAAAGCAGGTCCACCTAAAGCAGGTTGCACAGGAACATGTCCAGGCAGGTTTTGAATGTCTTCCATGACAGAGACTCCACCACCTCTCTGGGCAGCCTGTTCCAGTGCTCTGCCACCCTCAAAGTAAAGAAGTTCCTCCTCATGTTTAGATGGAACTTCAGGGCTCAGCTCACAAGCATTCAAGAGCAGCAAGGATCCCATATTGGGACTTCTCATTGCAAAAAGAAGACAAAATAATTTAGTTGTTCCGATGGCCCATATCGTCTTTGCCTTCATGATATTAAGGACAAATACAAAAGACTGAGCTTATTAGTTGTAATGAATAGGTACAATAGGAAGCAGAGAAGTCAGAAGTGTTCAGGGAGCAGAACAAAGATGTGTAATTGACTGCAGGGTAAAAAGACTTTCTTAAGCCTGATGCAAGTACTTTGAGTCATATTTCTATTACTGTGAATCTCTGTTCTCTAACTGCTGGATAAGTGCCTGCACGTTGTGTCCAAGAAATACTAAGTTTTCAACAAAGCCCTACAGTGGAAAAGGTGACACAGTGTTTCAAAAGCCCAAGGTTCAGATAATAAAAGATCTTGGGATCCTGAAAATTGGCCAAACAAGAAATAAAATGCCATCCCTTACAGGAAACTGAAGGACATTCATGTCCTTCAAGGACAGGCTGGTAACAGTCTAAGAAATAGCTCCAAAAGTTCATATTTATTAAGAAATGTTAATCTACTCAAGTCTACAATTGTTTGAGGCTCTGGACACAGAGATAGAACTGTTTAAAAACTAAATACTACATTTAAAAGCTGTGAAAGATGTTCATGATTTTTCTTATTTTTTAAGAGGCTGGAAAGTGCTGCTTCTACGGTGATCTACTATAGGAAAAATAAAAATGAAAATGTCTCACTGTCTCCAGGACCGAATTCTCAGTCCACACAGAGTCAGTATGAAATGCTTCCAATCCACAACATCCTGCTTTGTCTCTCTGGATAAAAACTCAAACCCAATATATGCTCAAAGAAATGATATAGTGGGGGATAGTCTGTCCCAGTGCTTCTGCAAGAGTTACAGGAAAGAATCTCTAATGGAAAAGCAGAAAATATAGCCCCTTTACTGACTCCTGAAATTAATGTTTTCTTTTTCCTTCTCTAGGTTCTTAGCTTATCTACCTTTTCAGACCTAGAAACCATCAGAGACTGGGCTGACACAATTACTTCCTGGTTTTAAATAACGGCATTTATCATGCATATCCATGTAATTTCCTATCATTTAAGTAGCCTGGAATTGGTATTAGACAACCAAAAAAAGGAATGACCTTTTCAGAGAAGATGCTCCATTAATAGGAAGATGACATGTCATATTTTGAATGGAAGAAATATTCAGGGCCAGATCCAGCAAACCACTTAGGCACCTACAGTTGAAGCTGGATGGATTTCAGATATCACAATCCAAGAAGATAAGAGACAAACGCCATGTAACTAGACAGTTTCCGAATTTCACATTAAAGAGCCACCCAGTGAAATACATACAGAGTTTTAAGAACAGGGACCACTGAAAGGGAAGGGAATATCTTCTGTGGCTAGAAGTAATGGTCCCTCGGGGCCTGGCAGCTTCAACGGGAAAGCTGGAGAACCCCCTTCCCTCATCCCAAGTTATCTTCCAGTATGAAACGGGAAGAGGTGCATCAGAAACCCTCTGAGCTAAAGAAGGTCTAAAGCCTCTTCCACTTCAACAAGTGTTGTAACGTGAGGTCTGTTATAGAGAAGGTTGTCACGGCTGTCACCCTAGCTGGCTGTATTTTAACAGAAAGCCTGTCTAGTGAGGTAACGCAGCACCACCGTGCCCCAGACCACTTTGGGCTGTGAAGAACAATCTCATAAAGTTGGCTGAATCCAGCCTGAAGGTACTTTGAGTAACCTAAAGTAAGGCGAGGGGAAATGCCTCAGACATCCTTTTCTCTTTGCTGTTTCTCTCAGCAGCCTTTCACAGCCCTCTCAGCAGGATGGCTGATGTCAGGGCTGGGTTTGGGCACCTAACTCTTCACTCAGTGCACAACTGGGTACCTGACACACCTTAGAAACGGCGACAGTGTTCCTCACTACATTGGTAAGTGTTCAGCTGCCACTAATAACCACCCATCCGCTCACAACCAAGCTCCATTTCTTCTTCCAGAGCACTGTCGAGGTTGTGTTACCGAGGAGTGTCTAAACACAGGCTGCAGAACAGAAGGACTTTGCCTGGTAGGAGATAGGGGGTCACCGAGGTAACAGTCATTGCTGACTTCAGTGTACTTAAGTCAAACTTAGCCTGTGGTTAAATATACAAGTCCTTTGCCCTTTAAGGCTTAAAATAAATTTGTCTTAAACTACTGCATTGGCTTACATTACAAGATAAATTATGAAAAATAAGTTGGCCTCAAAGCATAGTTTTGCTTAGCTGCTCTGGGCATGAACCATTTCACTTGGACTCTGTTTTCCAGACCACCTATCTCCCTCACCAGGAGGATGAAGAGAAAATAATCAAGAGGGGCTGGAGCCTATTTAGACAACTGGCCAGCTCCTTGCAAAGGGCTCTTTCTCGCTTAGAAGAGAGAAGATCCACCACAGAGGAAAAACAAAGCCTGCTAAAGGCTGAACATGGTAATGATGCAACGGTATGATGCTATTGGTCAGAAAGGACCGGGTTCACTGGTTTAAGCAGGAATACAGTGTATGGTCAGGATCTACACCTTTCTTTTTTCTATCTCATCCCCCTCTCTCTCTTTCTCTCGCTCTCAACTTGTCTTCTTTCTCATCTTTACTACTACATTTATGTCAGTGCTGAACACACACACAGTACTGCATAGTACAGCTCTCATCATCCCAGTCACTTGACAGTGATGATCCCAGTGCCCTTTATGAGACCTGTAAACAATTACAGTTGAAATCAATAGGAATCCATCAATATGAGCTCTTGAACTTTACAACCAAGCAACAGGGACATGTATACCCTGAATCTTGTCTAGTAGCACGATCTATCTGACTCAAAAGGGGCACTGTATTAAAATATAGTGCTGATACCATATGTCATATATAAGCCCTAACAAGAGAGAACTACTAAACTACAAAGACACCTCTGTGAAGGCATTATTGCACTGTTATTGAACAGTGCCTTTCAACAGCAAGACTCACTGCAGAAATACAATTTTTCTAATTCCTGTTCCCAAACATGGCTGAGGATTACGCTGTCCTTCCCAAGTTTTATGAGAGCTCCGCAAATGCGACCCACTCCTCTTGATCTCATCAGCAAACTCTCATTAACTGCCTTGCTGCTACCTCTGTTGGTCAACACAGGCAACTCCCTCCGAAACAGTGAACGGGGCCGACTGCGCCTCACTTGCATTTAATATGTACCCTACTTTGGGTTTGTGCCTAGACTTGAACGACGAAAAAAGAAAAATTAAAAAAGAATTTATGATCTCATGAACCTTGAGAGCAGAGGCCCTTGAGCATCTCGTGAATGACAGCAGCACTCTTAAGTCTGGATCCCAGCCTGCGTTTTCAATCCAAGAGGACTGAGCGATGTTTGGAATTACATAGCGAGGAATCTAAACTAAACCAGGTGTCTTCCCAGTTTTGCCAAAAAAATAGTTTGACACATACTAGCTTATAAATAGATGGTGCTGCCAGATCAAACAATGATATATTGCACTGACCACTCAAACAGCCCAACAATGAAGCAATTTTCATGAGGATGCAATACTTTTTTACTTTTTTAGATTGAAAATAATAAACAGATTGGCTTGTATTATCATGAAAAATGTGCTAAAGGGTAAGGTTTGTGAAGAAAAATCTGACAAGTCATAGGTCAAAAAAGTTTCAGTTCAGGCTTGTTCATATTATAGTGAAGTAAATTATTGCTGAAAACTTCTTTCAAAGAGTTCCTTTTTGATTGGGTCTTGGTTTTAAGATGAGCAAACACTTTAAATGTGAGCTATTTCCATTGTTTGTGAGCAATAAACAGGGGGCTGAATAGAAAAGCAGAGACCACAGGTCATTCCCACTGGTGTAAAAGAAATGCTTCAGAGTGTTTTTCTTCCAACCGCAGAATGGCCCTTTATCTAACTGCGACTGTATACATCATCTCTCCATGCACAGGCACTAAACAGGGGGTTCTCAGCATCACACGAGGCTTTTCTCTCTTCTACAGGTACAGCCCATAAATCCAGTTGGCACTTGGGAAAATCAGACTGGCCAATGCAATGCTGACATGACTGACTCCAGCCCAACCTGAAGGCAGTGAGATAGCCTGGGAGCAGAAGTCTTTTTCTAAGATTTAACTCCCTTTGCTGCAACTGTTTGCCATTTAATTTGTTATTTCTAAAATAAGACTGTTTTGACTGTGATGAGCAGTGTCTCTCTCAGGACAACAATGATTTGGAGTGGAGAAGTGATGTAGACCAGTACAGCTGCATCAAACCGCAGGACCAAAGAGCGCCTTGCACCTCTGGTGTCCAAGCAGAACTACTCAGTGCAAATGATTCATAGAGAAACCTATTTTTCCCGATGGGCTCTGGAGAGATGCCTGACTATGGTGATAAGGAGCTGACAGGGAACCAGCCATGCTCAAATGCCTTCCAGTACATCTAAAGACATGGAGAAAATCTCCTTCCCATATTTAATGTCTTTGGGACCCTTCCAGTCATGTCTTTCCCTTCTGACAGCCTTCCAGCTCCTCGGGACTTTCTGGCCCTCCTCAATATCCTCCTCTGTCTCCTCCTCCCTCAAGGACAGCTCTTCTCTTCTCGTTCTGCTTCTGCCCGGGAGGTTCCTGGGGAAGAGGCCGCAGGTGGTGTGGTGTGTCCGTGGCTCAGTCTGTCACCGGGACATGCTGCTGTCAGCTGCACCTCTTCCTCGCTCCAAGACCTGCTCCCATCCTTTCAGACACAGATTTGATCCGATGCAGCAGCCACAACTCTCCCCCAGTGGCTGTTTCTAGCAGAGAGGCCCGCGCTCCGCCATGTGAAAGTGCTCAAACACACAGAGCACATACTTTTCCAGGCTCCACCGCAGCGTCAGCCTTAATGAAACACTTAATTATCAGACCTCAAAACTCGGGATTTCCAAGCAAGACAAATGGATGTGATGCATCGGGGCTTGGCTGTGCAATCCTTCCTCTGCCGAACACTTGCTCCCAGGGACAGGTAAAACTAACAGGAGAAACACAGAGGCTGCATAAAAGCTTGCCTACTGGTAGGAATGAAGCCATGCTGGTAACTTGTTCTGTCACCAGAAGAAACACCCAGTTACAGGATCCAAATAGCTGCTCAGCATCTGGGAAGCAAGGAACTAAATCAGAGGCTAGAGACCTAAGGATTAGTCCAAGAGTTAGAATAGGAAATACTGAAATCATTGAGCTCATCGATTGAAATAGCCTCAGCCAGAATAGGCAGATCTGGCTGGAAGAGAAGAGTCTGGGATGACTGGATCCAAGCAACAGATGCAGATAAGAGACACCACTGAAAAGATGCCACTGAAACTGCAGCTCTTCACCCATTTCCACTTTCAGAGCAGTTTGGTGAAGTCCACCAGCAGCTCTCTCCCACCGCCGAGGCATGGGACCAGCCACGTAGAGAGCACTAAATTCTTAGATTCCACAAAAGGTTGCATATTCTGGGCCAAAGAACGAGCACTTCAAACCATGGTAGCAGTTTGCAGGTTTCAGGCCACAGGGGGTTTTGCAGTATTGACCATTTGTTTTGTACTGAGCACAACGATTCACCCAGAAATCAGACACATGCTGTTTCTCCCTCCGGGCCTGCCAGCCTCAAAACACTCACCAGCTTTTTTTTAACATTACAAATTTAAGATCTACCTGCAAAATATAAAAAGCCTCCAGCATGACAAACGTGCAGAATGAGAGCAAGAGAGCTTAGGGCTGTCACCGCTGTCTGCAAATCTCTTTGGTAGCTGGGAATTTGTGAGGTGGGAGGTTTTCAGTACTGATCTGCGATTATCTGAAATGGATGGTATGGTGCTCTGAATTTTTTTATCAAATCTGCAAAACCAGTAAAAGAACAGTTCTGGTTAGAAGAACTCTTTCAGGGCGGAATGAAAAACAAGAAGAGTATCTGGTGTTGATCACAAGGAGAATAAGTACTATTTGCCCAGAGAAAACAAGATTTTTCCACTAACCTCTTCTTCTGCTTTCTCAGCAAATTTTTCTGTTTCTCTAGTCTGCAGCCCTTCTCTAGCCAGTAAATTCAATATCTTGTGAGATCTAGAGAGAACAAAGTGAGCATTAGACAGACAAACAAGGAAGGGGTCAATTATTGTATTAAAATCCCCCAGTGCATTGTTTTAACACAAATTTCACATTTGCTTGCGCATGCTTTTAAGTGATTCCTTATTTTGTACCTTATAAATGGGCACCAGATGCCAGAGAGAATGACTGAAATTGCAGTGAAACTCGAGATCAAATAAGTTTTGCCCTGACCTAAACCTACTTAAGAAATATCATACACGCTTTTCCTCCCAAAGATTTAAAAACAAGAAGAAAAAAAAAAAGCCTTTCTCCTAATTTGTCACCTTAAGAAGTTGACATGGAGAAGCATGTGCACAAGTTGCAAAATCTCACAGACTTTGTCACTCCCGGTCACTCCCCTGTTGAGGCACTGAAGAACTGGAATTAACCTTGTCTTAAAATCACGAGTTGGCTTTCCTTTCCCAAATTCAAACATCCAGCAGCTGTAAAAATGGCATCCAATCAACTGCTGACTCTGCCAATTCCGCAGTGTTCCTGCTCACGTCCATCTGTCTCCTCCTGCCACGCTGCAGCACATCAGCCGTGCAGTGAGAAGGTAGGGCAGCAATTGGCTTGTTACCCGTGTGTGTGGGCCAGTAGCCAAGTGATTCCACTTAATAAGCTGGCCATAGATCCACCTTTCATGTCGAAACATGGGGAAAATTAGGAAACTCTTTAAATTAAATAATTCTACAATTGATGTTCTGCTGGTTGTTTTTTTTTTTCTTGAAAGTTTTTTTTTTTTCAAATTTTTAATTAGAAACACTTTATTTCTCTCCTTTTAAAGCCCTCCTGGATTGAGTTAGCTGGATCAAAGAACAGCAAGTTCTATACAAGTAAAATCATGTTAAGTTACTGAATCTTTTTATGAACTATCTGGCTGCCTGCAGTGTGGCTAAAATACTTTTTTTGCCACCATATGAACTGAAGAGAGACTGCAAGCCTTTCATCAGACACTGCTTTCTAAGAAAAAGTGCTTTTAGATATAACCTGTTGCCTCACGTTAACTTCAGGCTCTCTCAAAGAGTATTCCTAACTATATTTTTAACAATCTGGGATATTGGAACCAATCTTCTGCTCTGCCACAGCACAGTCATGAAGCCAGGGAGCTAAGCCTGACCCAAGCAAGGCCCTACACAGCTTTCTAGAAGGAATAAGTCACCTCTGTCTTGCTATAAAGCAAAGACCCACTGCTTTTTCCTCTCTAGAACATTGTAGGAGTTTCATTTTCCCACACCTTGGATCAAAAAAAATGTTCTTTTCTGATGTTTCCCCTTGTGTGATAGGAACTGTACTCCTCTTCACAGTCCACTAATTATAACCTTTGAACCAAATGTGCCAGTTCCTGCTGCCTTTTTATGCAATTGCTGATTACTGACAGCATAGAGAGCTAGTGCTCACAGTGGATGGTGTCTTCAGTCACCCTGAACATGACTCCATTCAGGACACCCTGCCGTTTGAGCTTGCCGTGGGTCTCACCAGGCAGGTGGTTCTCCACGGAGAACCTCTGACACCCAACTAGGCTTTGTGAGAGATAAAAGACATGGGCAGGTCCCACTCCACCTACTGGAAGATCTAGTAGGCACTCCAATGTCCAGCACCGGAGGCAGGGAGACCCCCAGTCCTGCCTCCGTAGGCATTCCAGCCACCTCTGCTCTTCCCAGGCTTCTGGAAACACTTTATCTCTCCTGTGCTTGCTCAGGAGCCACCACAGCTTCTGCAACATCACAAATGTGATTTTGTTTGCACACGTGTCACTTCAAACTTGACACCTTCCTTATATGGATAAATAACATAAACGAAAGAGATATGAAAGAATTGGATGTTCCCATCATTTGTGCATGAATGCTTTCCACATGGGTGGATTTCACCACATTCCACCAAAAGGTGCCTGCCAGGTTTTCAGAAGTTGGATCAGTTTGGCTGATCATAAAGACATCTCCCAGCTATAACCCACCTTGAAGGACAGGAGCCTCCAGTGGTTGAGTGAGCATCCATCCAACCCTTATAGATGTAAACAAAAGCTGCAGTTTGTATCGTGTTAATTCTAAGCTGAGAGAACCAGCAGTGAACAAGACCACGGGTCTTCTTCCCTTAGGACAGTGGGAAACAGCTTATCTCCATCAGTCGGAAAAACAGAAAGAAGAAACGGTGGATGGGCATCAAACTTACAATTTCAGTATCGTCCTATGAATGCCATGACAGAAATCTCTCCTCCTTTCTTTAGGGAAAATGGCAGTTGAAAGGAAACAGCAGAAAAGACAAGAGAATTTAGAAAAAAATGGGTATTGCTGTATCACAGAGCTCTGACACAGAGATGAGTGACTACAATGAAACAAACTACCACACACCAACTTCTCCCAGTCCACACGCACGCTCATATCCCTGGGGGACATTTTTTTGTTCAAATATGGGGTAGCTTTCCCACGAGTTAAAGAGAAAAACACTAAATCTAATTACGTTCCATTTATTGTGGATTGTCACAGGGTCAGAATATACCAACAGCAAGTTATTACTGGGCAGCTGACAGCTGCTTGCTTGTGTGTCAAACCCTTTAGATCAGAAGCTGAGCCGAGTCCTGTTCCTTTTAAGTCAACAGAACTTCTCTGAGTTCTTTCACCATGTCCTAACTAACACTGCTCTTTACGGCAACCTTCAACTATGAAACACCAGGGATTGCCTAAATTAGACACCTGGTTTTATATTGATTTCAAGTTAATATAGTCCTTAAAATGGGGGTGGGGTGCTTAACGGCTTTGAAAAGCAGTACTGCATCCGGCTCTGGAGTCCTCAGCACAGGAAGGACACAGACCTGTTGGAACGGGTCCAGAGGAGGCCCACAAAGACGCTCAGAGGCCTGGAGCACCTCTCCTGTGAAGACAGGCTGAGACAGTTGGGTCTGTTCAGCCTGGAGAAGAGAAGGCTCCAGGGAGACCTTAGAGCCCCTTCCAGTCCCTAAATGGGGCTCCAGGAGAGATGGGGAGGGACTCTTCATCAAAGAGTGAAGTGATAGGACGAGGGGGAATGGTTTTAAATTGAAAAAAATGGGAGATTTAGATTAGATAGTAGGAAGAAATTCTTTCCTGTGAGGGTGGTGAGACACTGGAACAGGTTGCCCAGAGAAGCTGTGGATGCCCCATCCCTGGAGGGGTTCAAGGCCAGGCTGGATGGGGCTTTGAGCAACCTGGTCTGGTGGGAGGTGTCCCTGCCCATGGCAGGGGGTTTGGAAGCCAATAATCTCTAAGGTCCCTTCCAACTCAAACCATTCTGTGATTCTGTGATTTTGCCATATATTCGGAGAGTAAAGAAACATAGGAAGTAAGTTTGGGAAGTCACTTGTGTGATCTCTCGCTAAAACTCCAAGGTACTATTCAACAACCCAGCCTTTTGGAAACTTTTGCCCACTGCTTATAGGACACACTTCATCCTATTGACCTATAGAAAAAGTTGTTTGCTTCAAAGCTTGATAGGTTGGAAACTTTCCTCTTTCTGCATACAATACATAACTGAATAACTTCCGGAAGCGAAGTTGCTGAGGGCCAAACCCTGTCAGTGGGAGCTTTGCCATTCGCTTCATTAAAACCCTAGTGTGGCCTTACGAGAACAATATATACTTTATAACTGCAAGTTAAATTCAGTGTTGTTGCGTAAAATATTTTCTCTCCAGCTGACAGCACAGGAAAGTTATGCCCTCTGGTGCACCTCTATATTCGTATCCTACATGAAACTCTTTCAGACCATGCCATCTCTGCTCTGGTTGTCAGCCCACAATTTTGGAAGTGAGAGCGATGAATTTACTAGTTGATCTTAACAGGCATTTGAATTCCACCCTCTGTTAAAAGACCCCTTTATTCTCCTGCTTAGGTTTTGGAGAGGACCTCACAGGATCAAACTCTTCCACCACTTTGATGGCTATTAATGATTTGCACCATCAGAAGCTGAGTTTAGCACAGAAAATGTCCTTGGATGACCCACCAGCAAGAGGTCATCACTATATATCCAGCTCTTAATCCATCGCTATAGCTCTGATATGCCTGCAGAATTTGGCATTTCACTCCACTGTGCAAAACCTTTGGACTCTCTGGAATTTAGACCATTTAACTTCAAAGTTCAGGCTCATTTGCTGGTGATGGGTAGTCTCACTAAGCAGCCCAGTGTGTTTACTTCTAAAAAGTCTGTCCCATATCCTGTTTTCTGGGATGTTTATAAGCAGTCTTGGGATGCTCATTGAATCTCCATCACTCAGACAGAACATCTTAAGTTCAGGTCTTACCTGAGATGACACACTGGGATTTGGAAGCTGGAGGAAATGTCATTACAGACCTGTGGATGCACTTTTAAACTACCCGATGGCCTAAATATTGTAGATTAATTGCCATTTACCAGGTTTCTGGTGAGGCTTTTGCTGCCTTCTTAATGTCCACAATACCACAGCTGGACTTCCAGTATATCTGCAGCCCCAGCACAACCATTACTACTGCCACATCATGCTATGATTGGATCATCCAAGACTATAACCCTGACACAAATCAGCTACTGCAAATAAATTTATTCTCTGGTTAACCACAGCACCCCACTGGTGTGTATAACTAAGGCCAGTGTGGATATTAGCAAGTAGGCAGGTTCCTATGGCAGCAGCCTGCTAAAGGGCAGCAGAATAATCTTTGCTCCCTGTGGCTTAATTTGCCCATGGCTTTGCTCCGTGGAAAGTCAGGCTGGCTGGGAAAAGGGTAGGATAAAGGCATTTTGAGTAGACTGAAAAAAGAGGGAAGAATGGAGGTCTGAACAGCCAGAGGCAAGGAAGCTGCAGCACTCGGATGAGTGAATCCTGGACAAAAGGTAACCACCGAGAACAGTTAATAATAATCCAACACACAAAGGCACATCAGAGACAAGCACTCCAATGTTAAATGCTTTTCACAAAAATCTGCAAATGAGCTAGCACTAATGAAAACAAGGGGCTTGGAAACTGGATGGTGGCGGGAGGAAAGGAGTGTTTGTTGTCTAACTTGCTCCTCCTGCCCAGACCTGCCAACGCAGCTGGATTCTGACTTGCAGCATCATCACTTTTCCAGTCTTGGCCTCCTGAACCTGCAAACAGCCCCTCACTCTGACCTGCCAAACCTTTGCTATCCAAACTTTTCTTCCTTTGAACAGCCTGATAAGGGGCCAACCTGTGCAGTAGCTTCTCACTCTGCCCCGAAGGGAGAATACAATGAGGCCTATAAAGCCAATTGCACTTGTTACCTGGGGCAGCTTTTGAACTCTGCACGGAGAGGCTGGAATGCCCCCTTCCACTCAGCAGAACAAAGGCCAGCCAACCTGCAGGGTTTTAAATCTGAAAGTTAAACATGAATGTGATTAATGCGTGGCTTTGAATTTCATGTATTATTGAATTGTATACATTACTCCGGGCTCGGAGGTTTTTCCCTTTTATACTGCAACACAAATGTATGTTCTGTTTGGGAGGGGTGCAGAGTAGAGAACACCAGGCAAAAGTATTTCCATATGTATTCCCCAAATTCTCTGCCTGAAGGACTTGAGCGAGCCGGGATTTATACTGTGTTCCACTGACCCCGAAAAAAACAACTTGAAACAGATTTAGAGAAGATGCACTGGAGCTCATTGCAATTGAAACGCTGGATACTTATTTGACAGCCTCCAGGAATCCTTCCAGGTCCATCCCTTCCTGTGAATCTGCTAAAGCTCCAGAAGATTATCAGAGTTAAGCTAATGTACAGGATGCTGGGTTGGAGGAGACGGGTTGCCCCTGGTAAGAGTCATAAAAATGATCATCTCTTGTAACCGGCGCTCCAACTCGCAGACTGAGTCCTTGATCCCCATTTAAGTCATAATCCTCTGATAGGAGCCAGAAAGCTGGACCACACCACTCCTGTATGATCCTGCTGGCTTCGGTGGAATGCTGCGTGACCAGAAGAGTATCCTGGCTTTTACTACTGGGGAAATGTTTAATGTATTTTTAGAAACAGTCAATTAACCCCATTCGTTACATACAAGGGGCAACTGTAAAGTGCACCTGGACATTTCCAGTCAGGACCTTTTCAATCTCTGTGTGGCCTTGGGCAAGTCTTCTGACTTTACCACAACAAAACAGAAGACTAACAAAGGTGCTGAGAAATGCTTGAAAATTTTAGTTTAGGGGATGCAGTTCTTTTTTAATTAGAGGGTTTCCCTGGAGAAATCTTAAATATCAAATGTCAAACAGCCAGTACCTGGTAAGTGCTACCTGCCTTTCTGCAACAGATCTCCTGTTGCAAGTCCTGTGCATTTTCATTCATCCATCCCAGCCAGGTGAGTTCTCACTGCATTAGTGATGCTGTATAGAACTGAGCAACACGTCTGCATAAATGATGAAGCTACAAAATTCAGTGCTCTGACACTTTTCCTCTACGTTACGATTTCGATCTCCTGAGAAACACCTTCAGCTTTGCCTCAAAGACAAGACACTGGTTTCTCCCCAACATCTAACTTGGTCAACTAGTACTGAATGCACTCAGTGTAATCACAGGCCCCAGGGTGATGAGTTTATTGAGATCATTCTTCAGTATCCAGCCAGATCTTCAGAGAACTGTTGGCATTTTGATAAGACCACTGGGAGGAGGGATTTGGAATTGTATCATACACCATCACTCAGCTTGCTATGGTTGATTCTACAGGGACCACCATTATAACAGTGAGCTGGCCTTTCATGGGATGCTTCTCCTGGAAGAAATGATAGATGATATAAGGAGTTCCCCTTTCCCATAGCTCAGATCTAGATGTCTTCGTGTAATTTTCCATACCATCTGGAAGATCATTTTCTTGTGGAATGAAGCAAGACTATTACAGAAGGAAAGCTCTGTCCCCAGAAATAGTTTCTGGCTCAGGAGGATGATTGACCTTTCTTCTGAGCAGGAATAGGAATTCTGTTGCCTTGGGACACCTTCAAATTTTTGTCTCCTATGCTTTGGCCATGACTAGCCCTATGATTTCTGGATATGAATATAGCTTTATCTTTACAGCACTAACAACTTTCCTGGCTTGAAAAAGCTTATTACGGAATAATGCTTCTTTAATTCTTTACTTCCCAATCAAAAGGTCCAGAGGGTGGATATGGGAATTGCAGCAGTGATTCTTAGACCTGATTTAAGTCCAGTACTAATTTTATTAGTCTTCCTGAAATACGTATAGAAAAAATATTGACCTCTTAGGAGCAGAGGAGCCCAGAATATCATACTATTGATCCATGGCCTGAGATCAGCCCTGCAACTTCATTCTTAGTCTGAAATCTGGCAAATGCTGTGCACGTGTGTGGATCTTACAGAACCCAACTGTAGCTCTGATCTCTTCACCGCAAAGACTAAACCTGCTGCGTCTCCAGCTCACCTTGGTGCCGTACAGACGCAAACCAGACAAAGCATGACAACCCAATTTCTGTCAAATGAGTGAAAGTACATTATATGGTACTTATGCTGGCTATGCAATTTATGCTTGGGCCAGAAGGACAAATAAGCTTTGAGCAGGGAACTGGACAAGAATGCTCTTGCAGTTCTGTGATCCTCAATCTGGCCATAAAGCACATATCAATGTAGCAGTCAAATTTAGCAAAAATGTAAAATACATTTTGGTCCAGACCCCAGAAACAAAACAATCTCTATAGTTCCTCTGCAAAAGGATGCTTGCAACCCTCACATACTGCTCCCAAGCCCAGAGAACTGCCTGTTTGCTGGAGACATCTGCATCGCTTGCACTATTGTGTGCCAGCAAGAAGGCCTGACCTGCATCTGAACTCATTCCAGGGATATTTCAATAAATCTGCAGTTTCCCAGTAAGCCCAAAAGTCCTTGGTTAGGCCATCCCTGTCCTGTGCAAGCTAAACCAACTCTCCCATTTTTAATTTGGCATGGCTGGTCCTCCCCAAGTCTCCTAATTAAATGCAAGAGGAAAAAATAGAAAGCCTGACAAGTCCCACCGAGTGGCCTCTCTTTCTGTGGGCTCATGTGGCTCCATTCTTGGAGGCTGACCCAGGGCACAGCTCTACTCTTCCCCATATATTTTCCAGTGGAAGCATTTTTTTCCCCTTCCATAGATGTATTCAGACTCCCAACTTCAAATTCATCAAAACTGTCACGGACCATTTGCGGGATGGGAAGATATTGTGGGTCCAATCAGCGTGGGTGTCACAAATAATTATCCGCTGCAGAATGATCCCAATTAGTAAACACCCTGCTAACAGGCCACCTCCCCAAGGATGCTGATTGCCTGTGACAGTGTTTTTTTCAGGATGTCTGCTGGAAAACTACAACTCAAGCTTTTGTGGGCTGGCTTCTGGCAAATTCCTTGTTAACCCTACAAAAGAATCTACACATGAATAATTAAAAATAGATTGGAGTAGAAATTTAAAGTACATTTAGCTTTGTCACCCAAACCCTTTATAACAAGACCTACTTCTCATCTGGAATAAAATGGAAATTCTACTCCCTGTCTTGGCTTGTACAAGGCACTCTGTGTTTTGATGCTTTGCTCTAGGCTTTTGGAACTAAATAAAGATTTCAATATAAACACTGCCTTCCACTTTCTCCTTTCTTCTCTCCTCTTCTGTTGGTGCAAAACTTTTAAAGAGTTGCCTGAAGGACCAAGTTCAGTGAGTGTTTGAAAGCTAGATGCTTACTCCTTGCTTAAGGCATGCTGCCTTTTCTGCTGTATGCCACTACCTAAAAGAACAGCCTTTAACAATCACAAAGCTATTTTTATGGGATGAAATCACAAAGACAGGAGCAAAACAGGAGCAAATGAATATAAAAAAACTAAGTATTATTTTCAAAAGTAACCATTTCAATAGAGAACACCCAGTTCTCTATTGAAATGGACCGGAAAGTGATCGGTCACTCCTCTTCACACTGATCTACTATCAAATCAAAAAGAGAGCAGGCCCAAATCTGGTGTAACCCAGGAATAATTCCACTACAAGTAGCTGAGCCGTGGAGAGGCTGAAGAGAGGAAGCACAGATCTCTGTTTTCCACCATGGGAACTCAGCCCCTGCATTCACGCAAGACAGGCCAGAGGACAACCACCTGTAGCTAAAATTCAATACATGATAGGTAAAGCCATGAGTACAGAAGTTTGAAGCTGCAGTATAAGATTCATAGCATGATCAGAAGATTTCCACTGAATGGCCGGATGATGCAGGTGGAAACTCACCCGAAGCAGGGAGAACGATGAATGAAGTGTTCCTTTCTCCACCCAGGTGGTCAGAGCTTTATTGGATCCAAGTTGAATGGAGAAATACACTGTAGAGGCACAAGGTTCCTTCCTGAACTGGCCACAGTATGTAAGTGGCCTGCATGCCTGCATCTCTCCAATGCTAGGAGCTGAGTATGGACTACACATTAATGGTAAACTCATCATAATTGGACTCCTTGGATCGTGACTGGGAAGCTTTCTGAAAGAAAATCTCGTATTGAGCCACAATTGGTTGGGCTAGACAATATTCACATCTACTACAGGGCAGAGCAATTCCTTCTTCTGTGGGACTGTTGGGTAAAATCTCACCACCTGCCTGTAGTGAAATCTTAGCCATAATCCACAGACTCCCATTATACAGAGGTGGAAAGACCGAGTTGGTCACCAAGGCTGCCTCCCAGCCAGCAGTCTCACTCACAAGTGAGGGGCTTTAGTGCCACACTCCACTTCTGTTCAAGTGTGCCAAGTCCTCTTTTAACTCATCCTTCCCATTTTCAGCTCTGATTTCAATCCAGTTGATTGGCAATTGCTTGGCAATGAATTCTACCCTCAACTGTATCATCAGCAGGGATAAACTGTCAGACTTCTACAGATTTCCATGGAGCTGTGCTGGTTACCCCAGTTTACAGTCTGGCCCAATAACGTGACTCCAGTTACCTTGTTGTTAGTCAATCACATGTGCCCAACTATGCAAGCCCAAACTATACACTGCTCACTTCGCTGTCTCTCACATTAAAGCTTTCAGGGTTTTTCCTTCCTAAAGAATTTTGCTTTCAGCTGTTTTGCCCAGATAGAAACACTTCTTTTCCTCCCCTGACTTTCAATAGCTTTCATTATTTTTATCCCACCAAAATTACCCAACTTCCTGGTTTCGTGTGCAAGGAACTCAGTAATGTTTGCAAAACACCGCACTTAAAACTTTCATTAAAATGTACTTTACTGCTTTGCTAATGCACAGGAGGAGTCCTCAGTAAAATGGATGCACCAACAACTCTCATCAGTCACCCTGGTCCAAAATCTGCATGATCAGAGCCATGTATCATTTGTCATTTCTACTAATCCATATGACTGAGTTCCTGTCCCATGACAGGCCAAACAATTTTGGAGGGAAGGCAAGATCTTCTAAGACCCCGTATCAAATGCTCTTCTACTGCAATCTAACTGCAGTATATCTCATACAATCCCTTTGTCCAATAATTTGCCTTTGCATGATTGAGGATGAAATTGCATAACTATTCCCCCCTCTGCCTCACCCCCAAGCACAATACCCTGTGGTTTGGAGCAATTTAAGACTTAGCACAAGAATTTGTCTCACTTTTCTCCCATCCTGGTGGTCCACGCTAAATCCCAACTCTTTCTCCTTTGCTTTGTTATTCCTTTCTTCCTGATCCACTATGGCCCAGCATCCAGAGCTTCACCATTCTTTTTCTCCACCTTTATATTGTAAAGTCATCAGGACAAAATGTGAGAGATGTCCGGTCTGACCAACTCAGTTCCCACAGACCTTAACGGTGGCACTATTGTTTTCCTGTCCACCTCTCTCTTTCCAAAGGAGTTTAAGAAAGACTCTGAATTCCTTTCTCAGTTGAAGAGACTGTTCAGCCCCCTGTAAAAACGCCAAGGGTACGGATACTTGTGAATTTGGAAGAAAAAACAGGCTGGCTCTCTCCCAGGGGAACAACTTTGCACATCAAGCTGAAAGCAGAGAATGTGGCCCTGCTTTAAAGAGAAGGGACATAGTTCTATTTCTAGCAGGGACATTGTGTGAGTAACTCCCTCTGAAGTCAAAGGATTTTGCCCTCAGATATCCAAGGGCAGAAACTGGGAGCCATAGAGTCAGCCTTTGTGCCAGCTGATGGAACAAGCACCCTCCAGCTGTAAAAAAATAGCTCTGAACACTGGGATAAAGCTGGAGCCACTGGAAGTGTCCTTGTAGCCGCAAACAGATTTATGACCCAAAATTCAAACAAGAATTACCATTGCAACCACTGCCGATGCCAGGAGACATTCATTCCCTGCCCATCCATCCTGTCTGGCTCACAGATCCCAGTGGTCCTCCTCGGGACAGCCACACAATCTATGTGAAAGCACTTGGCTTCTGTGGATGCCATGAATTTTCTGCGTTCCCTACTACGCACACGCGCCAAGTAAGTCTTGATTTAGCTACAGTAATCTCTGCTGCCTGTTCCCACAAAGAGAAATGTTTATTTTATAGGCTCTGATCTCAAACGGACGGTAATAAACGGCCTGCCTCTGCAGCAGAACCAGGTTGCTGACCCAATCTGCTGCCCAAAAAACGTGTATAAATTCAACCAACCCTGGAAGTGCAGTAAGAGCCAAGCCTTCCCCAGTCGCCCTGGGCTGCCAGGCTGGTCACCTCACGTTGGTGTATCGCAGGCAGAGAAAGCCTGGCCTGTAAATGTGACTTGAAAGATGATGGGAAATCAGGGGATTGTACCCTTGGGAGGACTGCAGGCCCTAATTGCTTTCACCACTGCAGATCCAATACAAGCTACGCAAGCAAAAGGGAGAGACTTCACAGCCTGGCCACTAGGAGCTTCCTGAGCCATGAAGAAGCAGCAGCACTTTGGCCTCGGAGGGAAGCATCCCAAACACTGGGCTGGAGCAGCTCAAGGCACGTCGCCGTCACAGGGAAAGTGCACAAGCTGATGCACTGTGTATCACCTGGAGAAATGGGAATGTTCTGGCAGAGCCTGCTTTCTGGCCACAACATTTGCAGGCCAGAGGGCTCAGATGAATGTTTGACTTGGACTTGAAGTGTGTTTTACTGCAAATGGCCACTTTGACACCACCACACGCATGCATACTGTCAGGTTTTTAAAGTAGGGCTCATGGCATTTCCAGAGCCAACAGCTTCACAAAGCCTCACACCAAGTTAACCAGCAATTCAGCATTGGGTCACTGTGCCTTCTTCACCAGCACACGATCTGGAGATCTTTGGCCCTCTGGTGTGGGACTAGGGTCTCATTTCTGTCCACGCAGCCAGGACACAGGCAATGGAGTTTTCATCAGTTTTCTGAGCCTACGCCAGGAGGGCAGATGACACCTGGCCCAGCATAAAGCCTGCCACTACCAAGGGAATCTGCCAGGATGGTTTGAACCAGCAGAGAGAGCTTGTACTGGACCAGCATGCTCTCTCGTGTGGCCGCAGGGTTTAGATCCAGTAAAGACAGTTTTATGGTATCATCGGGGTGAGGACTTTGCTTGAACTCCTTTGGTTTAAGCTTTGATTTAAGCTAATGCATAATTCATAATGGGGATGATAACAGATGGCAACTTGTTAAGCCACAGGAACTCAATCAGTTGTGATCACATGACAACACCCTAAATAATTTAAATCATATCTTACTGCACGAGCTGTTCTGCTGGGGCCCCGTGTTACAGAGAGACACCAATGCCACACTGTGGGAGTCACCTCGCAAGGCAGTTGTTACCAAGAACCCCTGTTTGCAAAGAAGGAAACTGAGGCACAGATGAAGCACATCTCTCCATGAAAGCAGATGACTGGGAATCATTTTGGGAGGGACTCTTTATGAGGAAGTGTAGTAATAGGATGAGGGGTAATGGTTTTAAACTGAAAGAGGGGAGATTTAGATTGGATCCCAGGAAGAAATTCCTTCGTGTGAGGGTGGTGAGGCACTGGAACAGGTTGCCCAGAGAAGCTGTGGATGCCCCATCCCTGGAAGTGTTCAAGGCCAGGCTGGATGGGGCTTTGAGCAACCTGGTCTGGTGGGAGGTGTCCCTGCCCATGGCAAAGGGGTTGGAACTAGGTGGTCTTTAAGGTCCCTTCCAACCAGAACCATTCTATGGTTTTATGGTGTCCTCCTGCTCCTCCAGGAGGCCCTGGTATTGCCTTCTCTGTATAGTGTGTATGTTTACAAAGCTATTTGCAAGAGGTGAATTCAGACAAAAAGCATTACTTATAAACAGTAAAAACAGGGCTGGGGATTGCCTGTTCTCCACAGCATGGTTGCTGACTCTAAGCAGACCCTCTAGAGAAGTTTATCACCAGACCAGACGAATTAGCAGGCATATGATCCAACCAGGATAAAGGGGTGATTCAATCCATAAGGAAATCCACTGAAATCAATGGATCTAAAAATAGAATCAGATCCCAGCTTTTCACTGGCAAAATCCAACCCTTTCTCCTGATTTACTCTGCTATACCAACGAGTTTGCAGGGGCAAGGGCAGGACAGTGTATTCAGACCAGTTCTGACTCCTAGTTTTCATACTCTACACAGCAATGTAGCCAATCAAAGAGCCAGTGGGCAGCAAGAGACTTCATAGAAAAGGATTCAAAACTGGAGTAGTCCAAGCCATCGTACCCTGAAATATCAAACCCAACTCTAGGACTCCTAACACTATGTCAAAAAAAGCCAGAGCTACATGATGCAAAAGGGATGATCCAACAGAAGTTCACAGATTTACCTTTTGCTGTTGTAGGCTTTACGTTAGATCAGGATTTTGCTGTCTCTCTGCAGCAAAAGAAAGAGAGTAAAGCCATCTCATCTGCCCTGGGTAATTCATCAAAAATGCAAGCATTCTTGCCACAGATCCCATTTGTTCTCTGGGTGTGACATGGCAGTGAAATGTCAACCCCTCCATTCTCATGTCATAAGATCTCTCTCAACTACAAGAGGAAACTACCTTTCCAACACATGGCCTAAACCTCAGTGACATGAAGACCCTTCAGTGTTTCTATAAGAACCAGGAGGCCCTGCCAAACTCCTCAGCTGCTTTGGGAAACGATGTGGGATGGAGGGAAGCAGGGAGTTTTCTTCTTCTGAGTTTCAGCACCTTCCTTTTCTTTCCATCAATTCCCAGGCTGCCATGTGCACAGGATGGTTTCATTCCCAGTATGTTGAAGCAGCCTTCTGAATGAGAACACTCTTCAGGAAAGAAATGTTCCAGGAATATTCCAACATGCTCTGGATTACAGAAATGCTTCTAACATCAAAGGGATCAAAGCACCGTAAAGAATATGAAACTTTACTGAATTATTATTATCATCTCAGCACAGTTATCTACCCCTTTGAGAAGACACACTGAGTTTGAATCTTCTCTGGAATTCCAGTCAATCGTAATCAGCAGAGTCAGTCCCAGCTGAAGCACAGGCATTGGCTGCGAACCGTAAGTGTAATTAACAGAGACTGCTGCCTCCCGCCTCCTGACATATTACAAGGGAACGCTGCCTACACTACATTCATCCTTAAACATCACTTGACTGCCAGACCATTTTCACGCTTCACTTCTAAAATCACCATCCCCTTTTTTAAACATTTCAAATATAAAAGCGCTCGTGAGCTGACCAGCTAAATTCTCCTACAACAGTAACTGTTGCAGGCACTTCATCTCCTGAACAGAAGGGAAACTGCCACCTAAAAATCCTTCCCCGTCACGGAGGTGTTTGAAGTCCTGTTTGTTGGTCTAAGCACAATGCATGGAGCTCTTCAGCACACTAGTTCTCACCAAAGCACGGGCATGAACTTTCTCTCTGGTGCACTATTAGCACTTGGCAAAGATGTCTGCAGAAATACCATTACATAAAACAAAGCCCTGTGTGTACAAGATGGACCAGATCCTCAGCTGGACTAAACTCTGTGAATTCAAGGCAGCTACACCAAATGACATGAGGAGATACAGATCCGTATTTCCTCTAAATCTGTGTGTTAGCAGTGAAAGACTTAACAGTAGATGGTGACAACCCTGTCCTTCGGGCAACGCTGCAAATCAAAACATACATCATGGCACGGAGGATGCTAAAACAGAGGAGCCTCCCCTCCAAAATGGTAATCATCCCAAAACTGCTCACAGACGAAGCAGTTTTACATTCAGCACAAGGCCCTGCAAAATGTCTCTGTGCTGCCTGGGGCAGGGTCCAATTCTCTGTCACTTTCCCAAGTGACTCCAAAAGTCTTGAGTAGTTGCAGCCAGGGGCAGCCAGTACTGAAACAGGCCCCAGGGAAAGCAGGAACCATGGGTTTAACCACAGAGAATCAGTCAAGAGTGATTTTGTCCATTTGAGTTTGGACCTAAGGAAGCCCTCTCTTTGTAAGGAGCAAAATCCATATTTGCCACCACGAGTGAACAGTCCCCAGACAAGTTTCATGGGCTCTCCTCCACTCCTCCATCCCCAAGGCTGCCTATATGACAGCCAAGCTGCTCTCCCCAGGGTGGGATACCAAGCAGAACTTGTCACAGGCAGCGATGGGCACTGCCTCTCTCTTTCTCACCTCAAGTCCAAGATCAGTGACCAGCCCTGAGAGGAGGCCCTTTTTACACACAAGTAATTCAGCTTCTCCAAAGGAAACCTGCAGGAACCCACATCACTCACATGCCCACCTGTTCAGGCTCTTTAACGAATGCCTCTTTCCATCTCTAAAAGCAACCAGACAACTTTTTTTTTTTTTTATTTCAAGCAAGTAATGACATGTCTGTCTTATTGCACAAACCATCAAGGCACTAACTTCAAAAGCAATGAATCTTACACTTCACTCTTATTACAGGGAATAGAATTATAAGACATTTTTTAACATGAGGAACTGGAGTGGTCTGAACCCAGACTGAACTTAATCTCCTAAACAGGCCCAAACCCAAATCTCTGCTCTGACTGCTTCTAAACTTCAGGGCAGGTTGCATCTGGCTTATGTCTCTTTGTCCCAAGCATGCCAAGTCCTGCAGCTCCACGCAGGTCCTTGACACGCTCCCAGCAAACTGGTGTGTTGGCTACCTGCCTCTGGGGAGGAGAGACAGAACGAAACGCAAGATACTGCAACGGGGTGACCTTGTGCGATAAAACTGCCTGATGAAAACGAATGGCCGGGAAGAGTTCTAAAGAAACCGGTGCCAGAGCAAGGACTGCCAAAGACAACGAGCTTAGCAGAGGGTGGTGGAGGGAGGGAGGCCAAGGCTGGGAGTGTGGGATGATCAAGCTGAGACAAACCAGAGAGGGAAGAAATTTTTCACTCTGAGGGTGGTGAGACACTGGAACAGGTTGCCCAGAGAAGCTGTGGCTGCCCCA
>JAHREE010000417.1:0-73448 GCA_033628505.1 Tringa tobata | reverse complement strand
GCAAGGTGAAGAGCAGCCGGGCTTCTCCTTGGCATTCTAGGAATGTGTGGCTACCGTAGGATTTTTTTTTTTTTTCCTCCTCTCCCCCTCTCATGCCTTCTTGCATAATCCGAGTGACTAATGACTGTCTAATTTATTTATTTATTTTTTAAACTGTTTGCACAATGTGAAGGAAAGTGCAGTCGGGGTGTTACTTTGCATACAGTTTTATTTGGGTAAGCTAAGCATCAGTTCAGAAACAGAAATACAGCGAGCTTCAGTACCTGAAGGGCACCTACAAAAAAGCTGGAGAGAGACTCGTTACAAGGGCGTGTAGTGAGGGGTAATGACTTCAGACTGGAAGAGGGGAGATTTAGATTAGATATAAGGAAGAAATTCTTTACTGTGAGGGTGGTGAGACACTGGAACAGGTTGCCCAAAGAAGCTGTGGATGCCCCATCCTTGGAGGGGTTCAAGGCCAGGCTGAGTGGGGCTTTGAGTAACCTGGTCTGGTGGGAGGTGTCCCTGCCCATGGCAGGGGATTGGAACTCGATGATCCTTAAGGTCCCTTACAACCTAAACCACTCTGTGATTTTCAAATCAAAGATTTTTAGCTTGTAACATAAATTATAGCTGTGTTCTAAACCGGACCTGAAGTATATAAAAGTGCTGAATCCTTTCCCAATTCTCTCTTTCCTCAGAGTTTGCCTTTTTTGATTCTCTCTTCCATCCTCTTCCAGAGCTCCGAACTCCTCAGCTAGCAGATATGTTCATGGCACTTTCCCTGCTGCCTGGAGCAATCTTATAGCACTTACCTGTAAAGCCTTCTCCTCCTCCAGGTCTTTTTTTCCAAAACTTCTCAGAGTACTCATACGAAAAAGAGATAATTAATAGTGTCCAGACTATGGAACCTGTGGGGATGGGAACAGAAGAACAGCCCTGCAGTGCGGAACCAAATGGCCACCTTGCGTAGTCTCTGTCTCAAGAAGTGGCCAACAGCAGATGCCCAAGCACGTGAATAAAACCACGTGTGTGTGTGTATCTATAAAAATGTATGTGGAAAATACGTGGGCATATCTTCTTGTACATAGCTACGCTTGCACAGATCATCTGTACCCGTACTCTCAAGTATATTGAAGCCCAGTCCTGAAGAATAAAGATGCGTGATCCTGTTTACTGAATTAACCGGGTTAGATCCTTAGCTTGTATAAGCTGATGGTGTGTGCTTGTGGAGTAAGATGATCTGTGGGACGGCATGGGTGCTGTGCAGAAGAGGAGCTGCTGTTTAACTTTACTGATTGAAGCAATAGGGAACTGGTTTCTAACCTTTGCTTTGAAGGGTTGGGAGCGAATAAGAGTTCTGCCTGTTTGCATTCAGATCTCTGCAGCCATCAAGGGGGTGGATTTTCCGATCAGATGTAGTTATGGTTGGGACAATCTGGGTTGTCAGTGTGACATTTCAAGAGAAGCTGTCAGTGTAAACTTCAGAGAAGCGCTTTTTTTTCCTACTCCTGTTCTTATTATAAATGACACTTTGACAACTCTGACTAAGAGGATTTTTTCCCCCTGTTATTTCAGCTTGTATGTCTGATCAGACTTATGCATTATAGTTTCCTTTGCCACTCATGTTCTTGTTTGCTTTGACTTGTGTTCTTGTTAACCAAAACATTTCAATATAGGCAAATGAGCGCCAATCCACAAAGCAGGCATTTCAGAAGGATTGAAGTATCTTGCTACGTGAAATTTTATATAAATTCAAGCCTCAATTTCGTGATTGGATTCATTTGCATATGAGCATCAGTCAACTCCTGTATGTGTATGCAAACCAGTATTTTTGCAGTACAAGTGTACTTGTAAAAATCTTAAAACTTGGAATTGTTGCCTGTGCTTGTTTGGCTGATACTGCAGTACAACTTAGCAGCTTTTGACATATATTTTATGAAAGGGGGAAAAATTACACACGATCAGTTCTTGGGTTTTTTTTATTCTTCAAATGCAATCTAGAACTACATTTAATAAGCTACAGCTATTATTTAGGTGGTTAATCAGTAAGTAGTTTTCAGCACAAGCTCATGGCATACAAAGCTGTGCAGAAAGCCATTGCACAAATATCTATATTATTCATTGTAGTCATATACGTTATGTTGAAACATATTGTACCTCATACAATCGTGTGATAATTCAGATGTTATTTGTCCTTATCTTCCTCTCAGTATCATCTCGATTTCTAACAGCTCTTAGAGTGTGTATTCCTCCTTCTCATCATAATACCAGCTTTAACTTTTATTTAGTGGGGAGGTAGTGGTGAGTTAGATTTTTTTTGTTTCAGTGTTGGATTTTATGTATCAGTAATGTACGTGAATATATAAATCAAAAGAGCATGATTATTAGAAATGTTCCCCCAAATAAAATTTTCCAGTCTAGTAATCTTCTTCACAAACAAAAGTTAGGATTAGATTATTTTTTTTGTTTGTTTAAAAATAAGAAGAAAGCTTTAGTCATTTTCGAAGATGTGTGTGTAACGGGTCTGTGCTTTGTATTTACATTCTTTTTTTGGCTGAGTACAGTTTACCATGCATATAAGAATAGATTTATGAATGATTAAACACTTTACATTTTCCCTAATCAGTAATGAATCCATTATGTTTGCATATGCTTATTTGGTTTCTGTTACATAATGTTAGAATCTGTTCTGCTCAGTAGGCATGTTGATCAAAGCAAGGCTTGTCTGGTTTTCTTTGAGAATAGCACAGCAACCAGATACATATAGTAGTAAAAACATGTTTTCTTTAGATAAGACAGTAAAACCAGTGTGAATCCTCTCTCAGTGGTCCAGACTGCTGGTCTTCGAGGGTGTCTGGAAGTGTTACAGAAGCCTGAATTTGGAATAACTGGCCCAGAAGCGAGACAGCTGCTATGAGCTGGCTCAACACGCGCTCTGGGCTTTATTTGTGAGACTTGAGATGAACACACACACAAATTCATTTTCACAGGGGCCAAAACTGTAGTTTCAGCAGGATAATGTCTTCCAAAAAGTGTGAGGTTGATTCAATTTGACGTTAGTAGCTGTGGTGTGCCTGTGGAGTTGACGCTGTTAATGTGACCGTGCGTGACACGTTAAAAGAAAAAGGGCTGGACAAATTCAGAAATATGAAGGTGGCTTTCACACTCGATTCTCTTCCTGAAAAATCAGGAAGTTCAGCTTTAGGGTTTGAAGTTTTGCCATGTGTAGTGCCAAACCACTTTGATAGGCTGAGATCACCTGCTTTTTCAAGAGGTATCTTTACAGGTTTGATATAATTAATACATCTGAGGGCTGAAGTAAATCTTGTAAGTGTATTTTGGCAAGAATTTGGGATTCCTGTGTTTATTCCGTAGGGAAGATACAGATTTTTACAGTGTGATTCTTTGCCGAGTGGAGGGTGTGGAAGGATGGTATACTCATAGAATCATAGAATTGTCTAGGTTGGAAGGGACAAAAAGGGACAAAAATCATCTTTTTGTATGAATGGCAGGTCAGCTGTTTTATGAACTGCTGCTAAATCCTTATAATTTAAGATAAGACTGTAAATGGATGTGATGGCAATGTCTGCCAGTGTGTCCATGAATTACCATGAGTGTGACAAGTGCTGACTTTCATGAGTTAGGGTGCCACGGGATGGAGAGAGCAGCCCAAATGAATGTGGGGATTGTGACCAGGGAACCTAAAACTGCAGTCAGAGGCAGGAATTCACTTAGACTAAAAGTATTCAACATAGAGCAACGGTTTGTAGAACCTTTACTAAAATTATCTTGATTTCTAAACAGCTTCTGAGAGTCATTACTATGACCTTTTGGGTAAATTGTGATTAACGGATTATATTACCTTCTGGCTATTCCCGTCTCCTTTAGCATGTGCTCTTTTGATTTATGGGGGGTTTTTTTTCAGTTGAACTGGATCAAAAGCTCATACATGCCAGGTTTTACTAGATAAGGTTTATAATAAAACTTGTTCAAGATAGCTTTTAGAGGTGCTGTTTGATTTCAAGAGAAGGGGATTTTATAGAAGAAACGGGCCAGCGACCGTAGTGAGTAACAGTGCCAGGAACATTCTCACTAGTCATGCTGCAGAACTGGTGTGTTCAAAACCCTGTCTCTCCTCATTATTAGAGCTCAGTACTGAAAGCAGTTCTGCCACAGATGTGCTGCATCACGGTGGGTGTGTAACTTAACCTCTCTTTTAGCTTCTAGCGTGTAAAATGAGGATAATGGTGTGTGCTTTATTAGCAGTACCACAGACATCAGCCTTGGGAAGCTCTTTGATCCTTGAATGGAAGGAGCTGTATTTATTTAAAGACAAAAAAAAGCCTTCAAGCAAATTAGGCAGATTTCACACTACAAATTTATAAATTTAAAATCACTTTTCTGTTTTGCAAGTAGTGTTGAGCTTTGCAAAAATGAGTACTTCTGGCATTCTCATGTGGAAGTTTTACAGTGTGGCTTGTCTAGGAATTGCCCTCATAAAACAATTAAGCAATCAAATAAAGCTCTGTGGTGGATTCTGGCATTGAGTCCCTGGCTGGGTGCCATCAGAATGTCAAGTGGCATTAGTATTTTAGCACTCTTGGTTTTCAGCATCACTGTTTTCAAAAATTAGTGGCCCTGGTGTAGAACCTCTCTTTAGATTTTGGTTACGTTAATGCTATCTTGGATTTTGAAAGAAAATACCCTGGTTTTCATTCTCAATATAACACAGACTAATAGAGATGCTACATGAAGTTAGGGAAAATAGGGGTAATGCTGGGAGGTGCAGTTGTTTAGTTTTAAATGTAAGCTTTGTTTCGAATAATTTATAAACCCGTTGTCATGTAATGTGATTGTCAGAGTAATTTTCAAACAGAGTAATTTTCAAAACCAATTTTATTTATTGGTTCATCAGTGAAGGTGATGCCTGTGGGGTCAGTGGAGGTAAGAGACAACTCTGTATAGCCAATTTCTCAGCTGGGCAGGAAGTGTCTTTGATACAATGTTCTCTGGAGGCATTTTCTGGTCATCTTCCCAGTTTACAGTGCTATTCTGTGGCAGCTGTTTAATAAGGAAGTGAAATACTGAGGAAGAATGAGAATAAAAACAAATTAGCCAGTGTTAGAAGTTAATTCCAGCAAATCATTTGGATTGCTTTTGGATTAAGGAACAGTAGCTCTTTGTGTGAGGAGGGCAAAGATGGAAAGGAAGTGCCTGATTCTTTTGTAAGCTCTCATTTTGAAAAAAACACGTATTTGTGCTGCCATAGGAATAGTGTTTGGTATGTATGTTTCAGTTACGCTTCATGGACCAAATTAAAATAAATTTTAAAAAGCTAATGTACACAATGTTTCTTGCCACTTGATCTTCCTGCTCACTACTTTACAGCAGTTCTGACTTCTCTTGTCCTGATGCCCAGCAGAGCAGTCTCAAGAGGCATTTAAAGATGTTTCCTGTTAGTTAATCACAATTTTGTGATGATACGTTGTACAATTTGGATTCAAACTCATTGTCATCCGCTCTGTCAGTTCTGGTTTCTGTCACACTATGCATCAGTACATGTCCATAGAACAGAAATATAGATGAGCGTTTAGCAGTGTTATTGAATTAATTCTCCCAGAGCCTGACCTTTGGTCACTAAAATGTTATAATAAATACTTTATCTAGTGTTTCTGCAGTACATCTCTATTAATGCCTGGTGTTTTGGCAAAGGGAGGTAGAAGTATTGACTTAGTTTTAGGTACTGAAATGCTAAGCACTTGTGATTCATTGTTTTATTGTATTAAAGCACAATGTTCATCTGATACCGCACAAAGTTATTTTGAGTTATTTGGAAATAAGCATGGGGTTTTGTGCTTATGAAAACTCAAGGGCTGGGAGGAATAATGGTATCAACTCGGAGTCTGGCTGTTAGTAGTCACGCTAATGGAATAAGTTTTTTAAATATAACCACAGACAATACTGAAAACACGTGCAAGATAAGCGTGTTTTCCTTGGTTCCTTATGAATGGCACTCTTAACAGTGCTTTCCATGACCTCTCCCTGGCCTGCAACTAGTTATCAAGCTTTAAAATACGTTGCCAAAAGTGGTTGTAACAAATCTGCAGGTCTCAGATTCCATAGTAGTGGAATCTACTGTTATAGTAGTATAAAAGGGCAAGGATACTCCTCTTTTGTTAAGTTAAATGAATCTTTTAATTCAGATGTGATCTTTACAGAGTCTCAGTTAGTTTGTTTTGCTGTAATGCTTAGTACTGTGTTTATCTCTGAACAACTAGGCAAGTGCATTGGGGAATATTGCTTAGTAACATCACACCATCACCCTGGAAATCAGGGACACCAGTGCAAACAATGTTTTTAGAAAATCGCAGTTAATTTCTAGCTTTGCTTAATTTATTTTTATTTTTAAATTCATAATGTGTTTTTATCCCCACTCTTACACAGTTCCTGGTTGTGAGAGATGGGGAAAGGGGAAGGAGTCATGGGATTTTTGTGGTTGATATGTGATAATCTCTTATAAGTACTAAGAAGGGTTTAGTTTAACCATGCACTTTTGATAGTGCACTTGTAGTGCTCTTAGTTAAGGTCAGTGTCCAAAGCTTTCTGTGAGAACTTTCACTGAATAAATGGGAACTTTCTTAGGCTGTCTTTACAGTGAGGTGAGAGTCCCAATCAGCTTTCTTTAGGTACAGTCTGTAACATAGGATTTATTTTCCTTTAGTGATAGACTGCTATCATTCCTTTATGCTAACCTGATGAAATACTAATATTTTTTTCTTATGACAAGACTACATTTGCTTGTGTAAAGTAGTGCATAGTAAAAATTTGAACTAAAGATCTTAATGTCTATGCAAAAAGAGTAAAAAACATCCATCTGTCTCCCCAGCTCGTTTACTTTCTCTTAGCAGAACATAAATAACAAAAAGCATTCCTATCTATTGCTGTACTCAGAAATTTTGCATATGGATATTTTCCTGTGGATGAAAATACAAGGGCAAGGTGCTATGTCTGTTTAGGACTTAAGGCAGTTAAACAGTATATACTTCACAAGCAAATGTGTGTTCGTCAGTAAAACATTTAGGAAATCACAGTAGGTTTTCTTATTGCCAAATAAGAAATATAATGTGGAAATTCCATATATGATGCCATTTTTCTGAGGCTTATTGATATTGTCATATTCATAAAAGGATACCAAGCTTGAGCTCAGCAGTGTGGGTTGAACGAGTTTGATCTGATGGCAAGAGCAGGGAACTGGGAAATACTCTTCAATTTTGTTCCCTCATCTGCCACTTAACGTGAGTTTAAAGCAGATCTTTAAGCTCCTGGAGTAGCAGTTCATAAAAAGTAAGTAGGATACACATATGAAAAGATAACAATTTTTTTAAACATTCAGTATCTCGTACTTAGTGTGTTCAAGTGTAAGTGCAAGGTGGCAGCTTTGATTTATCTGAAAGCCTTTAAATTCTTACCCCTGTGGTTCAGTTCTAAGTAACAGAATGTCCTCCTTTTAGGAGTTAATTAAAAGGAAAAAGAATTGACATCCAGGCATGAAAGTAAAAGCTGCTTTAATCAGTAGTCTGGCAGATAGAGGGACTGTCAAGTCATGACTTCAGGATTCATAGCTTCTCCCACAAATTGATGGGTGTAATAGATCAGAGAAATGTTCTGTCTGTTTTTATGGGTATTTGATGTATTTCTCATACATTGCCTCCACCCGAGCATCTTGCAGTACCTTGCAAACAGTAGTGAATGGTGCATCAGTGCACTGTGGCAGAGGGAAGGATCACTGTAGACACTTTACAGCTGGGGAAGGTGAAGCACTGAAAAATTTATTTCCTTATTATTGCTTAGTATGTCTGTGATAAAAACTGAAATGTGGACCTAGAACTTTTGGCTTCTAATTCTGGCTTTAAGCATTTTTTCATTACTGCATTTCAGAGTAATTAAATTTGGTCCTGTTTGTAGGTACGTAGTAAGAAAATAAGGGTTCGGGTTTTTTTTAATAAACAGGAAACCATCAAAAATGTGTTTTCTTGGCTAGAAAACGGTGGTCATTTTGTGAAAATCACTTATTAGAGGAGCACGAGAGTGAAGGCAACTACTTGATCTGCTGGTGTCAGAAATTCTGATCCTGTTGCTTGTTGAAAGAAATATGACTGGGGTTCTGTTTTGTAAGTTATACTAGATTCAAGAGTACATAATATGAGCGTCTTAGCTCTGGTGATAATAAATTCTGTTGGTAGCCTTCTATCAAAATCAAATTAACAAATTTAAATTATAATTTGACTGTAATTTCATTACTAAGACTGCCAATTAGCATCAAAACACTTTCTTAAACTCCTTGTTATTTTATGTAAAGTGACTGGTATGGTAAACATCAGTGGCTTTAGTTAAACAGTGTTTGATGAGGTAATTAGCTGAATACTGCAAGAATACATTTTGAAGCTTTGAACTGTGACCTTTTAGCAATTAAAGTTAATTTATACTTCACTTTTTGTGTGAGGGCTAATCTTTGTTCTGTGGTAGTCTTCCATGGAAATTTTTATACTACAGACTTACGCAATGTTTTATTGATCGGATATTTAACAATTTCTGTTTATTCAGCCTTGCAAACAGCTCTGGGAGGCGCCAGGTCCCCAGAGTGAGAATCTTGAATCAGTGTGTGAGACTGTTCATGTGAGGGTAATTCTCTTGGGAGTCCATGTGGGTACCTTTGGACCTAACTGCATTTTCACGCCTTGAAAATAGTCAAGACTGGTAGAATGGGAGGATCTTCAGGGCTTTTGTGTAATAAGAGGTATATCAGAAGGCATGGGAAATGATGGTACAGGTTTGCCAGCAAATGTTTTTTTGGTCTCAAGACTTCAGCTGCAGAAGGGGGGAATAGTCACAGGGCGTGTGATGTGCACTATGATTTTTCTGTTTCAGAAAACTGTTGATTCTTACAGACTTTTAGGCAGTTTAGCTTTGGATGACCTCTTGGCTACCAGGAGTAGGGAGGGTTTTTTTTTTATTTTTTTTGCTATTCTATTGATAGAGAATATCCCTACAAATCCTTAACATGTCAGGTACCAGTCCAGTATCGACTCTGTTCAGCCAGAATTGCATAGTCATGAGCCAGGTTGTCATCGACTGGCAGACACTGTTCTTAGGTCATCTGTTTGAGGGGAGGGAGGTGGTTTAGAGATATATATATATATGTTTAAAAAACAAACCACCCCCTGAGAATGTAATTCCCCAATAAAGAAACCCAGAAAAACAGTTCTTGGGAGGCTGACATAGCCTTGTGTACTATTTACTTTCACGCAGAGCGTACTCTTTCTTTAAAAGCTTTTAATTCACTTGTGGACCTGTGTCAGCAGAGTCTGTGGTGACAGTTCCTAGCGCCTCAGTTACAAGGTGTTAATTGTGGGTACCTGCTCAGGGCTGTGTGTGTTTGTGAATGTTGGCATAGCCGGTCTGGAGCTCCAGCCCATGGTGTTTTAACAAGCCAACATCACCTTACGCAAGAGCTGAGCCGACATTGCACCTTCCTACTGCCGCTGCTCTTAATAAACCCCTCACTTTAAAGATTTAACATCAATTTAAAAGTTGGATGGGGAACAGTTTAGGGGTTTTCTTGTATGGAAGGACACTAGTTATGGAAGAGCAGCAGCAAGTCTTTAAAGAGACTTTTACTCGTACTAGATACGTTGTAAGAAACAAGACTCAGTCTGCAGTAGTATAAACTGAACATAGCCATAATCTCCAGGGTATTAAATTTATTAATGCTTTGAAGGGGAATTTGAGTTTTAAACTACCTGGGTATTTATTTGAGACTGTTGCAAATTTCACGGTAGCTGTGAAGCTACTTGTATGTGATATGCTCTAAAAAGAGTAAATAATTACACTTGATACTTTCAGGGCTGTGTTTTAGTAGCAGACAACTGACAAGCAAGAAGACCTGTTGTCTATAATTAGTGGGATGTGTTCCTTCAATGCAAATAGTTCCCATTGTTATCAGGTAAACATTCCCAGTGCCACACTCATTGCTATTTCTTGTGTAAAAAAAAAAAAAAAAATCATCTTAGTACATTGTTGGTAGAGTCAACCCAGCAATAGGCCAGATGTGTCCTTAGTGCAATTTATGATAATGCCCTTATTTGTGGGAGCCGAATGTACAGTGAAGAACGTGGCATTTCACTCTTTCCTTATGAATTTCCGTATTACGGACACTGGCAATCACTTGTGTGGAAAGAGGTAAATAAAGAGCAGCATTGCTTAAATGTGGATGGAGGAGCAGAACAATGAGTGGAGTTTTTCAGCAGCAGTTGAAGGTCTGCACTGCTATTAGACTGCACCTCTTAAACTGTCCATTGTTAACACTAGTTTTATTTAACGTGGACACTTTCCTCCAGGGAGCGGAGCAACCATAGCTCAGTTACTGTAATCATTTATTGAAACGTTGCTTTCCTTTGCTACAAGTCTAAGCTGAACTGAAATTGCTGAACACCTAGCAATTGGGTGTTTATATTATACTCAGGCTACCTTTATTAGACTAATCATTGTATCCCATACTCTTACGGCTTTCTTTATGACTGTATGTTTATTTTCTACAGGAAATGGTTTTGTGTTCTGGATGAACGTCCCCTGCAAAAGCTGTAAACTTAACTGTTGTTTGTTTAATCAATACAACTATTTCCTAGAAAACTTTTGCTTTTTAAATGTTTTTGGTGTCTTTTCATTTAGACCTTCAAACCTCTCTTTTTCCAAAACTTGAAGTATTTTAACAGGGCATGATTTGCTAGATGTGAATTGCATTAGAATTCTATGCACAGTGCTGGATCAGAGGACTACAGTTTCAGAAGTTGATATTCAGGTCTGTTAAAGTACAGCTTCCCATAATGACAAACTTAGGGCTAAAGTTTAGTAGAGGCCTGGGGGAAGGTCTAACTTATTTCCTAAACACTGATATGTGGGGTTTTTTCTGAGCACTATTTTGTGTTCCATTTCTATAAATTTAACTGCTGCTCTCTAGAACGTGTTAGTAAGTCCAGCCACTGTGTGTTATTGTCACCTGCACCAGTGAACTTTAAAGGGCAAGCTCTATACCATTGCTGTTTCCTTGGCTTAATATTTTTGAATCATTATGAAACTGATAATGACATGCTCTTTAATAAACAGGTCTAATCCTGCAAATCCTCCTGCAGTGAGAGAGCTGGAAGCACACTTGTCTGCATACACAGAATTTTGTTCCTTGTATACCACGTCCTCCTGAGTTCAGCTCTTTCTTTTGGCTTATTCCTTTTTATTTGTTCCGCTCGCTTTCCTGACGCTGTATTATTTTTTTTTTTTTAATTATTTTTTTTAAACTCTTGTACGTGTTTCCTGCTTGTCCTTCCTCCCTGCGTGTCCCTGGCTTCTCTCTCTCGGGGATCTTGTTACCATCACTGTGCTTGTGTTTTCCTCTCCCTCTGACATTTGCTCCCGGTTGCTGCCAGGCCTGATCCAGACATTCTGTCCTTTCTCCTGCTTGAGTTGTCTGCTCTCGTGAAGGCAGGGAGAGTCAGTCCATGTGAACTCTTTGGCACATGGGGTAGCTAGCATGTATGTGAGGTTAAAAAATAAACAAAAGAAAATAAATGGATAACTTGTCTGCTCTTTCATTTGGCGCTAGAGGCAGTTACCTCATATGGCACTTAGCAAAGAACATGGGGCTAATTCTGTGTTCTGCCTGTACGCAGAAATAGCTGCTGTTTAGTGGCACTAGCAAGGAAAACTGTAAAGCTTAGCTGCAGACATCTGCTTGTTTTTTCCCAGTTTGCCTTCCAGAACATTTTCCAGTAACTCATTTTGGGAGAAGGACAATTGTAGTTTCCTTGTTGGACAACTATATTTGAGATGTAAATTTTTTGTTAGATAATTAGCTAGTAAAAAAGAAATAAAAAAATCCTGATGCATTGGATCAGTGTCTTGTGCTTCTTAATGTGATGGGGCGAGAGAGTGATGAAATTTGCCTCCCTTAGAATAAACTGTTCCATATTCTACAGCAGTTGTTGAACAGAGGATTAATATGCAGATCTATGAAGATCAAAGTTTGTACTCTGCAGTCTCACAGGGGACTGGAAGTACTTATCACTTGGCTCTGGGATCTGATATGTTAAGGAACAAGATTTGCCACTTTAAATAGGCAATTAGTTAGCAATTAGTTATGTAAACATAGTAGTTATCACCTACACTAAATACATAAAGGTATGTAATCCCTTTAAATTGAAATTGAAATATTAAGTTTTGCTTTGGAAAAACACAAGCAGCCTCAGGGTTGTTGGGAATTCGACATGCTTGTTATAAGCACAGTTGCTTTCTCTGAAGCTACTAAATCCCTTAAAGTGTCTAAGAGAGAGAAAAATTGTTTCACTTGAGTTTCCTTTTTATTCACAGAAAAATGATGAAAATGGGAATTGCTCTGGTGAAGGTATTGAGTTTCCAACAACTAACTTGTATGAACTGGAGAGCAGAGTTTTAACAGATCACTGGTCCATACCCTATAAGCGGGAAGAGTCTCTAGGCAAGTGCCTAATTGCATCCACCTACCTGGCAAGACTAGGTAAGTTCTTTTTCTACAAATAGATTATCTGTTCAGAGGATTTCATAGACAGTATGGTGGGCAATTACATCTTTCATATTAATCTTGCAGTTTTTTACTTAGCACCCTGCAGAATGACCACATCTCTGTGAAAGTGGTTAGCAGTGAGCTACTCTGCCCAATGCTGTAAAAAGAATGTCAGTCTCTTTTTTTTCTTTCTCTAAAGTTATTTGTTTACTTAAGCTTTTTTAAAACATGCAGCACATGTTTCTTTATGTTCTAATGATTGTAGAATTACTGTTTTTCAGAGCTGAATTACTGACTCTTTTTTTTCATTGTGCTGGTTATTTTCCATTTGTAAAAACAAGCTGTCATCTAAATCCACGCTGTACCACGCTTGTGTAACTGCTTGTTTTTCCCTAGTGAAATGCTTAGACTGCATTAGACCTGAATTTGGCTTTTCTGTATTCAGTACTTTGGCTGGGGTTAAGAGTGTTACTGAGGCATCATGCCCAACAACTGGTATATAACAAGAGCTCAAGATAGTTCAGGCACGATGGAAAAACTAAAGGGATGTTATGTTCTGTTGAAAGAATGGAAGTTGGTAGGTGGTTCTGGTTTGCTTCATTGTTTCTAACCTGTGTTAAAAGTGGATTCTTAGATTTGGGTGGAGGCTGTGAAGCATCAGAAGTGATCTGAAGTTAGTATAAGTTACATACTTTGAAGGGAGAACTACTTCTGGTGCTAATAATGCTTGAAGAAGTTGTAAAAGGTAGAACATTGGGAAACTTCTTATTTCTAAAAGGCAAGTTCTCTTGGCTCACACTTTACTGTGGCTGAAAGAGCATGTTAGTTATGAATGAACAGTGGCACATTTATTACTGCTGGGTTTGGGTGGTGTTCCCAAAAACTTGCAATGAGCTCCCTGAGGTAATTTAAAAAATTTAAAAAAAACAAAACCAACCAAAACAACCCTTTAAAAAAGCACTCTCCTTTCTGTAAAGGTCTTTCTGATTCTGATGAGAATTGCAAGAGATTTATGGACAGATGCATGCCTGAAGCATTTAAAAAGGTAAGTACGTACTGTAGACCAATTCAATGTTTCTTTGTGGTGTTCATGGTAGAAATAGTGGGTTTTTTAATCCAGACTTCAGGAACTGTGGTAACCACTGACTGTGTTCTTAGATTAAAATCATACATGGATTAAAATACATGGAGGCCAACTCCAGCACATAGCTTTTTCTTTTTTTTTTATTTTTTATTTCTTAAGTGAAGGGCTCTATAGTAATTAGTGGAACCTGAAGACAGGCTTAAAGACCCTTTGATACAGCCATTAATGGCAAGTTCAGAATCGGATTTTCTTTAACTCTCTTCTTTCTGCTGCTGCTTTGGAAGGTTGCTAAGTTCTTTCTTATGTCTTAGTGTGATCTTTTAGAATTTGTTTTTCCCCTCGGTGCTTAATGCCTAACGTGCCTCTCTGGCTGTTCTTCTCTGGGTTATTGAACATTTTGCCTACAGAGCTCCTGCAACTGATTTACTTCCCACTGTTATATCCGTTTTGGATACTGCCTAATTTCTTGCTCAGTTTTTAGACCATATGCATAAAATATATACACACCTATTAAAAAGCTACTCAGTCCTAATCTTAAAATAGTAGGAATATAAGTATATTTAAGGAAGATAGACATTTAAGGGGAAAATTCTTTTTCCATTTGGGTATTAGAGTAATAATCTCACCAAATTATTTTAAAGATTATATGTATTTTTTTCCATATTAAATAAACAGTGTAGATTGCTCCTTCAGAAGGATAATCTGTAGAAATTTAAATCCAGAATGTGCTGAATTACATTATGCTGAAATACTTTCAGGAAACTATTGTTTCTTAAAACGGAACAAAAAGTAATTGTATTTAAAGTATTAAGCTTTTTAACTGCTTATGTACAGACAGAGCTAGCAGAAATTAAATGAAGTTTGCAGATGGAAGCTTCATGTTCTTTATAAACAACCACATTAGACCAGATTTAAAGAACATGTTTCAGTAGGTGGGAAGGCAGCATTAAATACCTCTCTTCTCGTGGTACACGTTCTTTGTTTTCCAGTAGAAACTGCTCAAAAAGTGTGAATTGGTAAACAGTTATTAGAGCTGAATCAGTGCAGCTTTGTGGCACACCTACTTGAAGATTTAATAGTTGTGGGTTCAATCTGCAAACAAATTAGTTTCATATTAGTTGCTCTTTGCAAAGGTTACAGTCTTTACTAGTGCATGGAAATGGAAAACAGTTTGCTTTGCTACATTTTATTTTCTGTCGTAAACTATGATTTAAGGTGTTCTTGAGTGAAATTACAAATTTACTTAACTCTTAAGCCATTAATGCAGGCAGAGCATCTGAAAAACATGCCAGACAGTGTTTAATACACTCTAAGGATACATGTGCTCTGAAAACAGTCTCAGGGGTTGATAAATTTCTCTTGTTCTGTGATTGTGCTGACACTTTAAAAAAATAATTATTTATTTTTTTAGCTGCTGACATCCAGTGCAGTTCACAAATGGGGAACTGAAATCCATGAAGGAATATACAACATGCTGATGCTGCTAGTGGACCTGGTTGCAGAAAGAGTCAAACAAGATCCTATTCCTGTGGGCCTGCTCGGTGTACTTACAATGGTATTTGACTCTTTGATGCAGTTTCTAGTATTTGGGTATTTGACATTTTGTATTTATGCTGCTGCTGCTTTTTCTAACTATTTAAGTTGTAATATATTGTCTTACAATCTTCAGCCATTGCTTGCTGCAGATTTTTAACATCCAGTATGCAAATGATAAAGGGGTGAGTGCTGTTCAAAGCTGTTAAAAACTAGCACGCTCAAAAAAAACCCCCAAATATCAGCTGTCACTTCACTGTTTATTTTTTAAAACTGGTACTTTGAGTTCATCTCCTCCTTTATACGGGTATCTGGCTTACGTGGATATTAGATACTGTCTATACAGAATAGAAGCTTGAGAATGCTTTATATGGTGAGAACTGAGAGGCAGAAGCAGAGGTCTTCTGTTAAACTTTATTTTTTGCTAGATATTTAACTGTCAAATGCTCAACTGAAAAAGTCAGACATTATCAGGATAAGCTTTCAGACTGGTTTAAGCCATGCTGTTCATTGCCATGGGCTTTTCTTTCAAGGCATTTAACCCCGACAACGAGTATCATTTCAAGAATCGCATGAAGGTGTGCCAGAGAAACTGGGCAGAAGTCTTTGGGGAGGGGAACATGCATGCTGTCTCGCCCATATCCACGTTTCAGAAGGTGAGCATGGACATGCACTAAAATCTGTTTTTAGAGTAGATGTGTTTGTTTGAGAAACCTATTAGTTAAACAATCCTATTTATAACACAAGGAAGTTTAAATGTGTCACCAAGAATTACAGCAAATAATGTGTTGGTCTGTAGAAATGAATTTGTCCTCTCAAATTGTCCCAGTTCTCTAGTAGAGGCTGGATGTAGAAATTGGTGGACATTCATGTCTAAAGTATCACAACAGTCAGACAGGTAGATCTGCTGTACCTAAGGACTGATATCTGTTTGCCTGGAGAGTGTGAAATGACCAGGATAAGTCAAAGTCAAATTCTAGCAGAGAATTCATGCTTTTTGACAGCCAAGGATAGGATATCGTCACGTCAGACACGCTGGCAAGGAAGCAGCTTTTGAGGTTTACACTGTCTTGTCACAGTTGTTCCAGACGGGTGGGTCTAAAAAAGGACCCTCAGTGGTGTGGGTCTCTCCTTCAGGAAACAAGTTTGTGGCAGTAGAAAGAAAATTCTACGTCTGCTGCTTTAGGAAAGGTTCTTTAGTAACGTTCCACGCTGCCAGTGTGCTATAAATACAGTTGCTCGTGAGTCAGCAGCCACAGTGCGTACTGTTGCCACAGCACATGGCCAGTGATGTCAAGCAGAGTCCAAAAAAGGATGATGCTAATGAGAACCTCCCAGAGCTTAGTAAAGGAGCTGTTACAAACGCATTGCTGTTTTCTTTGAAACAACAGTGCATGCATTTGGGGTGGGGGTTAATGGACTGAATGTGTCTGTCCAAATGCTGTTTCAGAAGACAAATGTTTAGCAGCGATTGTTGCAGCTACTAATTTGTTAATATTTTAATTCTTCAAGGAACCTCACGGGTGGCTGGTGGATCTGGTAAACAGGGTAGGTAAATGTAAACCAAGCAGAATTGTTACTTCTCGTTTGAATTCATTTGGCTTCAGAGATTATTTCTTCTCCTCCCCCTCCTCCTTGTTTTTCCACTCTTCACTTTTGTGACAACCACAAAGAAAATAGTTTCAGGTTTTAATCCTGCCTTCATGTAGGCAAGGGGCCTTGCTAAATAAATCTTGTTGAGTTGCTGCCCTTCTCCCTTGAGCACCATCGCTCTAACATGATAGCTATGACTAGAGGAAGCCAGGAGCTCAGCTTAGGCTGCAGTGCTGTTTCCCAATCAAACATGCTGGGCCAGTCAGCTCTTGCTATATGTGATCTAGCTTTCTTCCCTATGTCTGTTTTTACCTAAGACCGAGTTTTTAGCTTGATGTTTAAACTGATATCAGGTAGTATAATTGCATTCCCCAGTGGGTCTGCAAATTCCCATGAAAACATCAAGCTTATGTTGAATGTGGTGTTCCACGGTAAAGGATACCTGTGGGCACCCCAGCAACTCTCAGTGGAGTATTTTCTATAATAACTTATTTAAAAGATAAAATACTGTAGTTCACTAACACAATTCTGGTTATTTTATTTCAGTTTGCGGAGTTGGGTGGATTTTCAGCAATTCAGTCCAAACTCAATTCAGAAGATATTGAACTTGGGGTAAGCTCATCCTCTGTCATGAGATTTTTCCCTTTCCGTTACACACTTCATGTAGAACCAGCAGCATCCCCTTTGGCCTCTGGTACCTTTGCTTTGGTACCAGAGCAGCATTTCCACAGAGCCCTAGATAAGTGCAGTCAGGCTGGAGGTCAAATGAGATTGTGCAATAGAATCCTGACTGAAGAGCTTTTGAGGCATCACATAAAAGAGGGAAGGGTTCTGGCTAACAGCCTCCCAGTTAGACATCAATCAGCCTCGTTTCACTGTGAATTCACAAATATGTCCCTAGTTTTGTGTTTACTTCAGCTGTAGCTGCATTTAGCTGCAAGCGAATTGACTTCTGTCATTTATTATAGAAATCATTGTTTAAGGAACAAAAAATCCTTAGGAAAACAGACACTGTCTAATCTCAAGCAACTTTCCAAGAGCTGTGTCTAAAAAATGACTGGTTCAACAGTTCTAAACTATTTTTGGTGACAAAGCCTAACTTGTTTAGTTTCAGCTTCCTAAGCTATATTCAGGAGACTTCATAATCTCTCAAGGTTTGAAGAACAAGGAGGCTAAGGGAAAACCATGTCATTTAGAATCTTGTCCCTCGGTGTAAAATCAGTGTGCTTTCAGTAAAATGCCATTTGGAGAAAATTCAACTTCTTTTCCTGGGGTATTGATATTTGCTACCTTATAAAGGGATAAGCTCATGTATGAGCATAACAGAAGAATAAGGAAACTTGATGTAAATCCTGATACTGCAATAGAAACTTTGACTTTCTTTAATGACTAATAACTGCTTGCTTAGAAAGGAAGTCTCATTTAGCATCACTTAATGTAGGCCTTGAATTGCAGTGGTGCACACTCAGTTTCACGATTCTTGATCCAGTGTGGGAAGAAATCAATTTTGGTATTTCTTATTGGCAAACAAATTTCTTGATAAGTTTAGTTTCTTGATGATAGTATCACTTGAAAATCATAGAATAGTTCGTGCATGTAAGCTCAAATATAGTTTGGAGAGCATAGGTATATAGCTTGAATATAAAGTAAATAAGAATAAAATAATGCATTAATAAAAATAAAGAGATCTTGACACGTGTATGACATGTCTACAAAAGCTTTCTCCCACTTAATGCTTGGGTGAGAAATTTACGGTATGGCTTTAACCTCAAGACTTGCATTCACACTTCTCATTTCTGTAGAAAGTAACCAAAATGTGATGTGTCTGCTTACTTCTATGACTGAAACAGGATTAGACAGAAAAGACTGAGCAGAATGATGAGAGGACCAAGATGAGTGAAAACTGGGAAGGCATTTTTTTACTTCAGGCAAAAATATATAAAGCATACTGTATGTTGTAGAGTAAATCTCTTTCCTGAACCATGTGTTGTTGTTAAGGAGTTGCACACCAAAATCAATTTGAAGCAATTGCGTGGAAATTATCGTATGAGATAGATAATACTTGCCTTCATTTGCCTTTTAAGGTATAGATCACTACCTCTGAAAAGATCTCTTATATGTGCACCTAAATACTCCCTGTATTTCTTTCAGGCAATCTCAGCATTAGTTCAACCATTTGGAGTTTGTGCAGAATATCTTAACTCTTCTGTAGTACAGGTAAAATGTCTTTGTTATAAGTTCTTTCAGCAAATAGAAAAGCCTTGAAATGGGATTGTAGTAGTTTGCTCAGATTTAGATGGAGTCCTCTGTGTTAAAGTAGATTTTGGGCAGTATGGTATCAGAAAGACAACTACGTGAGAATCTGTTCTTTTTACTGTAGGAATTTGAAAAACCAGAGGACTGAAAATTAGTTTACAACTCTCTTGATGTGAAACTGGTGACTAATTTGAAAAGTCTTCAAAAGTCACTTTGCATAAAGTACAAGAATCATTTTGGGCATCCTGAGGGTGATGGATAGAGGGCTCAGCCAATGTTCAGATTCATTTTCTAAGCCCAGTGATCTCTAGTCACTTACCTACATCCGTAACAGTGAGAATTCAGTGAGCCACTGCCATTAGTAACCTTCATCAGTGTAAAGCATGTTGGGAAAAGAATTTAGCTTGATGGATGGATTTTTGTTTTAAGTTTACCTTTCTGACTGAGGTCAAGCACATGAATGTGAAAGTTTACACTGGAAAAAAATTGTAGTACAGAAAAAAAAACCTGACATGTTTCTATATGCAAATATACCCCAGGCTTCACACCTATACTCACTAACAAAAACTATCAATTTAATAAGTGACTGAAAGTATTTAAAAAGGAGGTAGTTTAGAAGTCACTGGGAGTCAAAGAGCCATATGCATCTAATAACTGATGCTTTTTGAAAGATCTGTTTCTTTCCTTTTTTTAAAAAAAAACCCAACTGTATTATGGTGGTCTGAAATGGCTTCTTGTTCTAATTGCTTCTTTTTCTGGATGTACCTAGCAGGATAGTTTTATGTATGTTGTAGGTGTTGCTTTATGTCTAAGATAATTGTGAGCTTTCAGCTATGTATTTCACTTTGCTGCTGCCAGATCTTCTGAGTAATGTAATTGATTTCGGGAAACTTAAAATGATTGTCATGCCTTTTCTCACATTCTTTAGCCCATGCTGGATCCAATCATTCATAAAATGATTAAATATGTACAGAATGTAGAAGAGAAGGACTTGAAAGACAAGGTAATGTTTTATATGTTAAATATTTAGGAAGAACTTACTGGGTGTCTTGGAAATGCTGGCAATGTAGACTAGAACAATAGCTTTATTTTCACTGCCAAAAATCCAGCCTGTTCTGAATTCTGACTGAATGACATAGAAGAAAATACATTTACCAAGTTCCATTCGATACCCTTTTTGGTAGATATCTGGTGTGATAACCGTTTATAAAATATTTTGCTACTGTTGCTATCAAATACAGTTTTGTTGATCCCCTTCTGAAGTGTACAGAATGCTCACTTCTCTAACTGACTTGAAGATGCTTACTGTGATGAGGTCTGTTAAATTCTTCTAACTTGCATACGTATAACGGTTGCATTAGCTGTTTGCTTCTGAGAATTTGGTAGCTGTTGATAAAACGTCTGTGTAACTTGTGATTACTTCCTGTATTACCCAGAATGTGGCATTCTCTTCTGTTAAGTTTTTGAGTGCTGGCTTTTTACTTAGACTTAAATCGTTAATTGCCAACTGGAAAGTGTGCCCAGGTTGTGTGACTACAGAGGAGCGATTTAGCGTACCAAAGCTGGAGCAGAAGAGTCTACTTTAACCACAAGAATTTCTTGTCTTAGAATTTCTAGTGTACAATTGTTGTCTTAGAATTTCTAGTGTACAATTAATACTTTCAGATGTATATAGTGCACAATAGTGTACAATTAATACTTTCAGATGTATAAGGCGCTGCATTTCATAGATTAAACACTCTGTATTGGGTCACTAAACCTACTCTTAAGTCTTAAACAGAATAGCAAAAATAGCAATGCTTCTATTTGTTCCTTTTTTTGTTTGATTTCAAACAGAGACTAGTCAGTATCCCCGAGCTCTTGTCTGGTATCAAACTGCTGTGTATGCGCTTCCAACCTGATTTGGTAACGGCGGTAGATGACTTACGGCTGGACATTCTCTTGCGCATGTTAAAATCTCCTCACTTCAGTGCAAAAATGAATTCCCTCAAAGAAGTAGGTTTGCTTTTCGTGTGGGCGGGTGTACGTGTGCCTGTGTGTAGGTGGGATGGGTTGTTAGTAAGTCATTGAAACCACAGCCTTAAAAAAGAGATGGTGCGGTATTTCCTGGCAAATCATGTTGCCTTGGCAAAAGCTTAATTTGTAATAAAAACCAAAGCAAGTTAATGTGACAAGAGTTGTTTGTAAGATTAGTAGCCACTGCAGAGGCCTTGGCCTCCTAATTAGAAAACAACTAGACATAGTTTGAACCTTTCCTAAGAACTGCAATTTCAGATTGATTTATAAGCAATGTTCTGTCCTATTCAATGAATATTCACTCTGAGATAACCCTGGTAATTGAGAGCATCCTACAGGATATCCATTTCTCTCCTCACAGAGAGAAAAGGGGGGGAAAAAAAAAACCAAAACCTAACTGGACTTAATCCTAGATTGATGTCTCAGTCCAGTTAGATCATTACATTATATAATTGCATTTTTTTTTTATTATGGTTCTACATGGACACTGTAGTAGCACCTAGGAGCTAGAGTTTATGGACCAGGACTCTTTATGCTAGAATCTTATATCTAATTAGAAGAAGAAAACGGCTTATTTTTCATAGGAGTTGTGGTTTAAGTTTAGAGTTGTTCATACATTTCTTACTTCAAGAACTAGTACAATTTCAATGTCCAAAAAAAGGCATGTTTTTAGTATGAAGACATTGTAAGGTGTTTTAGAGTCCCTCTTTTGTGCTTTCCCCTTCTTTTATTTATAGGAAAATTGAGATGTTAAACCTCATTCTCTTTGTTTCTTAATCATAAATGCCCCGTACCCTTGGTGAAGTTATAAAAGTGTGACTTTTGAAGGCTTTAGCAGAAATGTACTATTCTTCCCTCGAGTGAGGAGCCTGTATCGGTTCTGTATTGGATAAAAAATGGGACACTGATTTGAGCGTAACAAGCAGAAGCCTGAGATAACCTAGTTCTGCTATATCTGTAGAAATATACCTGGCAGCTTTCCTGTGTCACACTGAGGATAACAACCTACTGCATCAGCAATTGATGACAAGGAGGTGTTTCTGGCTACAAATTTGCCTTTAAACAGCTTATTAAAAAACAAAAACAAACAACAATAAACACAACTGAAAAAACCAAAACAAAAATCGAACAAACAAACAAAACTAAAACAAAACAAACAAACAAAACCAAAACAAAACAAAGAATGCACAAACCAAACCACGAAGAAAAAAAGACAAATGAACAAAAAAAAAAAAAACAAAAAACCCAACCAAACAGGGAAAGAAAACCCCAAACATCTCCCATGCTCAAAATATTTCAGGATTCACACTTAAGCTTCACAGTAAACCTTTTGAGTAGATTTCATGGTGTGCGTGTGTAATGGATTTGGAATCGTTGTCAGAATCTCACATTTTGCAATTTCTAGGTAACGAAGTTAATAGAAGACAGCACTGTATCCAAGTCAGTGAAGAACGCAATAGATACAGACAGATTATTAAACTGGCTAGTAGAAAATTCTGTCCTCTCAATTGCTTTAGAAGGTAAGCGCTTCCACGAAGACTTTTGGCATGGGCTTTAAATATCTTTAATAATATTTGTCTGTCCTTTTCAATACATTTTAATGGAACATTATTAACAAAGGAGTTCAAGCTTTTTGTGGTCTTCAAAACAGAGTAAGGAAAACCCTGCAAATTCTGCTACTGTCATCTGGTTCTCTGTTTGACATCTGTGCAGATGCCTCTTGCTGTACCTGGGGTTTTCACTCTCAGTTTATCTTTGTATATTATTAGCACCTAGAAAAGACAGAAAAGAGGCTTTGGGTGTTTTTCCAAGTAATAAGGCCCGATAGGTGTGAACTTCTATGGGATGTATGAAGTGAAACAAAAGGAAAATGGAAGGAGCCTTTTTCTTTGAACAGATAGACTTGTCTGTAACAGTAAAGAAAGAATTTTCAAATGAAGATAACTGATCTTGTCTCTTTTAAGAGAGCTTGTTTATTCTTATGCATTTAATTTATCTAATACCGTTTTAAATATATTAATTTAGTTGCCTTTGTTTCATAGGTAATATAGACCAAGCGCAATACTGTGATCGTATAAAGGGAATTATTGAACTTCTGGGCAGTAAATTATCTTTAGATGAGCTCACTAAAATTTGGAGAATTCAGGTAAGCAACCAGGACTAAGCAGATGCTTTTAGAGTGTCTTACAAAAGCAGACATTCTGGTGGTGGGTTTTTTTGGTTTGTAATGTAGGCATCTCTTTATTGCAAAGTGGAGGTGTTGAGATTTTAATGGTATAATTAATGCAAAAGCTTTCTTCTACTTCTTCCTTTACCGTTTAAAACCAAGTGTTCTGGCAATTTCTTGTAACACAGCTGTTAAATCTCATGCTGAAGTTCAGTTCTTTGCAACAAGTGTTAAGGGGCTGCAAAAATATTTGACTTGGAAGAAGAAGTTGTCAGCCTGAAGTAGGTGATAGAGTGTTTGTCTAGACCAAAGACCGTGCCTAAGGATATTAATTTTCATGGCTGGAGGTATATATCTGAATGCAGCTCACAGGCTGACTTTAAAGAGAGTGGGCTCAAATTGTATGAATTCCCATTTAACTTCCTGTACATACATATAATTGAATGACAAGTCGTCTTTTCACATTCACTTTATGTATATTCAGCTTATTGCTGGGTAGGAAAGGTTTGACTGCTTAATGCAAATGACGTGGAAATTTTGACCAGAAACATAATCTTCCACTGCAGGAAATCATTTTCTTCTTTACCCAAATGTTGAAATTCTAGACTAAACTCATCGGAGGCTGTCAGATCGCAGTATGTGCGGGCATGGTAGCAAGTCTTGCGTGCTTAGTGGAGCTGAAGCCTGAGTCTAGCTTGCTCACTTTTATTCTTTAATAAAATGCAATATTTCCTCCCCCCTTCTGGCTCCTGTTACCATGGTGCTCCCATCAGTGTGGGAGGAGATTTTTGTATTGCTCACTTATGAGTAAAGCCTTAAAGAGTGTCGGAGATAGAGTGCCACACATGTGAACTCAACCAGGCAACACAAGTGTCGATGTCTGTACTGCTGGCCCCACACCTTACCGTGGTATGTGCCATTGCAGCATCCTGAACCTGCTGTAGCAATGGCAGATTAACCTGTTCTTTCCCACTTTAGAATTACTTCCAAAGACCTCTCTGCCAGTAAAACGAGGAGCACAGTCAATTATTCTTACCTTGTGTTTCTAATATGTCAAAAGCTGATATCCTTTCTCACCAGTATGAAGAGTAGGATAATGCTTACATGAAGGTTTTTCTTTATCTCGTTTGGGATAAAGACCTGCCTTCATATGTTTTCTTTCCTTCTTTCAGTCAGGACAATCCTCCACTGTGATTGAAAACATACATACCATTATTGCTGCAGCTGCTGTGAAGTTTAGCTCTGATCAGCTCAATCATTTATTTGTCCTAATCCAAAAGGTAAGTTTTTATGTGAATTTACTTAGGGAGAGAATTTGTGAGATGTACTATGGATTTGCTGTTCAAGCAAATGCCTTTAATACCTTTACGTTTTCTCTATAAAAATATATAAATATAAAATTGGCTATAAAATAACACTTTTAATACTGATTATTTTTTTTGTCAACCCCAAAACCTGATCTGCTATTCCTAATTGACTTATATTTCAAGTACGCTATAGAGGCAGTCCAAAGGTACTTAAAAAGTGAGATTTTTATTATTATATTTGAAAAAGAGTTGTGCAAAGTAGTTCTGTGAGTCCCAGTAACAAAATTAAGAAACTATGCATTGTGGAAGCATACCTCTTTGTATTTTGATTTTCCTGCAGTGAAACAATTGTAGATTGTATTTTTTATGTACACTTGTGACTTAACAGACTGACGGTGCTCGTTGCTGCAATAGTGAATGTTATTTCTTTGCCACACAGAGCTGGGAGACGGAGAGTGATAGAGTGAGACAGAAGCTGTTGAGCCTGATAGGACGCATTGGTCGAGAAGCACGGGTGGAGACAACCACTGGGAAGGCATGTGAATGCAAAATAAAATCTTTCATTTGGGCTTTTTTTTTTTTTCTTTGTTAAACGTAAGGTTGCTGGTCTCTGTACTTCCTAGGTTCTAACTAATCTTACGCTTCTTCCTTTAGGTTCTGGAGGTACTTTGGGAGCTGGCTCATCTTCCAACGTTACCATGTAGTCTTATTCAGCAGGCCTTGGAGGAACATCTGACAATCCTCAGTGATGCCTATGCAGTGAAAGAGGCAATCAAAAGAAGCTACATCATCAAATGCATAGAGGATATTAAGAGGGTTGGTTTATTATTTTATCTTTTCCAAAAATGAAATGTTTGTTTAGCCTTGATGTTGCCCTTTCTTTCAAGATGCACAAATTGTGTGTCCCATCTGTAAGTTCTTACCTTGGGGAGTCCACAAGGGGTAGGCTTTGTGTGAGCCAGTTTGTTGACCACGAGACTCATAGTAAGTCTCTTGCCTTTGTTTTAAGCAAATTTTCATCACAAGGAGTGATCAGTTTATGGGAAACTACCAGGATGGGCCCAAGGTTAGAATTTGCAAATGGAACCACTATAAAGGTATGTCAGTACTTTAACTGTCCCTTTCATGTGAAAGCCTAGAGTAGTTTACTTTGAGTTAAGCATGTGTTCTGGCATGGCCGTTAAGTCTCAAAATGCAAATCGATATTTAAATCATAGTAGTTTTGTATTTTAATAAAATACTTAAACTCTTTTCATCTAACATAAAGAAGCCATTCCCGCAGCTGCCTGCGCTAAGGTGTTTCCTGGCAGCAGCAGAGATGTGCATGGCTTAAAAGACTGCATATACTCTCTCCTGCACTGCTCGTACAGCAGGCAGTTTTTCTTGAGGTCTTCAGGAATGCTCCTGTCTTCTTTTTTTTTTCTAGTCTGAAGTATAACAGTAAATAAAGAAAAAGGCTTGTACTCTTTTCATTCATCTGTTTCATGGTAAATTAAGTTTTGTCTGTGTTGCAGCATCTGTTGAGGATTTTAATTGTTTAGGAGGCATAGTATGTTTTTTCTTGATATTGATCACACATTTTTTGTGTGTGTTTATGAATACAGATTTCAAACTTTTGAGTTCTCAATTTCTGTAAAACTTGCAGTCTTTTCTTTTGGATCTTTTCTTGTCCTTTCCTTTTCTTGCCCTTTCTTTTTCTTGCATTCTTTTTAATTACATTCTGACAAGGGCCTTCACAGAGGTGCTGCAACGGGGAACACGAAAGCAAAGTTGTCATCGTAGGCTGGAAGGGATTGGGGTAACCATACAGCAGATGTTTTAAAAACACATCATTTCCTTAGTTCCATTCATGAGGGGAAATGAAGACGTAAACTGGGAGGGACTGTAATATTAAGGCAACGTTCTCAAATATATGAGAGAGTCTTCAGTAGGGAGCTCTCTGTTATGGGCAGGTGACTTTAATCTCAAAGTGTGTCAGTGATATTGGTTGTTGTCAGTATTTAAACCAGACATCACTTCTCTGAACAAGCAACCTCAGTACTGGTTTGTGTGGTCAAACTTTACAGAAAATGAAGCCTCCCAGAAAAGTGATGAGCAGTTCTAACAATGAGGTAGGAGGGTTATTCTTTGCAGGTTCTCTTTCAAAATGCAGCTTAAGCATCCTTTGCTTCCTATCAGAGGGCTCCTTGCAGCACCAATCAGAAATTTCTTCTCTTCTCTTAACCCTCAGTAGTATTTCAGGTTCTTTCTTCTATTATTCATGCTTTAGCAATAAATAACATCATTTGACTGGAATTGCCCTTTTATGCCCTAACAGGCCTGCTTATCTCCCATAATTGAGGACGGTGGTGGTTATCATCTCTCCCTGGTGCAACTGAGCTCTTTTTGTCTATGTAATTTGCATGTTCTCTAGCAAAGAGGTGGTACTTGGGGCTTAATAATCAGGATAGCGAAACGGCGTGTGTGTGTGTGTCAAAGGACTTCCTGTAGAAAGTGAAGAAGAGCACCTTGAGCGTGTTTGGAAAGGGACCAGGAACAAGGAACTGAAGCCTTCAGATCTAGTAGCTGTTGTTTTGAAACAGCAGTGTTAATAGAAATAGTTAGGCTTCTAGGAGTCGTGGAGGAAAGTTAATCTCTTACTGAGCACGTACACGCGTGTAATTGTTTTTACCTTTCCTTTTTTACCTTATCTTTCTCCTACCAGTCATCCCAGCACAATAATCCGCAATTTGTGTGGGTGGTGCCAGCCTTACGTCAGCTCCATGAAATCACACGTTCCTTTATTAAGCAGACTTACCAAAAACAAGACAAGGTAAGAACATATGGTGAGATGATTATTTTATTTTTTTTTAAGCCCTTGTTATGTCTGTGTGTGTCTGCTTCTGTAGAACATGGAAGTTTGCATTTAGAAATGAAAGGGGGGAAAAAAAAACAAGTACAGTTTAGTGATGTACCCTAAACAAACTGTTCAATAGAGGTGCTGTGTTGTGTGCCCTCCATTTATGTGTGCATGTCTATATGTTATATATGTATAGATCTGTTTGCTGCATCAGGACTGATTTGTTTTATTCTGAGCTTTTTGTAGAATAATTAACAGGCTTGTCTCTGTTAAGAAATGAGGAATAGGTAATGTTTAAACCAGCTGCTTTGTAGCCGAATTGACTTCGGCTCTTGGAAAACAGACTAAAATACCAGCAAGTCACATGTGTGGCTGAGTGGAGGTGTGGGACTTGGTTTGATATCTGCAGCATGTGTATATTTCAGCACATCACAGGGGGCTTTGGGTGCTTGGAAGGGATACAGCTGACTCCTGTGAGGCGGGGAAAATTACTTCTTCTGATAAGAGACACTTGTCTGTAGAAGAGCAGACTGTTGTGTGCACGTGCCGGTTTATGTATTTTCTTTAAAACTTCTTTTCTCAATTTTTTTTTTTTTTTTGCCAAGAGCATTATCCAAGATTTAAAGAAAAACTTTGAAATAGTGAAGTTGGTGACAGGAAGCTTAATATCATGCCACCGTTTGGCTGCATCTGTGGCGGGTCCAGGAGGGCTTGTCGGAGCAACGTTAGTGGATGGTCGATACACTTACCGGGAGGTACGGAAACCTGAATTTCTTACTACCTTAGGTTTTTGAAAACATGGTGTAGTGTGTCACTGACAGTGTAAGATTAGGTGGTGTTTCATTTTTGGAATTCACAAGTATGTGTATTCTCTCTGGTGAAAAATGACAGTAGTTTTTTATTTCTAGTTCTGATACTTATCTATTAGGGCTTGTTGTAGCCTTGTTGTTATATTATAGAGCAAGGGTGGGCAAACAGCACAATCTACAAGTTTCTTAGCAAAGTCTTAAACTGCTCAAGAGCTAGATCTCGCCACCCCAGGACCTCTTGTTTCCAAGTTTGTGCAGCTTCCAGCTTCTCCACCAGCTTCAGTTCAACTACGCTTGTAGAGGCTATAATGTTGAATTTGGCATGAAGGTTTTGATAATATTTTTTTTTCGATACCAACACACTAGTTGTGATTTAATAACTAGTGTCAAATAATACCAATATCAAGAAAGTAATAGCAAATCCCAGGGAACTTCAGTGTTCCTTTTTAGAAAGGTAATCAGACAGAAGTAATGTTAAAAATTGCATAAAATAGAAATAAATCTCACTGCATAAACAATTTTTGTTTTCTAGGCTTTGCAGTGGGTACTGTTATTTGACAGCTAAGTTTGCAAAAAATAAACAGAATGCTCAGAGTTCTTGTTTCAGAACTAAGAGTCTTAAGATTGACTTTTTGTTTCCTCTTTCTCAGTATTTGGAGGCACATCTAAAATTTTTGGCATTTTTTCTGCAAGAAGCCACCCTTTATTTGGGCTGGAATCGTGCCAGGGAGATCTGGGAATGCCTTGTAACTGGCCAGGATGTCTGTGAGTTAGATCGAGAGGTAAGAAAAACTTGAAAAGTTGGTGTCTGTGGTTGCAGAATGAGTCTTAATGGAGCATAAATAGCACGTGTGTTTGTTGAGACATGTGAAAACATAAGTAGCTCTTTTAATGTTAAATTTGACTGAAGGAGGAACGTTGGCCAGGAAATTAGTCGCAGGCGTATGGATGCTGGTTTGAAAGGGGGGACGTGCAAGTTTGTGGTGTCATAAAAGAGACATTCAGCATTATTTGGGTGAAAGATGACTATGAAGATGAAGCACCCAAATGCTGCAATAAACTTGTATAATATGTGAGGTTGCTAGGAGATTAGATTTTGACCCTCTTACTATAGATAAAACTTCTGTAAGATGAGTGACTGTAGTATCTGACATAAGTTGCCAGTGCTATATAAAGCTAAAATATTTGCCATGACAGTAGGGTAAAAATACATCTGCCTTTTGTTCACAGATGTGCTTTGAGTGGTTCACAAAAGGACAGCATGATCTGGAGAGTGATGTACAGCAACAGCTCTTCAAAGAGAAAATTCTTAAACTGGAGTCATATGAAATTACTATGAATGGTAAGAAAATGGCTTTGGACAACAGATTTGGTTTTAAAATATATACCAGGAATATGCTTCCAAAATCTTCAAATTGAATATCGAAATAGTTCTGTAAATCCATATAATAAAGGGGTCATTTTGAGTTTTAATAGTTATAGAAGGAAAAGGTCATCTTCTGTATTTGATATCTTCATTTTTTCAAAAAAGCATAGAAACGTAGCTTGACCTGAATAAAAAGCTTGCACCTTATTTGACTTTCAGGTTTTAGTTTATTTAAGACTTTCTTTGAAAATGTGAACCTGTGTGACCACCGACTAAAGAGGCAAGGAACTCAGTTGGTGAGTGTTCTGGCAAGTTCTTTCTTGTATGCTCCCTGGGGCATCTTTGGGGATGGGAGGAGGTGAGACAGGGATTCTTCAGCGGCTGTTTGACATAGTCACGTTTGTATTAATATGCAGATCGTCCTTCTAGCATTAACACTGTTACATTCTGAAACTCAAACTCCAGAATTGTGACGGTTAAAATTCCAGGAATTGGGAGCTGGAAGCTGGTGTATGTAACTTCTAAAACTTAGCAGGAGGAATGAGTGGACTACTTTTTAATAATAATAATTAATTCTAGTGTGCATTTGTGCTTTTCCCTCGTATGGAAATACTCTTCTTTTATTATTTTATTTTATTTTTATTTACAAGAGATTTAGGCTTATCATATTCAAATTTTAACCTACAATGATTTTTATCTCTATGATCCTTCAGTGTTTTTGTTAAATGAATGGTTCTATGTTAAGTAGTTTTCCATAGGCGTTTTAGATCGTTATCACAGAGAGTTAACTTACTTCAAACGCATAATTTTTTGCCAAGTATCACAGTAGGTTTTGTGACGGTTTATTATGTGGTTAATTACCATTTTGACCTTTGTGAAACAAATTCCATTCCCGATTAAATTTCTTGGTGCTTTTGAAGTTTTTAATTTTTCAGTTGGCTTGACTGAGAGCGTTCTTTGGAACTTGTTTACCTACCTGTAAACAATTTTTTTTTTCTCTAGTATAAATATACAAATCCGCAGCTACTGATTGCACTTTGCCCTTGCCAAAGCTTGGCAGTGTGTTGGAAAAGAAAATTTTTAAGTCTCAGTTAAAAGATGCTTTTCCAGCAGATGGAAGGCTGTTTTGTTCTTGTGGTTCAACTGACTATTGTGTAAGAAATCCTGTCATGTTTTACTGTTGTTCTTTCATGCGTAGAGTGTAGAAAAACTGGAATTAATAGGAATGGATTTCATTTGGAAGATTGCAATGGAGTCACCTGATGAAGAAATTGCCAATGAAGCTATTCAGTTGATAATAAACTACAGCTATATTAATCTAACTCCTAGATTGAAAAAGGTAGGTTTATGTTTCTTACATGAAAATGTTTTGACATGCATAGAGCCCTCATACTGTGCATGTTAAAATGTGTAATTTGTTGGGTTCTGTCTGTTTAGGAGTAATTCCCGTGATTTTGGTTTAAGTTCTAATTCATTTCTACGTTTTATCTTTAGGATTCTGTATCACTGCACAAGAAATTCATCGCTGATTGCTACACACGATTAGAGGTAAAGGATTAATTTTAATTCTTCTTGTACCTACATCCTTTTTCAGTTTTGGGTATTATTAGAATAATTGACTATGATAATTCTCTTTAAAGAAAAAAATTCTTTCCACAAATATTTCTTGTCCTCTTAGGTCTCCATGATGTACTAATAGTCCATTTAAACCATCATTTATATTTTCCTTTGGATTTTAGGCTGCCAGCTCTGCACTTGGTGGTCCAACGCTAACACATGCTGTTACAAGAGCTACAAAAATGCTTACAGCAACTGCGATGCCTACGGTAGCAACATCAGTTCAGTCTCCTTACAGGTAGGCCTGCCTTTAAAAGAATAAATATGACAGTAAACGTTTTCTCCCAGCTGCTCCCCACATGATTTTGAGTGCTAATTAAAATTCTCAGTATTGGTAGTTGTATATTCTGGTGGCTTCTCCATTAAATATTCCAATTACAATGCAATTTGAGTTCCAAAGAGACTTTGAAAAAACTTTGGTTTAAACAAACAAACAAATAAAAAAACCCAACACCCATCCTCCAACACCCCCAAAAACCAAAACAAACAATAAAAACCCCACAGACTATTTCCAGCCTATTAATCATGTAATATTTCTGGGAGAGCAGGATTTTGGTTTTGGTTTGTTGGTTTTTCTTTTTAATTGGGAGAGAAAGGGGTGGGTTTTCATCCTCTAGCTTAACTTGTTCATAGCTTAAATATATGAGCGCAGGGTGGGAACCTTTAGAAACATGAAGCTGCTTCTGAAGCTGGCTACACCTTAAGCAGCGTAACACAAGCTCCTTGGCCTGTTTCCCTGGTTAATTTCAACTGAATTAACTCCAAGTTTAAGGAGTTCTATTTGAAGACAGCTAATTCATGGCAGTTACCCGTGGGCGCTGAAAATTAATCTCTGAGACAAGTTACTTTTGTTTTCAATGTTTATCTCTAGGTCAACTAAACTTGTTATAATTGAGAGACTGCTGCTGTTGGCAGAGCGTTATGTGATCACAATAGAGGTAAGATATGTAATTTCTTACTGGGCGAGGTTAAGAACACAACTTCTGATATTATTAAAATAGTGTAAAAGTTATTTAAACCTATGCAATTCTAGTAATGTTGTTACATACCATCATAGAAATGTCTTTGTTTTCAAGGGTGGTATTTACTGTCATTGTTCTCTTCCTGTAGGACCTTTATTCTGTTCCCCGAACTATTCTACCTCATGGTGCCTCTTTCCATGGACATCTTTTAACACTTAATGTTACGTACGAGTCTACCAAAGATACCTTCACCATAGAGGTAGGTGTGCACAGGTTATGTGTGTCACACAGTGTTGATCACGTAGCTGTTCTTGGGGCTTTTGATGCTTTGACTGAACACAGTAGACTGGTTTTAGGGTCTCCAGTCAACTTGAAAACTCTATTTGAAACTGTTAAAAGTGTGTATAAGTCTACTGGAATGGAAGTGTCTGTATAAATGTGTTTTGATCATCATTCCGGGGTGGGGAAAAAGAGTTATTTGCCTGTGGTCAGTGATGGAACATTTCTACTGCTGCCCTATCTTGTCAGTCTCTTTTGTGGACAATACCTTTACCAGCCTATGCAGAGAAGCAGGAGGATTTAAATGGAAGATTTTTCTTTTTTTTTTTTTTTTCTTGGAATTCACTGCTTGAGCAGCCTTACTGAACCAATGCTGTTTAATTTTACAGGCTCATAGCAATGAAACTGTAGGGAGCGTCAGGTGGAAGATAGCAAAGATGTTGAATTCTCCTGTGGATAATATACAGATATTTGCCAATGACAGCCTGGTATGTCAGCTACAAAGAGTTGTAATTCTTTATGAAATGATGTCTCTCTTCCAGAACTAAATGACAAATATTTTCTTGCAGCTAACTGTAAACAAAGATCAGAAACTACTCCACCAGCTGGGCTTTTCTGATGAACAAGTTCTTACAGTAAAAACATCAGGAAGTGGGACTCCATCAGGGGGCTCTGCAGATTCCTCAACCAGTTCCAGCAACAGCGGCAGTGTGTTTAGTTCGTCCTATGCAATGGAACAGGTAGAGCAAAGTAGTCTGAAACCTTCCCTCAAATTTTTCCTGGAGGGCAGATAGTTCTGGGGGGACACAGCTAGGGTGGAAAAGGTACAGTCAAATGAGACAGAAGCTGTACACATCAGCTTGAGGATCCAGTCTTTACTAGTCTGGTTTTGCTTTCAAACTGTGATTGAAACAGAGCATTTAAATACACAATTGTGTTACGCACGCAGGTTGGACTTCATAATCTATATTCTGTCACCTGTTGTAGCCTGCTTGGTGATAATTAATCTCTACAGGGTCTTTTAAACACAGAAGACCCATACGATTTAATTTTGAGATGGTATAATTGTCACGGAGGGATTTCCAGGTTTCCACTGTTAATAAAGCTGCAGTATGAAAATAAACTAAGAAGCATCAACTAGCATGTTTAGAACACTCCTGGTCTGCTTTGTACGTCAACCCTAACTAACAGTTGGCTTCAAAATTAATTGTTAAAAGGCAAATGGGGTAATGTAAAAATTCAGATGTTGTATCAGTCTAGAAAGCAGCTGGGATTTCTACAGGCCAGGTTGGCATGTGGGTCAGTTGCTTCAGTGAGGAGCTCTCTTATATTCCTTGCAACAGAGAGTAGAGAAAAATATCTTTGTATTTCTGCTTAATTCTCAGGAGAAATCCCTCCCCGGAGTAGTCATGGCTCTCGTGTGTAATGTGTTTGATATGCTTTACCAGCTTGCCAATCTAGAGGAGCCAAGGTAGGCAAACTAAATGGTTATTAAATATGAATAAATGCTCTCCCTGCAAAGAATATAGAAATAAGAAATAGCTACTTATTTCACAGTGTGCGGGCATCCACCAGGCCACGGTGTGGCTGAGCCCTATTTTGCATAAGTAACTTCTGATAACTTTTCAGGATAACGCTGCGAGTGAGGAAGCTTCTACTCTTGATTCCCACTGATCCAGCCATTCAGGAGGCTCTTGATCAGCTTGACTCCCTGGGAAGGAAGGTATGGATTAAACAATAACTAATCTTGGTGATCTTAACAAAAAGGATTTTACTACCAGTTTTCTTAAATTCCCTGTCAGAAACTCTACTGCAAAATAATGCTCATGTTAAGTATTATTGACTTAATAATTCTCTCACCTCCAGCTGCTTGGAAATTACAGGGATTATATGAAACATATTGCCAGTGTCAACAAAATGCAGTAGTCTCAAAGTATTTCTTCTGTGGTTTATTCCTCCTAGAAAACACTGCTATCAGAATCAAGTTCTCAGTCTTCAAAATCACCCTCCTTGTCTTCAAAACACCAACATCAGCCTAGTGCTAGTTCAATACTAGAAAGTCTTTTCAGATCTTTTGCTCCGGGCATGTCCACTTTCAGAGTGCTCTACAATTTAGAGGTAAGACAACAAATTTACTTCTTCCTACTTGTGTTTCTGAGCACTAAGGTTTAAGTCTTAAGGTAGACTCCTGCCCAAGAAACTTAACAGGGTCATTGTGCAAAATACAAATGCCATGTCAGAGTCTGCTTTTATGTATGTGATAAATTCTACACAGACTGAAAGGCATAAAAAGTTCCCCTTTAGAGACATCACTGTGAAGCCAGGCACCTCTTTTGGGGATTTGCAAGGTGGAAGGAGTGTTCGGAAGTAAATGGAGAGAAGCAAAGAAACATCATTCCTTACTGTTTAGGTAAAATTCCTGCTTGAATCTCCAGAAGCTCTTGAGTATGTGATTTTTAGTATATATTTAAAAATCAAAATCGGCTCTCTTAAAAATTAATGGGAACTGTTTAGATAGATTGGGTTTTCTCAATTCAATTTGAAAGAGAGTGAGTGGAATACATAGAATTTTTTTACCCCTAAGTTTTTTAGCCAAACACTGGATTGGACTCGGTGAAAAAGTTCTTTCTGTGTGTTCAGTGCATGGATTTTAAAGAGTCTAAGAGAGTTCAGCTGGTGGCATTGTAAGAACACTGTAATCCTCTCTAGGAAGCTGGACAGTTTCTAGTTGTACTTGCAGGTCCCACTGTTTACAAGGACTCATTACAGATATGGTTTGAACAACTTGAAGCTGGAGGACCGGTTGCCGGCAGCTTCAAAAACAGCGGGCAGAGTTATTCTCCTTCATTCCCGGCGAGTGCCAAGATTACTGTAGGAATTTTCTTGCTGCTTTCCTTTGGGTTTCTGCAGTCTAATGTTAGCTTTTCGTCTTCCTACGCTGTCATCACACTGCAGCGTTAGGATTTCCCCCTTTTTTTTTTTCTGTACAGCTGGAATGGGAGATATTTGATGATGTCTTTGAAATATGTTGACAAGTTCTACAGCTGAAAGCAAACGGTTTAGCATATCACAGCAAGGGCATCTTGTTGAACTGGCAGGTTCTATTACAGTGTGACGAGACAGTTATCTGCTGCTTCTAAGCCAGAGAAAATAATAAAAGCAAGTAATAAATTGCTTGCTTTTCTGGCAAGGGATGAGAAGTAGTAAATTGGATTAGATGTGTAGATTGCATGAGTGGACTTGCTCTTCAAGTCCAGTCAGCCAACTGGAAGATGATTTCTGTCAGGAAAAGGATGATGTGCATTTTTTTTTTTATCCTCTCAAGTGGTGATCTGTTGAAAATATGGGAACCAGTCTGAACTGCTTTCCTAAAAAAACGTGCGTAGGAAATTTGCAGATTGTATGAAAGAGATGAAAATTAAATGTTGCAGATGTTCAGGGTTATATCATGCAGTGCTGTGATAAGGTTTCATGCTGGGAACTCTGTTAACCATTCTTCTGACCTGTGAGTCTGGAAAAGATGTCTTCTATTTTCCCACATGCAGCATTGTTGGCTGTACGTGCCAAAGAGACTTTTCAAGAAAGTAAATAACTTCTGGTTGTTTTCTGGGGTTTTAGAAGGGGCTGGGGTTCTTCTGTTTGTTGGGTTTTGGGTTTTTTTTTAATGTAAAGTGAAGTGAAATTGATTATAAATGTACATGAGATCTGACCCACAGAAACCACAGTCTTCCTTATGACCATGTTTCTGAGAGTAATTGCATTCTGTGAAGTTTAGTGCTGACTTCAAACAGGAGGGATGATACAGTGATGATGTTCATAAGGTCCATAGAATTACCTGGACCATCTTTTACCAAAAAAAATAAGCAGTAATAGCAATAGGGTTATGTTTCAGGAGGCATGAATCAATAAGTAAGCCATTTGTAGGGTGTTTTATGCGATACTGTCAACTGAAAATTTAGAAAGAAGAAGGATTTGTGCTCTTATGGAGCACCACTTGAGCCTGAAGACAACACTTCATGTGCTAGAGTGTGTACTTTCCCTTTTACTGTGAGGGTGGTGAGACACTGGAAGAGGTTGCCCAGAGAAGCTGTGGCTGCCCCATCCCTGGAGGGGTTCAAGGCCAGGCTGGATGGGGCTTTGAGCAACCTGGTCTGGTGGGAGGTGTCCCTGCCCAGGGCAGGGGGGTTGGAACTCAATGATCTTTAAGGTCCCTTCCAACTCTAACCATTCTATGATTCTATGATTAACAAGTAAACTGCAATGGGGAAAAAATGCCCTTTGCTCTAGAGTAAATATCTGTGATAGCCATACTTGTCTTGAATATTTTTAATGTGATTTCTCTTTACTGACTGCAGCTTTGTATAAGTGTATTTTTGTTAATTGCTTCATTTGTAATTGATTTTTTTCTGTTACACTTTTAACCTTCAGCAGATAAAGAATACTAAGGGAGGGATGTATACATGCTTATTTATTCATTTATTGTAGGTACTGAGCTCCAAGCTGATGCCAACTGCAGATGATGAAATGGCAAGAAATTGTGCCAAGTCTTTCTGTGAAAACTTCCTCAGAGCAGGAGGTTTAAGGTTAGATTTCAAAATCTTGACTCGGTTTATAACACTTCATTTAGTTTGCAGTTTTATGTGGTTTCTGATTTCCACACTGTAGCACACTAGTACACCTGTCAACTGCTTTTTCAGAGAAAAAAAATCCACCCAAAGCTGTTTTTTTCATTATCCAGTGTCTGAAAAACTACTGTAGCTGCCATAGTGATGTAACAGAGTACAAGTTGTTAAACCCCAAAATAAATTTGGGCACAGAAAAGCTTGTGAAATGTAGCTGTTACTAAGGTAGTTGATATTCAGATAGTTGGCATTTAAGTGCTTCGGTTTGAATTTGCAAGTGTGTACATTGCGCTGTGGCCTCCAGAGATGCCAGTGGATGTTTTAAGTAGTCAAAGCATAGACTGTGCAGTGGGAAGCAAATTAAATTTTAGTCTCCAAAATTCAGACCCTTCAGATAAGAGTGAGGCACAGTGAGAAAACCTGGCAGTACTGCTTGTGCTTGTGTCAGATTTATCGAGTATATGTTGCTCTTAGTAATTCTGTGCACGCACACCGCCCCATAGATCCTGAAGCATTTTTCAGCAGGAACAAAAAGCTTCCGTCTGTAGATGCAGGAGGAGGAAATGAGGATGCTAGTCTCCAAAGACACCAGTTTGGCAGTTTTACTGGCACTCCACTAACTGAATATGAGAAGGGAAGGATAGAGGTAAATTAATTGCAGCTCTCTCCTAATGTAAAATATTTTCAAACGGAGTCTGTCTTATTGATTTGTTTTTAAGTTTGGTGGTGAATGTGATGCAGAGAGATTCCATCCCATCAGAAGTAGACTATGAAACAAGACAGGGAGTCTACTCCATCTGCCTGCAACTTGCGAGGTATGTAATTGCCTTTCATTAGAGAAAGTGCTGCTTTCTTGGCTTGTGTGGCTTGTAATATTTAAGATTAATTGGTACTTTGAGTTCTGTTTCATTCACTCACTGTGAACATTCAGAAATAAGCCTGACGTTTTTGCTCTGTGATTGTAGGTTCTTGCTTGTTGGCCAGACAATGCCTACCTTACTGGATGAGGATTTCATTAAAGATGGGGTAGAAGCATTGTCCTCCCGCCCCTTCCGTAATGTCAGCCGACAAGCGAGTAGGCAGATGTCCATTTGTGGAACACCTGAGAAGTCATCCTACCGACAGCTCTCTGTGTCTGATAGATCCTCCATTAGGGTAGAAGAAATCATACCAGCAGCAAGAGTTGCCATACAAGTAAGGAAGTGTTTGATGATTTATGGTGATGTGGCAATGTTGTCTCCAGTGACACCTGTGTAACTCCTGGATTTTTAATCACAAGTCTACATTTTATACAAGGTTCTTGCCCAGGCTCCATTTAAAAGCCTCTGAAAATCCTGACCATCAGTCTCTCTTCCCAATCTTGATCCGAATTTTAACATAGTCTCAGAAATTATTTTAGCAGTACAAAGGGAAGCAATATCCCAAAAGTGCTTACCAGAAATAGATCTACACAGAAATATTACTTGTGGTTTATTTTAACCGTTGCTTAACTGCAAGATCTTATTCTTGTTGATTTTCTGTGAATAGAAAGATAGAAAATAGAAAATCAATTTTCTGCTTGAACTTGTGGTTTGTAGCCCATGTTTCTTTGAATTAGAAATTTTTAGCAAGATTTTTGTTTCAAATACCTCATTAAAAATCAAATTTGCTTGATGGTATCCCGGGAAAAAAGGAAATATCTGTATTTTCAATACAAATTATATTTTCCCCTTTATAGGCCTGTCAGTGTAATTAATCTGAGACTGGCTATTTACTAAAACAATCTAATCTGACAAGAACTCAATCCATTTCAAGGTTGAGTCCAATTAAAATAAACTTCACAGTTAATGTAACAAGTATGCTGTGTTAGGTTCTTAGGCAGTGCTTCCCCAATGGATCAATGGGGTTGAAATCAGCACGCCTAACTCCAGAGAGGTGAAAAGGGTGTCTACCCTGGTGGAGAATTTAAAAACTACCTACTTCCTATTAAGGGAGCAATACTAATCTCTCCTTGGGAACACAAAGACTCTTGTATCCTTGAGTGTGCTTAGAGAAGAGGGGAAAACAAATCCAAATGTCAATTAGACGTGATCCAGAAGATACATTCCTCTTATCCCTCTAATTAACAAAAGCTGTTGAATATCACAGAAGTAACTGTGGCTTCTTGTTCCTTCAGACCATGGAGGTGAACGATTTCACTTCCACAGTGGCTTGCTTCATGCGACTCTCTTGGGCTGCTGCTGCAGGACGACTGGACCTGGTGGGCAGTAGTCAACCAATAAAAGAGAGCAACTCTTTATTTCCTGCTGGCATTCGAAACAGACTTAGCAGCTCAGGTAGGTTAACTGTCTTGAAAATAATCTAAAGAAAGCATTTGCTTTATTCTTAATTGAACGCTTTTGAAGCCTGAAGCTGAATTCGTTGGAGTTGGACTTGATGATTCTATTGGGTCCTTTCCAATTCAGGATATGATATGATTGAATTGCACAAATCTGAGCAAAATGCTGTACATTCACGTGGCATTTGGAGAAGTTTTTTAAATTGCAGAGACCTGACCAGGAGCTGAAAACATCTGAAAAATGTAATGGATTGTGGCGCTTCTTCATTTCTTAATGCAGGAAGTAATTGCAGCTCAGGGAGCGAAGGAGAGCCCACCGCGCTGCACGCCGGTATCTGTGTGAGACAGCAGTCCGTGTCCACCAAAGATGCTCTGATTGCTGGAGAAGCCTTGTCTCTCTTAGTAACCTGCCTTCAGCTACGCAGTCAGCAGCTAGGTATGAAATCCAATTCGATCACTCAATATTTGGAATATAAGGAAGGTGGGGAAAGACTTTTGGAGGCAGACAAGTACAAAAGAAATCATGAGAAACTTCTGGCTTTGTAAGCTGAGACAGCTCGAGTTCAAACCACAAAATGTCATTAAAAAATACAGCGGGGGTTTTTTTCAGGACTGAAGAACAGGTGGCATGAAACAAGGCATGTAGTGCTGTGCCTTAGTGAAATGTTTTGAGAAAGCTGACTTATTGCCAGTATATAAATATTTGCACTGGCTTTGAAGTATGTAATTCTGTAAGTGCTGCTGTTTGCTTAGCTGCTGTTTAGTACTTGAACCTTTGTGTACAGGAAGTCTAAACGGTGGTGGTGGAAGGTGAAGGAAAATGCTGTTAGAATGTGGTGCCGGTCTCTGAGGAGGGAAGGAGATGGGGAAATATGCAAATAACAGTTAGGGCTTTTCAGTGTTGAAAGGGGGTGTCCTCTAGGTCCTATGGTATCTTAATGCAGGACTGTAACTGACTCATTTTAAATTATTTTTATTATTATTTTAATAAGATAATCTGGTACTTTTCTATTCTAGGATCTTTTTACAATTTGCCTTGTGTTGCCGATTTCATCATTGACATACTGCTTGGATCACCAAGTGCTGAGGTGAGGGTCTTCCTCTGAAAACTTCCTAGATGTTATACTTCTGAAATGCATACACTTTGATCACTTAATATGGTCTGAAGATAAAATTATTACATCATTACAAACATCCCCACCTTTTTTTTGTGTTTGAATGAATAACCTTCCTATAATTGTTAGTAATTCCTGCATCTAGTGATGTGTTGATAGAAAATGCTGAAGTATTGCATTCTTTAGGCTTGTTTAATCCATGAGGCACACAGGGCTGTGCTGTGGCTAGACTAAAGAAAATGCTCTCATTTTGGTGAGACAAATTCTGTAAAACTAGTACTTCAGGGTAGGTTCCAAGTAACTTTCATCTCAAAATATTTGGGTAAGATTCAATGGACTCCTCTGAACTTTTGAAAAGTTCTTCCAAATGTCAAAACCCTCCTAAAATTCATTCTTCCCGATTTAAGTTTATTCTGGATATTCTAAAACGTAGAGATTTTCAAGTCACACTTACTTCATTTCATTGCATCTCATGTATGTTTCATGAAGTCGTTGCATCTTTTCCCCCCTTATCTGAATTTATAATCTACGTTTGATAAAGCATCAGAGATTTTATCTCAGGGATGAATGTGGGTTGCTAAATCCCTATAAATAGAGAAACCCTGACTGGTGGGAGCAGAGTTCATAGTCTGGTTTACACAAGCCTTTCAATGTCTGGTTTTTTCTAACAAAATGGAAGTCTCTTTTTTTTTTTTTGCAACCTTTAAGCAACTGCTAGTGTTTGACGATGACACTGTTTCAGATTCGTCGTGTGGCCTGTGACCAGTTGTACACCCTCAGTCAGACAGACACCTCGGCTCACCCAGATGTTCAAAAGCCAAACCAGTTTCTCCTGAGTGTTGTTCTCGGTGCCCAGCTGCCTCTTTGGTCACCAACCAGCATCATGAGAGGAATCAACCAGAGGTAGGTCAGATTTATTGTGTTTATTGAGGAAACGAATTTCACATTTTTAAATGGGTAGCGCTGCGGAAGCTCTGAGGCACAAGGGATTAGGACTTTGTAAGTCTGTCAAAAGTAGACATCTCTGTCACGCCCCAGATAGTTTTGGAAGTATGTGAATTGAAGGGAAATAAAGCTGAATTCTCAAGTTACAATTCTTCCTCTGTGAACTCTTATAGTTCAGTTTATCTGATTTCCCATCCAGGAGGTGGTAATTACTAAATAGACCTGCCCTTTCTGGGATGTGGTCATGGCAGTCAGAACCTGGCTGGAATCCTACATGAGGCACAGAGGTCATGGGATGTATGACAGTAACATTGAAATTACTTTTATAGTAATGCACAGATCCAGATCAGAAATCCATCCTAAAGACTCCAGCCTTTTCAGTGATATCTGGACCCATGACTTCACCTGATTTCTTGTTGCCTATGTTACCCATCACACCTGCAAAGATTTGAGGTGTCAGTCGTTAACTTGTCCCTGACTGGCCAAAGGTTGTTGAATTTAATGGTAATTTTAAAGAGCAACTTCTAGAGGAATCCGAATAGAGGAGTAAGGGAGAAGTTAAAACATGTTGTCTTATTGTTGTCTGATAAAATAAAATTTTTATGAGGTGAAGGAAAAAAGCAGGATTAAATGCTAGTCATGACATTCAGGAGTAGCTGTTGGGAAGGAATATTTGTTTCAAAGCTGCAGGGTGTGCATGCAGAAGCATACCTAGACAGCTGTGCTATTTTGGATTAGATGGACAGAGCATACAGAAACTTTTTTTCTAAGTAGTTCCCTTCAAGTTCTGATTTTAAATTAAATTATTCTTCCCTTTGTACCTGTTTCAGACTTTTGTCCCAGTGTACAGAATATTTTGATCTGAGATGTCAGTTGTTGGATGACCTCACATGTAAGTATGCACAGGCACATACATCACTGATTGCAGCTTCCAAGCACTTCATTCTGTAGACAAGATGCAGAATTGCCTTCACAGAAGGGTTCCTACACCATGAACTCGATGTGACCTGCCAGGTCTGTTCTGGCATTTGGTAGCAGCAAGGCAACTCTCTCCATTTGGAAAGTGAAATGAGTTATTTTGTGGAAAGTATATTTTGTATACGTTGTGGGGAAAACTAGCCCGTGTCCAAATTGTTTGAAATCCTTTATATTCTGCTTTTATAGAACGGCTAATTTTTCAGGGTTTTCTTATTCTCTTGCAGCATCAGAGATGGAACAGCTGAAGATAAGCCCTGCTGCCATGTTAGAAGATGAGATCACTTGGCTGGACAATTTTGAACCCAACCGCACGGCTGAGTGTGAGACCAGTGAAGCTGATAACATCCTGTTGGCAGGACATTTGAGGCTCATCAAGACTCTCCTTTCACTTTGTGGGGCAGAGAAGGAAATGGTTGGTAAGTAATTCCTTTTTACTCTAAAGTTACTAGACTAGTGTGAATCCTGCTAACAGATGACTTATCAGTAAGTATGTATGTATGAAGGCATTATAATAAATTTGTAGAAGTGATACAGAGCTATAAGGAGTAATTTTAGCCGTGCCTTTGTTGCATCTTTGACATTTGATAAAATATTTGGATATATTTTTTTGTTGATATGATGCTATTAAGTGATTTTGCTGTTACGGAACACCTTTTGACATTTGCAGTGATAATGTAAGCATTTAACAGTAATGTGAATTACTGCATTACAGGTTCATCTTTGATTAAGCCATTGTTGGATGATTTCCTCTTCCGAGCATCCAGGATTATTCTGAATAGCCATTCTCCAGCTGGCAGTGCTGCAATCAGTCAACAAGACTTCCATCCAAAGTAAAAATTGCTTTTTTGTTCATGTTGGATTTTCTCCTAGTTTTCATGAATGCAAATGTCATACTGGGGCTACAGATACTAGGAGTTAATACCCACGTTGGAGCATTTCTCCAGACTGTACCTTTCCAATTTACACATTTTCTACAGAAGTGTCCAAATGGCATTTTTGTGAGTTCTCGTGTGACCCAGAATCTTTGCTTTTCTGTACTTCTAAAGTCCATGCTTTGTCTTAGATCAGTGATGAACTGCAAGCACAACTCAAGTGCTGATTTCATGGGTCCAAAGTGCACTCCTTTAGCTCATCATCGCTTGGGAAGTTGGCTAAACTGAAGCGGGAACAGGAAATTAACTTTCCAAGCCCCTTGTGAATGAGAATCTCAAAAGTTGCGCTATTTTCTTTCTCCCTTCAAAAGAACTGCCTTGTGTAAAAGGCTGATGCAGAGAGCAAGACCTCTTGCACCTGAGAGAGCTGATAATAGCCCGGAATATATCAAATGGGGAAAAGGGAGCTTTTTCTTTCCTGTCCCACCTGCCTTCAGTTACTGCCGTACGATGTCTGAAGGGGTGGGTGAATGAGCTCCTGGGCAGTTTTGTGCGGCTGCAGCTGGATTGCTCGTGTTATACCCACTCGTGGGTGTTAGAGTTGGATCAGGTGAATCTGTGCTGCCTTTCCAAAACCCTAGAGAAGGTTCCTGGGGAGCATTTAGCAACCCCTCAACTGAACGGGACTTGCTCCACCTTTAGTGTTTTGCTCCAGCTTTGCTCCATTGTTTGCTTAAAATAAATAAAGCCTTTCTGTGGCCTGTAGAAGAAAGAGCCAGTGTGTTTGATGTACTGAAAAGAGCCAAGTAGAAGTGTTTTGTACTGGCCTAACACAGCTTAGGTCTAAGGTCATCTCTTGTAGCAAGTAAGTTATCTGGTCCAGCTCTTTCAAAGCTTATCTCCCTGTAAAGAAGTCATTATGCCTCCATCAGTGTTACAGTGATAGAGAGTATCTGTCTGTCTGTCCTCAGATGTACAACCAATTCTGTGCAGCCTTTTCAGGGCACCTACTTTTTCTTGTTAGTGAATGTTAACAACAGGTGTCTCCATGTCAGTAAGGGAGGCTTATTTCAAGGAGTGTTTCTGCTGCTGCTCTTCTGATTCTTTTATTCCTCTGTTGCCCTTCCCCAACAAAGAAAAAATAGCATTCTGTGGTCTCTCAGGAATGTTTTATCGTTTAAAGTGTTCCTTTTGAGCATTAATTGTCACTTGTTCTGAGTAATGTGGCTTTCTGGAATTAGAAATAATTGAGTCATCCACAAAATAGATCGAAATGTGCTTTTCTTTTTAGGTGCAGTACAGCAGATAGCCGATTAGCTGCTTATGAGGTGTTAGTAATGCTGGCTGATAGCTCACCTTCCAACCTCCAGCTTATCACAAAAGAGCTGCTTTCTATGCATCACCAGTGCGACCCTGCGCTTACCAAGGAGTTTGATGTAAGCAAGAAGCCTTCTTTGATTTGTATTAGGGCAATTTGGAGTACTGTGTACTATCTGCTTAACTGCTCCATTCATGAAATTTCCATGATCTTGAATTTAAAATGACAAAAAGCAGATAGGAGTAAATGCAGGCTCATTTGATCTTCCTCAGAAGCAAATACGCCAGTGAGTCTTTCTCAGTTACTAACTGGATAAGAAAGAAGTATTTTTGAAATATCACCAGTTTTATTTAGATATATTTGAAGCCATGTTTAACAGCCTTGTGTAAAATGCTAAATATATAAATGACCAGATACAGCTCTCCTGTGGTATTTCAGAATTTATAGTCCTGGCTTTCCATTAAATTGCTCTTAGCAGCTCATGTAAAGGTGATTACAAAACCTGTAGTATTTTTTTAGAGTCTTATGCATTTTCTAACTTAACTGGGACAAAAAATGTGTTTGTCATTCTAGTATCTTCCACCAGTGGATAGCCGCTCCACTTCAGGATTTGTGGGACTGAAGAATGGTGGTGCCACTTGTTACATGAATGCTGTCTTCCAGCAGCTCTATATGCAACCTGGTCTCCCAGAGGTAATTCGTTCAAGATCCAGTAAAGTCCTCTTTTTGGAATCAGTGTCACCTGAACTGCAAGTTCATTTTAGCACCATTTTTAAATGAATTGTTTAAATAAAAATAATGTGTGTGTGCATAAATATATACACACAGTAAATATATAAATTGTAAGTTGTTGTGCTCTGTGTCGTGACAATTTACTGTAATATTTTTGCCAAGAACCAATTTTATAAGGATATTTGTTTCCTTCCAGGCCTTGCTTTCCATTGATGATGATACAGACAATCCAGATGACAATGTGTTCTATCAAGTTCAGTCTCTTTTTGGTCACTTGATGGAAAGCAAGCTACAGTATTATGTACCTGAGAACTTTTGGAAGGTATTACATTTTTATTTTTTTAAATAGGTAGTTTTCCTACTTAACAAGTTATTGTTTATTCAGGCTTTTCTCATTGCAAAATTTCTAGACATAAAGTAAGCTCTACTTCAAAAAGTCAAAACATAAAAATAATAAATTTCTTTTAAAAAATCACTTTCTTTAGTGATATGGATATGAAACAACCACCTTTTTTTATATTTATACTTTATATAGATTTTCAAGATGTGGAACAAGGAACTTTATGTTAGAGAGCAACAGGATGCTTACGAGTTCTTCACTAGTCTTATAGATCAAATGGATGAGTACCTCAAGGTAACAAACTCAGGGATTTCTTTCCTCGTTTATACGAATCTCCTTGGTACCTATTCTCTCCTTTGTTCTTCAGAAAAGAAGGCAGAGAGCCATTCAGCTTAGTTTATCATCTACAAAGTATTCAGAAGTTTAAAATTCCTATTACTTTCTTGGTCTTTCACTTTGCAATATATCCATCTGATGTCTAACTTTACATCTCCAACAGAAAATAGGAAGAGACCAAATATTCAAGAATACTTTTCAAGGTATCTTCTCTGATCAGAAGATCTGCAAGGACTGTCCTCACAGGTAATGTTAAATTTAGTGCATTAGTTACCAAGTTATGTGCTCCCGTAACTATCAAAATATGTAGGTCAAAATTGCACAAGAAGGTAGAGACATATGCCTTTGTGAGCATCACAGCTGTTGATAGCTGTGGGGCAAATGCAATATTCTTTCTTAAGCATATGGCTTGTTAATGCAAGTTGGATAGGTTCTGCTCTGTCCATGCCTTGACTATTTTTCTTCTTGAATTTAGGTATGAGCGGGAGGAAGCCTTCATGGCTCTCAACCTCGGTGTGACTTCATGTCAAAGTCTGGAAATATCATTGGATCAGTTTGTTAGAGGAGAAGTTCTGGAAGGAAGCAATGCATACTACTGTGAAAAGTGCAAAGAAAAGGTATTGGTTCTTAATGTATGTGAAAGAAGATTCAGCTATAGCTTGATATTTTCTTAAGCATTCGTAAACGTGGTCGTAGAAGCCATGCTTAGATATTGCTTAACGCTTTCTACATGGAAGACATAATCAAAAGGTTAATCCATGTGGATAGCGTTCTTCATTCCCTGTAATTCATATTGTAGACTGAACATTTTGAGGGATAGCAGAATGGTAAAATGTTCTGTAACATACCAGCCCACTGCACCAACTCCGTAATAGCTGTAGTACTACCTTATCTGTACGTATGACAGTCATCCTATAGTCATCCTGCCTCCCGTGGCTGTATTGTACATCAGTTTGAGATGGATGGAGTTGTGTATCTATAGAATAATTCTACAGAATGCTTGAGATGTATAGATAGAGGTGATGTTATTTTTTCTTTTTAAGAGAACTACAGTGAAGCGCACATGCATTAAGGTCTTACCTAGCCTGTTGGTGATTCACCTGATGAGATTTGGCTTTGACTGGGAGAGTGGACGTTCTATTAAATATGATGAACAAATAAGGGTAAGGAAACTTTCCTCTGACACACACACACTTCCACCCTGCTGTGGAGTGGACAGCAGAGTAGACTCTCACTCTTCCTATTCGTTCTTCCTTCTTTTCCCCACGTTTTGTTACAGGGATTTTGAGTACGTAGTACACTTAAACATGATAACGCTACAGAAAATAGGTTTTTTTCTCCTTAGAGCTGTCCTTATCTGCATCATTCTTGGGGTCCTTTCAGAAAGCGAGAACAAAAACATCCATAAAGATTTTTTATTTAACTTCTGTGCCATAAGGAGAAAAAGTTGAAGTCCTGCGTTTTCCTTTGGTGTTCCCAATGTGGGAAGCATTAATACCGTTCTTATAAAATTACACTAAGCGTGTACATAATATAACCTCTCAGTTAATCTGAAATGTCTTTTCAAACAGTTTCCCTGGATGCTGAATATGGAACCTTACACTGTGTCAGGGATGGCTCGCCAAGACTCCTCCTCGGAAGTGGGGGACAACGGCAGAAACACGGATCAAGGAGGCGGAGGCTCCCCCCGGAAGAAAGTTGCCCCTACGGAAAACTACGAGCTTGTTGGTGTGATTGTTCACAGCGGCCAGGCACATGCAGGGCACTACTACTCCTTTATAAAGGACAGGAGGTAATGGCCAAGAAGATTTGTTGGGGGGCGTTGAGCACAGCCTAAAGACTACTTGTTTTGGGGAGGTACAGTGAGCCAATACCCAGCATTGTGGGTATTAAGACAATAACACATAAAAGCCTCAGGAATTCTTATGTTCCTTGTGTTGCAGTTTGAGGGCTTCCCATGATACTTGCAGGTGATGTGCTTCTTATATTTTTAATCGAGCTTACTCTTTTAAAATGTAACTTTGACATTAATTGAACTAAGCTTTCCATTTACTGTCAAAGCAAATGTGAGTTGTCATTTCTAGGGTATTCAGGGTGGTTTGTTGGTTTTTTTTTTTTCACTAGGCAATCAAGTGGCTCTGTTTCTGTTGTGTTTTGATTACAGGGGATGTGGAAAAGGAAAGTGGTATAAATTTAACGACACCGTTGTCGAAGAATTTGATTTAACTGATGAAACCTTGGAATATGAATGCTTCGGTGGAGAGTATAGACCTAAAGTCTATGATCAATGTAAGCAGTGATTTACATTAGCTCTGTATTTCATAATGGTTCTTGGTAGAGGTAGAGCTTAGTCCATTATATCTTCTTTGAGTTACTTAGTCTAAAAATCCTTCAGAAGAGGTTTTTTTCCTAAAGTTGTCTGTTTACTGAAGGACTTAACAGCTTGTGTATGGCCTAATATTGGTTGAACCCTATTTTCTGCTGTTCAGCACTTTGTAGACTTAGCGGAGGAGATTCAAAAGTAAAATGGCACCTCGTTAAAAAAAAAGAAGCAACAAAAAAAATCAAACCAGCTTCTCCCCCTACCCCACCAAGAAAAAGTCCCAGGCCTTAATTTAGGCTAGTGAGAGTGATTCTGCGTGGAACATGGTGTGGTATCATATAGTTAAACTTTTCCATGCTGTAAGGATTTAATTCCAAATACATTTCCACCGATACGCACTTGTTTTATAATTCTGCTAATTATCTCTTTAAAATACATATGCTTTTTGCAAAAATATTTTAGAATTCAGGCTTTCATTATTTGCTAACATGGGCTGAGGCTTTGATCTGACAAATAACTTTATACTGGCCCAGTGTGTGTTACTCGTACACCCAGTTTCGCTTCCCTGTAGGAATGAAGAAGGTGCTAAACCTTCAAAGGGCTTCATCGAATGCCTTTTCTCCCATCAGCGAACCCTTACCCCGACGTGCGTCGGCGCTACTGGAACGCCTACATGCTCTTTTACCAGAGAGTGTCTGATCAGAACTCTCCAGTCTTACCAAAGAAAAGTCGAGTGAGTGTTGTGCGTCAAGAAGCCGAGGACCTCTCGTTGTAAGTTCCTCACGCGTCTGTAAAGGTTTCTCCTGTGTTGATAACTAGACCCAATCTCCAGAGCTAAGAAATTAATAATTTCTGTTTGACAAATGAGCATACTGACCCTTCTGTTTTGGTTTTAAGGCTGCTTAATGAATGGTCTTTTATTGCTTTTATAATTTCCTCTTCCATACTGCTGTCGCTATTGCACAAAGGAGTTCAAGCTGACTGACAGCCTCAAGAAGTATTTAGACTGTCGTCTAAATTTGCCTTAAAATCTCAGTACACCAGTATAATCTTAAACTTGAACTGTAGATTTGTCATAGGATTTCATTATTCACCTTGAGCTTGTATGTATTTCAGATCTGCTCCATCCTCACCAGAAATTTCACCCCAGTCGTCACCTCGACCCCACAGGCCCAACAGTGACCGCCTCTCCATCTTGACCAAGCTGGTTCGAAAAGGGGAGAAAAAGGGACTTTTTGTAGAGAAAATGCCTGTGCGGATATATCAGGTAGAGCACTCCCAAAGTGGCAACTAAATCCTACTCGTAGGAAATTTAAACACATAGTAAGAGGAACACAGTGACTCTGAAGGTGAAGCAATTCCCTTCTTGAAAGCAAAGCTGTAAAATAATTCTGGATTTTGACATAAAGTTACTAACAAGCTGCTAAGTGGTACGTTATTGTAAGCTTTGCTGTCCCTTCTCACAAAACTGACCCACCATTCCTTGCTTTGAAGAAACTGCAGGCAAATTAGTCAAAGTAATGGCAGCAGTCAGCATGCAAGCAGGAAGAGATGAGAGCAGAAAAGATGCTTCATTTGAAGAACACTTGAGGAAGAACAGAGAAGATGGCAAATTACAGTCATCCTCTAGTTCTTGAGTTCACAAGAACATAAAAAGGGGGAGAAAGAAACTAAAACCAGCTTCAATTCTGTTTATGTCTGTTAGCTTTTGTGATACTGAATATGTTCTCAAAGGGGAAAACAAGAATGTTGAAGGCAACTTTGCAAGTTGTTACTGAAAATGGAAGTATGATGGCATTGGCAGAGCAGAGAGAGGATGACAGAACCTGGGTATGGTTTAGCTGTCATAAGAGGAAGGTCTTACTCTGCAGGCCTGCAGCTCTGGTCCACACAGGAGAGGGTACAATCTTGTATGTATTTGACCTTCTGAACACACACCTTCCTGCTGATCTGCACAAGTGCAAGAGAGCCTGTGGTACATACACAGAATAAACTCTGCAGGCTGTGCATGGCCTCTACGTGGGCATTAATAGTCACTTCAGGCCTTCTTGTATCCAGGGTTGTATTATTACAATAGACACAACTTGGCTCAAATTTATTGAGTGTCTTTCAGCAAAATCTCATTTGAAAAAAGAGCTTGGTATTTAGGTACGTTATTGTGGATGCAGCTTGTAATTACACCACGGCTCCTTGCTCTGTACATGTAAATTTGTTAAGCCTTTCAGGTTTGAAGGATGATCTCTTGGCTTTTTTGTTAAAAGCAAGCAAAAAATAGAACTTATCAGCAACTTCTTCTTTTTCTGTTTCCTATAATGGCCAAATGATTAAGTCTCTCATCTGTTCTCTTCAGTTTTGTAACGTCCTTAGAAGAAAATCACTGGTTTATACAAATCTTCTAAATTATCTATTTGTATTTTCCACTCCACTGAAGTAGTGATTCAGAGGGTTCAGAGAATAGGGCTGACAATAGTTCTTAAACACCACACGTATTTATATAAAAAGTGCAATTTTAGAGAAATATACTTTGACAGCATTTCAAATTCATTTTTGCCTTCTTTTACAGATGGTGAGAGATGAAAACTTGAAATTTATGAAGAACAGAGATGTGTACAGTAGTGACTACTTCAGTTTTGTTCTGTCTTTAGCTTCACTGAATGCTGTAAGTACCTCGATTTTAATGAGAGTACTGAGGATATGTTGGATAAAAACGGCCACAGAAGTCCTGAGGGTCACAGCCAGAAAAAATGGAAGGGAAGGGTTGACATGATTTTGTTTTTCCAGCTGAGCAATTCATTGTCTCCAATGATTTTTCATGCTGATAACATTTGTCTCAAAGCTGACTCTGGCATCCTGTTCTAGCAGTGGGAGAAACATCACTGTGTCATAGTAAAATTTCTGAAATAACACACATCTTTTTTGATGATGCAAACTGAGCTCTAGAGGGACAGAAATTCCTTTCTGTATGGAAGATCCGAAAGTTGATGTTAGTCACCTCAAAAAAGTTGTTAATTTCATTGGAAATGCGGTTTACTAATGAAGTTTTTCTAAATGGAGTAATAAATAAACCAGCAGTTATTAGGTCCACAGATTTAGTGGGCTTTACAGCAAGTTTGTTCTTGTTTTTAGCATATTTATAACTAGCATAGTCAGCATCAGAGACTGTTATTAGCACAGAAAAATGCTTGGTTTTATTTTTTCCAAATGTAGTAAATTACTTGGATACAACACGTTGATGTATTTAAGAGAACAACGTATGTGCTGCAGGCATACTTCTGCTCTGAAGTAAATTTGACATTTCTTACAGACTAAGGTAAAGCATCCTTATTATCCGTGCATGGCAAAGGTGAGCTTACAGCTGGCAGTCCAGTTCCTCTTCCAAACCTATCTTCGAACCAAGAAGAAACTCAGGTAAGGCCTTGTTCTGGGTGCTGTAAAAACATATTCTGAGGTTTTCCAGCAGCTTGAAATACCATGGGTAGCATAGACAGTTACAGGAGTAGCAATACATTTCTGCTTTGCATTGGAATCCCATGGCAAAGAAATCTGAATTTTACTGTCTCTCCCAGCTGTCTGTCATTATAGTGGTAGTGATTTGGGCATGGAAAGGCTTTAATGGATTTAAAACCAGCAGGTTGTTCCAAAATGGTTCTCTAAGAGTTTTTTTTGTCTTAAGCCACCCAATGTATATTCAATTAAAGTAAAAATTCTTTTTATTTGGCAAACAAGAAACATGGCTTAGGTTTTGGAGGTGTTTCTTCTCTTTCATTACTGACGGTTGTCCCTGTTTTGTGAAAGGGCTGATACAGAAGAATGGATTGCCACCATAGATGCACTGCTCTCCAAAAGCATTGATGCTTGTCAGTGGTTAGTTGAATATTTCGTCGGGCCAGAGGGCCGGGAGCTTGTGAAGTAAGTACTGGTAATTTTGTTGTAGATTTTTTGTGTCTCATGTATCAGTAAAGCTTCCTAATAACGCGATCTGGCCTATACTGATGTATTCCCAAAGAGTTACTGTGCACATTCTTTAAAAAGACAGTCTAGGTAATCATTAAAGTTTTTAGTTCTAGTATTTTCTCTGATTGTGTAGCTTTCTGAAAATATAATAAAATAGTGCAGTGTATGTGGAGGAGGCTGCAGATGTTTCATTCAGTGAAGTGCCTTGGAATGTGCTTAAGATTATATCTAGTCCTATCTAGGAAGGAGAACGAGGTAAAAGTGTTTGGTGTAAGATAAATACTTACCTGACAAAGATCACAGATGAACTGGAAAGAATTTTTCTCCGGGAGCTCAAGATCAGATAATCGCTGTTTTGAAAACACCTAAGGCAAATTCTTGGAGAACTGACACACTTAGATGTGTCAATGTGAAAAGAATTTTATCTTTGAAGTTGTATTGAAGGACAAGATTCTGTGATAGCTTTTAGTTTTAGCTCTTTTGTTATTTGAATGAATAAGCATAAAATAATATTACAGTGACAAGCAGGAGTGTAGGAAAATAAGTTAGAGCTTATCCACGGAAGTACGATGCAAGAAGTATCCAGACTGTTGCCCTTTTTAAAATAACAACCACCGCACTTAATCATAGAAACAGTGTGTACACCTTGATTCCAGTTCTCTTTGCAGCTTCACCTTTTATCTTCCAGGACTTTCCTCCTGGAATGCAGTGTGAGAGAGGTGCGAGTTGCTGTAGCCACTATTCTTGAAAAAACCCTCGACAGTGCCTTGCTTTATCAGGAGAAGGTTAGTTGTCACCTCATCACCAGCGATCCTGCTGGTTGTCTCTACCTAATGGCTCCTGCTGTGTTTGCAGACAACGCTGTGTGATTTGTAAATGACAAGGTGAAAAGCTCTCATCTTGATCATGCTTCATTTCTTGAATAGCTTAACACTTCTGGTCCTACTTTAGGAGATAATGTGCTCTGTAATTCTCAGAATTTAAGGTCAAAGTATTTGTTATAAACAGTTCTTCTTGATTTCAGCTTGTCTTACAAACTGACATCACATATTCTTTTAATAGTTTGGAGACAGTGTATTCTTAAGATTTATTCTGGTTTTGTCTGTAACTGAGACATTCCAGAAATCAGCTTAATTTTTAGCTGATTCTTCCTTCCTCACTCAGAAGCCTGTAGCAGTAGTAACTGAGCTGTCTTGTAGAGACCATAGCTATGGTTATTACCCAAAGGCTTCATTTTCTATTAGAAAGTCTTGAGAGTAAGTTTAGGGAGTGCAGCTCTGTTACATTTGACTAATCTTAATATTGTAGGAAAACCCAGTAGGAAATTTGTGAAAAGGGGTCATTTGTAAAACGTCTGAGATTCACTTATTTCCCTCAGGATACCTGAACCAAATCACTTGTATTAAGAGGACTTGGACCAAAGTGTTATCTGTGTTTTGGCATATTCCTGTAAGCTGTCAGTGGGGGCTTGGAGACTTTTAAGTGTCCAAGTCTTCTTTAGTCTGAAATTATTATTTTTTTTACATGAAATTGTAATAATTGATGAAATAGACTATTTTTTCCTGTCTGGTTTCTGGGGGTCTGTATTCTTTTTCATCAAGTGTCATGGGTGGAAGGCACTACAGTTGCATAGACTTCGGTTAAGAAAGTTTGTCTTATTTAGAGCTTTTAGGAAAGAGTGCTCTGAGGTCCTACAAGCAGAGTACCGTAGTAGGGAGATGAACATTTACAATATAGCTTAATGGGTTTTGGTTACTTCCTCTTGGCTGTTAGTTACTATTTATTAATTCAGATGTAATAAATCACGTCAGTGTGTATACCCTTAGTGTGCTTTGATGCAAACTGAGCGCTAACATTTGGTTTTTGCATAGTGGAGTGTGACAGTAGGACAACATGAGACCTTGAGTGGCAGGTTACTTCTAATCTGGTTTGTTTTGTATTACTCTACAGATTGGAACATTTGAACATCAATTCCCTCTGAGGAGTAATTTGAATTGCATTAAAAATACTGCAAACTTATGGAACTGCTGAGTTCCACCTCTTTGAGCAAGTTACCTACATGCCAATGCTTTCATTAATTTATTGTTTGATAAGGGCAGCATTCATTCAGAGGAGTTAAAATGAGAAGACTGCAATCCTTTGTGAGCTGTTCATACCCATTACAGCAAACGTATCTGACCATCGATATGATTCTGTCAACCATACCTTAATTGTGATATGTGAGACTCTTCTGATTTTTAAGCAGTAGATGACTTGTTCACATTCAAATTAATAATTGTTTTCACAGTTAAAAAGTCTACATCAATTACTGGAGGTGCTACTTGCTCTGCTGGATAAAGATGTACCTGAAAACTGTAAAAACTGTGCTCAGTACTTTTTGCTATTCAACAACTTTGTACAGAAGGTAAGAAACAATTTACTTTATTTTAATTTTAAAGGACAATAGTGAAACAGGTAGTCATCCATATTTGCAGGAGATTTAAGCAGCTCAGTGAAACACTTCTGAAACTTTTATTAGGGTATTCTTTTTTTTTTCTGTTTTTGAAAAGTAAATGGTTTTGAACACTGGATTTAGGGTAAAATCACACAAAAATATACAAGTAAAGTATACCTATGGAAGATGTCAATTCCAAAGTCTGGATGTTTGGTTTCTGTTTTGAGGGGGTGGGGTTGGCTGTTTTTAAAAAAATTTTAAAATTCAGGATTTTTGTCATATAGAAAACAGAATAACTGACTGGACTGTGCTGTTGACCCCAGTATGGTTTCTCTCTATTTCTGTATTCTTTTTTTGTTATGTTTTGGTTTTTATAGGACATTGATTTTGCCTACAATGTGCTCTAGATAATGAGACAGGTTTTAGAGGTGTACCTTATTGACCTGTGTAACTTTTTCTTTAGAGTAGGAAAGGTAGTATTTAGCCTATACCTTTTACATTTGTTCCCTAGAGCATTAATTCTTTACCTGCACAGGAATGTAACTTTTTGTTGTTGTCCAAACAGCAGGGAATAAGGGCTAGCAGTCTTCTTCTCAGACACTCTGCTTTGAGGCACATGATCAACTTTCTCCTTGGCCCCAACCGGCAGAGTAATCAGGTAACAGTTACATAGCATGTGGATTTTTTGCGCTGTAATTTGTCCTTCTCCGTGTTTTTACAACATTTAAATTACAGATAAATACTTTTCATGTGGTAGAACGGACTACTACGTGGATTATTCTATAAACTTCATGGAAGTCTTAGCCTACCTAGGGTAGTTAACATGAAAGTAGCTGTGTTGGCAGAAGTGAGCGTTGTGATTTTGATAATAACAAAATTTTCACCAACCTCAATGTATTAGAACATGGTGGTGGACTGTTAAGGACATTGCTTTGTTTCGACTTAGCAGAAATTGACTTAATCAAGCCATCAGTAGTTAATAAAATCTCTCTTTTGGCTCAAGCAGAATCGCAGGTGGAGCTCAGCACAAGCACGTGAGTTTGGGTATCTTCACAACACTGTAGCACTACTTGTTTTGCACTCTGACGTCTCCTCACAAAGAAATGTTGGTAAGAATTGCATTTTTATATATTTTGGTGCCTTTGCATTTCAGTTACATTGACTGGGAGTAACTTAATATCAGTGAGGAAAAATACAGTCACTTTAAATTTAAGGCGTGTGTTTGATTACTCTTTGTTTTGCTGTAAATGTACTGAGAGGCTGTGGTAAACAGTGTTACAGCCCCTGGAGCTGGGGGGGAATATTGATATTAGCATTATTATGCCTTCCACCTTCCCCCATATGCCTAAAAGGCCTGTGTTTCCTCATGTGAGTAAATCAAGCTGTGTTATTGTTGGCTGGGACAGATTTGCAGCCGAACAGGCTGTATTTTGTTTAGGTTTGTTATGCCTTTTGCTAATCTGAAGGGGAGTAGACAGAGCTACTGAATAACAAGCAATAAAATACTCTCCTAGATATTTCTTACAAGAGGCAGAGAGATCCAATGGAGGGTAATGGGTACAAATTACTCCCAGTTGGACACGAGCAACTTTTTTCACTACAAGAACAGTCAGCCATTGGAAAAATCTTCTCAGGGAAGTGGTAGATTCCCAAACACTGGACATTCAGCTGGACATGGTGCTGGGTCATAGACTGTGCTTTTGTCAAGAAAGGTTGGACCAGATGATCCTTGAGGTCCCTTCCAACCTGGTATTCTGTGATTCTATGAAATATGATAAAAGGGATGAGTTAACTTCTTAAGTTTCCTGAAGAAGGAGTTTAAAGTTTACTTTTTAAAATAATAACTTGGTTTCTGTTTATGGTTAAAAGTTTCTGGAGTTGGAGGCAGTCAAAAAACACAAAGGATGATGATAAACGTTCTGAATGTGACGAATGTGCGACAGTGACTGGAAGTTAAATTAAAGTTTAAAGTAGTCATAATAAATACAAACATTTTGCTTTGGCCTTATTGCAGTTCGTTTCCTTATGTTGTCACCAATATAAATGACATTTCAGTGTGCAAGAGATTGTTACTTGGAGCAGTACCATTCGAGCCAAAAGCTGGTTGAGATGAATGTCGTTAGAGATGGCGTGGTGCCAGATGAGTAGCGGTGTCTTCAACGTGTGTAGAACAATCTGATTTATTAGTGGATTGTTTTTGTATTTGCTATTATAGCTCCTGGTCTCTTTAAGCAGCGTCCACCTCTAAGCATCACCGCTTCAGGTCCGCTTTTGACGCTCCATGAAGAAGTGGAAGCCTTGTTATTCCTGCCTGAGGGAAAACCTTACTTAATGGAGGTATCTCTTCTAAATTCTGCCCTGCTTGAACCTCAAAGCTGGTCTGATGTTATTTCTTTGAAGTATCCTTACATTAAAAACACTGAATATTAAAAAGCTGCCAGCTGGAGAGTACGCCGTTATTATTTTGAGCCTAAACAAGAAGGCAGCTTTGGTTTCTTCTTGACACCTTCTTAATTTCCAGTATCTCTCTAAACTTAGGGGTCTGGTTAGAGTTTACACAGTCAGCAAAGACAGCTGAACACATTTTGCAAGCGCCCATGTGGTCAGTTACCATTAGCTGGAGGTGCTAACTTGAATTGTCTCATTTAATGTTATCATGCTTGACCAGACCCTTGGAGGTGGGCAGCAGGAGCTGAACGGAGTGCTATAAGACAGGGGGTTTGGTTTAGTGGCCCATGCTGGAAGGAAGAACAGCATTCTTCCTGGAAAAAAGTAGCATTCTGTAATAAACTTGATCCATCTCTTAGAAATAATTGTATGGCTGTGTCTGAAACTGGTTTCCCCTTCCCATTAGGTGATGTACGCGTTACGAGAGCTCACTGGGTCTCTCTCGGTTCTCATTGAGATGGTGGTGTACTGCTGCTTCTGTAATGAGCACTTCTCCTTTACTGTCCTACACTTCATCAAGGTATGGAGATAATCAAGATAAGCCTTTTGCTTAAGTATTTCTCCTCAGCTTTGGTCATACTGTGTCTCACTGGGTTATAACGGTGCTGGGATCTGCAGAACAATCAGTACAGTTCATTGGATTTAGGGGCGGGGATTGGTGGGTTTGGGATTTTTTTTTTAGCTTTTACTTTTTAAACAAAAAATTCTCAAAAATCTGTAAAGCTATCTTGTAATTCTTTGCATCATCAGCATATTTTACTGCCTAAGTAACTTTATATTTCTTACTCGCAGACTCAGCTGGAAACTGCTCCCCCTCATGAACTGAAAAACATATTCCAGTTGCTCCATGAGATACTGGTAGGTGAAGGGTAAAGACTTGTACAGGATACAGGTTTTTGTATTCATGCATAATGAAAAAAGTCATGACTGGTAGTTTCAACATCCACGTGTCTTTTAATCCTTCACTTTGGAGTTTTTATTACTTTTTAAATTGCTGTCGTGATAATCTGGTGCTATATGAAACTTCACAAGTCTTATTTGTTTTTCACATTGAGGTGTTTAAAACTATTTTGTAGAATAAATACAGGTATTGCACACAGCTTACTTATATTGACCTTTTCCTTTCCTAACAGGTTATTGAGGACCCATTACAAGTAGAACGCATCAAATTTGCCTTTGAAACTGAAAATGGATTAATAGGCAAGTAAGCCAGTGGGTGAACACTCCTGTCTCCTACTGACCCTTACATTGTTGATGGTTCATATCTTCTCCCAGTTTCTAATCCTTCTAATCTGTTTAACTTCTCAGGGAAAACAACTCCGCACTATTTGATTTAGCTACCACTGCCCCACAAAACGCTCTAAGAAAATCCAAAATAAGCATTATATATTATAGTAATGGCAAACTGGAAAGGTATTTAACTGGGGAAAAACAATTCTCTCAACAACAGCAGTCAGCGAACCCAGATAAGAGTAGTACTTACTTAACAAGTGACATTAAGGAACCTTAACCAAGAGGTTGGCAAAAGAGCAACTTCCTGAAATAAGCAGCAGATCAGAGTGTGTACATAATGTAGGGGGGAAAGAAAAAGTGCCTTGGATAAAGAGAGTAGCTCTATGAATCCTGTAACCTTAAAATGAATTTTTTTTCTCCTATGTATTTCAAGAAATTGCCCATCTTTTTGTTTTGTCAGCATCCTAATTACCATAAAAAGAAAGTGGTTCAGCATGGAAGGATGCTAATATTAACTGCAGGATGGCTTCATAATCTGACAGGTGGCTCCCATTTGTTGCTGCTCGTACAAAGTGTCGTCTCTCCGTTTGATACGGAAACTTTACCCAAGTGAAGTTTAGTGCTAAAGCATTCAGAAGCACCAGAAAAGTCTCAGAAGCGATGAGAGGTTACTTCATAGGGATTGGGAGAAGACAATTTGTGTGCAGGAGGGCACACATGGTGCTCAAAGAGCAGCTCTGATGAGTTAGAGCAGCTTGAGCATCTCTTTCGTAGCTGTTTGGATGAGGAGCTGCGTCAGATTGTGCCTTTCACCTTAAGTTATTTTGGATTCTGTTTTAGCGAGTTCTATTTAGCTTTGTTCTTTTTTTCTTTTATCTTCAGTGTTCCTCTATTTAGTAGTTTCTGTGTATGACTGATAGAAGATAATATGCAGCAGTGTAAGGTAATAGTTAAGTGGTTATTTTATTTCTGGGCAAATTGGTCCCACTTGGACCAATCCTATTCTGCAACTCGAGCAATACGTGACCTTCTTTCCTCTACAGAGGAGATGTGCAATTATTCAATTGGATCTTTATGTTGAAGGCTTTTTGTGTAACGTTATTAAATCATACATATTTTACAAGAACTACTCTTGAGCTTTGGGAAAGTTCAGGCTGTGGGAATTCGCAGTGTAGAAAACTTCCTGGTAGGAAGTTTTGCCCAAGTCTCCCAAAGGAGACATTCATGGCTGTTGACTTTTGCTGTGCTTGTTTGTGTGAAGAAGCTCTAAACATTCTTCTAGCTTTGCAAGTTTTGATTGGTGGCAGTTGGTGATCTGGCCTGTTTGTAGGGGTTTCAAACAAATATTTTTTCCTTCAGACAGATGTAACCATAGTGATTATCTAACACGGAATGGATTATAGGGGAAGAATAAATGCATTAGGAGAGAACTGTTTAAAATTCAGGTACCGCATTTGAAAGAATTACTGCATTTTCACTTTGATCTATTTTTAATCCAATAGAGTTGTGGAAGTACACAAAACTGCCAGCAGTAGAGCAGTGTGTTTAGCACAAATACGCTAACATCTGTAGAAATAACTTCCACCACTGAAGTTAAAATTTTAGCTTCATCTTTGTTGTGTTTTCAGACTGGCTGGCACACAGAAATCCGAATTATGTGTTTTAATCCCTATGTTCCTCCCCACAGCCTTGATGCACCACAGCAACCATGTGGACAGCAGCCGTTGTTACCAGTGTGTCAAGTTCCTTGTTACTTTGGCTCAGAAGTGAGTAATCCCCCGTTCAGAATTTAACCTCAGCCCTACCTTAGGCCCCTCTCTAACTATTTAGGTTGCTGCTCTTTCTGCTTTTGATCAGCTTTATCTTTTGTTACGGTGGTATAAGTGGTGCTCAAAGGTCTTGATTTGACATGTCTCTGTGTGAAATCTTTACTGATTGGTATTGAGATGGATTTCATATAACAGCTGATAATTGCTGTTTTTAAAGGCAAAGGTCGGCTACGTCCTGTAGAGCAGGAGCCTGGCATTAAGACCAACACAAACATACACAAACTGTCCCAGATTTTTGAAATATTATGATTCCTGAATTCTCTTTGTTTGGAACTTGGCGTATGTCTCGATAAAGTGTAGTTCTGGAACATGTGAGTCTGTGTAGTACATTATTTCATGTAAACTTTACTAGGTGTTATTGCTCTGACTAATTCAGTTAATAACAGGGCTGTACGGTGGAGGTCAGAGTTTGCAATGATAACACTGCATACAAAGGGCAGCAGCACAGAGAAAGAGAAGTCTTTAAATTTATTTTAGGTTTGCTAGAATGCCTTGTTTGTGACTAATTAATGTATTCTTTCAATTTCCAAGGTGCCCTACTGCAAAAGATTACTTCAAGGAGAATTCCCACCACTGGAGTTGGGCTGTGCAGTGGCTACAGAAAAAGGTAATTTGGCTGTAACTTTTAACAGAACAACTGCCACTTTGTTTACAATGAGAGTTATGAAATCTCCATTCTTTATTTGACTCTTTGAGATGACTCTTAAGGCAAAATACAAGCAACTTCATTTTTTACAAGGACAGTTTGGATGCAGCCAAATCTGATGCATGCAAGAACGTCAATAGGCCCCCCACGTGTTTCAGGCGTAGATGTGTGAATAAAATCAAGCGTGAATGGTCACAATGGTTATCATTCCTTGCCACGTGGGAAGCTTTCAGTGCCACTGCATCATGGTAGAAGCCTTCCTTTTTCTAAAAAAGCAATTTTCCATTGCCTGCGTGTTGATGCAAGGGAACGCGTAAATGAGTGAATTCCTTACAGAATCACTGCAGCTTTGCACAAAACAAGGCTGTTGACAGATGCAGCTTTTTCTTCCCATAAGTGTATTTTTTTTGTTCTTCCCTCTAAACTTAACATAGCTTGACCAACACATCTTTAACAAATACCCAAGGATGCTTGGGAAACTTGGAGCTTAGCAGAATCGGCCCCAGTTTGCCAGGGGGCAGTGCTTGATCTCCCAGGGCTTCACGTACCACACGATGGTAGCCCAGCTCCAGGCTGCCTCTCTGTCCCAACAGCTGCTGCCAGGCAGATGTCAGCTCCATAAACTACTGCCGTAACTGAATACGAGAAGCAGAATTAGCAGGGTGCCTGCAGTGCAGCTGGCACAACTTGTTGCCTCTCTTCTCTCGAAACACAGTGAGCTGACAGGTTCCTGCTGGCCCCGTTTTCACTTTGTACTGGCTTATGTACACCCTGACTCCACCACTCCTCAGCTGGCATCCAGTAACTTGCCAGTTACCCTGTAGAAGGGAGTTGGTTGCTAGTTTTCAGCTGCATTTTCAGCCTCTCTGACTGTTCTGGCCGCATTAAAAGTGCGTAGTTGACTGTGCCCCCGACCTCCAGCCCATTGCCAAAGGATTCAGGAAGCTTGTTCCAGACTTTTTAGCTCCCCCACCGTCACAAGTGGATGAGACTTTACACATATAAAACTTGTATGGCAATTTTATGGCTTTCTTGGCTTTTTATGCAGATGTCTGAACATTATTGGGCTCCACAGAGTAACGTATCCAATGAAACGTCAACAGCAAAAACCTTCCAGCGCACAATTTCAGCACAGGTATGTCACAGTCTGGGGAGACGGTGTTAAACTTGTGTTATTTCCTTTTTTGCTTTTTGGTTGGCATCTCTGGTTTTGGCAACTTCAGTGTATTCTGGTGCACTTAAGACCATTCTTCCTTTAGAAGCCCAGCCCCTGTGGTTGTTCCTGAAGAAACTAACCCTTAGACGATATGAATCGATACCTCACAATTACTTGTGGTGACTCAACTCTCTCACTACAGCAGCTGTATTGTTTCAGAATCAACTTTGGGAAAAAAAAAATAATTAATAATGATTATGAGATGAAGGTATTGCCACGATCCTTGACATTCTTTTGGGCTGTTTCCATCTCAGGACACACTGGCCTATGCCACAGCCTTGCTGAATGAGAAGGATCAGTCTGGAAGCAGTAACGGGTCGGAAAGTAGTCCAGCCAACGAGAACGGAGAGAGACATCTGCAGCAGGTAACACTAAAATAAGGGCATGTTTATCTTCTCTTGCCTTGCTCTGTTAGACACCTTGTTCCTGGGGTTGGGACAGAACCACAGACACAATAACCATGCGCCTTACAAAAATAATGTGCCCTATCTTTCTCTCCCCATCCCTTGTGTGTATTGAAAGGGCTCAGAGTCTCCTATGATGATCGGTGAGCCCAAAAGTGACCTTGATGATGTTGACCCGTAGAGGATACCTATGAACACAAAAACCAGATCTACTCAAACATTTAATGCCTGGTACCTACTGAAACTGGAGTCCCGTTGCTGTTGGAAGAGTCTGGAAGAGAAGTGGCTTTACGGGCTCGGAGGCCGTGTTGGAGGAGGTTATTTCCCTCAAAGCTAAAAGCATTTTTTTAGCCACGAAGGCTTCAGGTCAATAAACGCTCTAGAAAACTGCAGCTTCACCTGCAGTAGCTTATGACAGTCCAGACACCGAAAACAGTTTGTCAAGAAGATTCTATCAAATACACAAACGCTAGTGGTTGAATTTTTATGTGAACATTAAATGAGTGAATGTAAAACTGTTGCTTTTCTGTGATGCTGCAAAAAAAAAAAAAATTCTTTTGGTTTTTATACAGGAAAAAGAAACCAGACTTGCCCTTATGTATGGAGGGCAAATTTTTAATCTTTCTGATAATATTGAATAGGAATATTCAAATTTCTGTAAAGATGTGTGATGACTTACATTTCATTGTAAAATATTAGTTAAAGAATGGGTTTACATAAGGACTTCTGTATTTAATATGTCTCCCTGCCAATTTGTAAAGTTCTTTATGAGAAGATTGCTCTGTGAGGAGAGTGATTTCTTACGGAATGGTTTGGTCAAGGAGCTCTGGAATGGGAATTTTTCTGGTACCTTTCCAAAAACCAGACAATTGGGAAGGGCAGTGAAAGAAAAGCTTTGTTCTCTAGAGATGCAGGTGTTCACTATTAAAGGATGTTGGTGGGTTTACGAAAAAAAAAAAAGTTAATGAGTAGCTTAAAAGGAAAAAAAAAAAGCACTTTAAGATGGAATTCTGTTGCAGTTTTACTCATTAAATTTTTTTTAACCTCTGGAGACATATTGAATAAAAGGTAGTCTCAATCATGTGATCTGCAATCACTTGCTTATGCTTTGAAATTACTGAGAAAGTTGGTATTGGTTGTAAATGATGAATAACTCCTTGAGTGAGTTGGAGACACTGTTGTGCAGATTTTATAGCAGTTTTAACACGGGGAAAAGAATGATTTGGCTTTGTATTTTCACTTGACCAGGCAACGTTTAAAATCTCACAGCTCTTTTGATTTGCTCATAAACAACTGGAAACCAGTTGGGATGATTTGAGCACGGTTTTGTTTTCCGTGTCAGGTGCAGTTCAGTGATTTCTGGCTCTGGCTACCAGCTTCTTTTGTGCCAACTAACTCTTCGTCTTTTGTACATTTTGCGTTTGTCACGTTTTCTGCACTGCTTTTTGCCTTTATTTATGGATTCTGCCTTACTTTAAAAAAAAAAAAAATTATATAAACAAACATGCACAGAAACGGGGGACATCTTAAGGAGTGCCTGGGTACCTCCAGAATAGATAAATTTGCCAAGTTAAAGGCACAACCAGCCAAAAAGTGCCTTTTTTTTTTTTTTTTTTTTTCCTTTTTACATACTGTTGCCGGAACAAGAAGCAGCAGACAGCTTTTCACTGTTGTGCACTAATATTGAAATTAACCAGTCATTTCACTGTTGGAAGTAAACATCTGACCTGATTTCAGCTGTTACAGCTTTATAACTTATTGTGGGTTAAGAGAGCCGGTGTCCTAAATTGCGGGTGCGAAGAAGGAAGGGTGACATTGTAGTGAATCTCTCACTTTCTTTTCCAAACAATGTCTTCATAGACACGTGGCAGAGTTTAGCATTTTATAAATGTTTCTGATAATGTGCTGGGACATTTTAAATGTGATGTTTTAAATTAATTTTGAATAAACCATTTCTTACGGATACCCCTTCTTCCTTCCCCCCTTGCCCCCCCATCCCTGATACTTCGTTAATGGGTCATTAATCATCACGAGAAGTCAGTACACAGCGGTGATGGTGACGGAAGAAGCTGGTAAATGTTCCTATGGGTTGGCACCACTTGTCACTTCAGGTTCCTGTTATTTCCTATGGAAACAACGCCCTCGATTTCCGCAGGCCCAGAGAAGCATTGATTTAAGAGAATTGCCTCGGGATGGCTCATCACCTCTGTATACTTGAAACCAATACAAACTTTTTCACGGTTCTGCTCACGCTTGTACAAAGTCAGTGGTTTATGATTTGCAATAAGATGATACTTGGTCAATTATTTTTGTTTCCAGCTGCTGTCATTTGAACCTGCTGAAGATTATTTTTTGGAAAATAGAGTTCAACAAAACTAGTTTTTGTGTAAATTGTGATGCATTTCTATGTTGTAATTTTTACTGCCAATCTTTTTGGATGAAAATGTTTTTATACAGCTTACAAAAATGTTCGGTGAGGAGCAGCCACGGCCTGCCTGTGAGCAGTCGGGGAGATACTGTCCGATTAATATGTAGACATTTGGCACTGGAAAAAAAATAGGCAGTCTTGATGAACAGTCTTGGGATTCCTGGTCAATGGAATAAAGTTATTCCTTTCACAGAAAACAGGCGTAATCTTTAGATTTGTCTTGTTGACAATCTACTTGTTGACTTGTTGACTACGCTGTTGTCTTGTTGATCCTCTTATCTTGAAACTTCTCAGGCCAGTCCTGCAAGGTGATAAGCTCAGAGAGGTTGCCCCCATTTGCCATTTTGGCTCCTGTCCAGAGTAAATCAAAGCAGCTGAATGGCCCCGCAACCGCGCCGCTGTGTCTCCTTACGCCGTGGCACCTTCTGCTGCCCTCTCAGATTAGTATCAGCGAGCGGTTTCTTCTCCTGACCTTCTCGGCAGAACGATCTACCCCGGCTACGCTTGAAGTCGTGGATTAGACCGGCTTTTCCGTGTCAGATAGCAAGGTCTGCTGGTGATCTGGGCTTGAGTTAATACTGCCTTTTCTGGTGGTGCGAGGCATGGAGAGCTGGGTACACAGCAGTGCCACGGTGCCAGTGCTCACCTGTGTCCTGCCTTCCTGACAGGTGTCTGTCCTCTGTTCTAAGGACAAAGATTTTTACGTTTCAAGCATGACCCATCTTGCAATCTCTGCTGGAGCATGGACAGTCTGAGAGAGCTGGGATTGTTCAGCCTGGAGAAGAGAGGGCTCCGGGGAGACCTTAGAGCCCCTTCCAGTACCTAAAGGGGGCTACAGGAGAGATGGGGAGGGACTTTTTATCAGGGAGTGGAGCAATAGGATGAGGGGGAATGGTTTTAAACTGAAAGAGGGGAGATTTAGATTAGATCTCAGGAAGAAAATCATTTCTGTGAGGGTGGTGAGACACTGGAACAGGTTGCCCAGAGAAGCTGTGGCTGCCCCATCCCTGGAGGTGTTCAAGACCAGGCTGGATGGGGCTTTGAGCAACCTGGTCTGGTGGGAGGTGTCCCTTGCCCATGGCAGGGGGGTTGGAACTCAATGATCTTTAAGGTTCTTTCCAACCCAACCCATTCTGTGATTGAGTGGGTATCACAGTGTGCTGACGGGACCATCCCCAGCGTACCTGGCATCAGCGCTGCTTTCTCTTGGACGAGGGAGGCTTTTCTGCCCACCCACAGAGAAGACACTAAGCAAGGGCTAATCTTTTAATGCTGTTTCCTTCCACCAGGCTTACAGGGGCTTGGACTAAGCCGTGTGAAGGCTGTATCTGGCTTATTGTGCGTGGAAGGTGCTCGCCCCTGCTGCTGGGAGCCGGCGGGTGCGGGGGCAGCAGGGTCTCCCCCTCTGGCAGGAAAGGTGGTGGAGGTGAAATATCTGCCGCGTGTTTTGAGAGCTTTACAACCTGCTGAAAAATTACCAGCTGTGTCAAAGCTGTTCAGGAGCTCTAAACTAACATTTTTATTTTTTTTTTCCCCTCTTCGTGCAAAATTCAGATTATAGCTGCTTAAAATCAGGGGCTGTAGTTACATACATGTTAGGTGATTACACGTTTAGATTAGGGTTGGGCTTTTGCCATCTTTAGGGAACAAGTTAGAAATAGTTTAAACCTTTCAAAGTGGTGCTTCCCACTGGGTTTCTGTCTCCTCTTGCCAATCACAGCTGGAGTAACAGATCTGTGCCGGGCTTTTTAAGGGGAAAATACCAGAAAATAGCCAAAATTTGACAGGTTGACCTGGTGCTTGTCCTATCAAGCTTTGTTTTTTCATCTCTCCCTGGGTAACCCCACACGAATTATCTATGGCAGTAGCAGGAGGCTGCTGATTCCCCCTCCCCACCCCCCCCAAAAAAGCGAGACCCAGTTTTGGTGGCTTTTGGTACTTCTCAGCCTTTCTCTGGTGCCGTGCATCTCGCTGAGCGTCTCTGCTCCCCGACGTTAGCAGCAACAGCAACAAGAAGCACAAGGGCACGTTCCCCAGAGCTGGGTGAGGGTTTGTTTCCATAACTGGAAGCCCTTTGGCCCTCCACCACTGTTGTAAAAACAAACTTCTGCTCCTGGGTGTGCGTGGGACAACAAGGCTCAGCCCCTGGTCTGGGCCAGCTGCGAGCAAAGGGGGGGTGCCCACGCTGGTTGCCCTGACCTCGGAGGATGCCAGCGCTCGCCCAGGGTCACCTCGTACCCGAGGCAGGGGTCACAGCCCGAGGTGGTGGCCTGTGGCTGGCTGGCTAACGAAGCAGAGCTCGTTAGGGTGCCGGCTCCCCCTCCCAGACTGGTTCCCCGTGGAGATGCACATGAAGGCAGACGATGGATCGTAATCTACTGAGCACCGGTCTATGAGTTTTATTTTAAAAAGACGTTTATAAAATGCTTTATTTATAAAATTCCAAATAAATATTTAAGGTACAAATGTATAAACCAAGGTACTATGAAAGCTGCTTTTTTCTTCTTTCACTTTTTTTTTCTCTTTTGAAAAGGAATTACGGCCAGTTCTATGTGTCTTGGGACGAGCTGAAAGGGAAATTGTTAAAGCAACGCGTACCACCAGCAGATCATTAACTTTAACTTAACAACAACAAAAAAACCCACTAACAAAGCAGTAGCTGACTGTAGCAATGCAGATTAAAATCTAATTAAACAAGAAGACTGTTTAATCTATAGCCCTTACACTTGACTAAAAAGTAAAGAAGTCTCTTAGGTACATGAGCAGGCAATTATAAAACTGTCCAAAAATAGCTAAACTATGATTTTCCAGGTGCTAAGCAGCATTAGCTGACATCTAATGAGCAAGTAACCAGGAAAGAAAGGAGCAATCCTCACCACAATATTATTATTTTTTTCTAAAAGGTGGTGGGTTTGTCCTGTGCTGGGTGACAACGCGAACAAAGGGCCTCGTGAGGGTTCGTAGGGTCAGGGTATTGCTAGAAAGACCCGGTGGGGACGGGACACCGGGGTGACTCCTGGGATGGGACAGGGCTCCGGCTGCTTGGAGACCTCTTCCAGAGCCACCCTGGGTCTTGGTCCCACTGCCTGCAAGAAGGTGATGAGCCTGTACCCCATCATCAGGGCAGCCCAAGCGTGGAGGTCATCAGAGCCTCATGTTGGACCACGGACCACCCCAGGAGTGGCAGCTCAGCCCCAGGAAGGTAACAGTCTGGTGACACGGGGGTCCAGTGAGGCATCCATCCCTGCCACACCGGGCCAGGGCCAGGGCAGCCACATCTCCAGCTCAACCTGTCCCTACTGCCGGCTCCGGCAGCAGATGGCGATGGCCACGGCCGTGCTGCTGCCCGGGACGCTGGCTGCCACGCAGGTATCATCCACGGCGTAGGCTCCCATGGTGCCAGGGCTCTGGGAATGGGCGTTACAGCCCGTCAGCGTCCAGCCGTCATCACAGGACACCGTCACCTAACGGGGGAGAAGAGGTCACCTTCCATGGGGGTCTGCCTCTCTCCAGTGGTCCCCAGCGCTCAGGGTGATGTGGCCAGTGTCACCACTGAGCCACCACCAGACACCAGCTGGGGACACCAGTGCAAACTGGCGTTGGGGTGGCTGCAAGGAGGTGCCCAAAGCCAACCCAACCCTCTGGTCGGCAGAGGGACAAGCAGAGGCGAGGACACCACCACGGTGGAGACACCTGCACCCTCCCTACCTTCTCCGCAGAGCCCGTGGACGTGTGCTCCTTCACCCGGCACTCCAGGCTGGCCGCAGGGCAGCACAAGGCGTGTGCCATCACCTCCGTCCCACCAGCGCAGTGGCTGGGCCCGCTCCCCGGCCCCACCAGGGGTCTGCCACTGTCACCCAGCGCCGCCGCCGGGGAGTGGAAACTGCAGCCTGCCGAGGGGAGAGGAGAGGGGCTGTGGGTACAGGGTGGCCACGGCAGCATCCCCGTGCACACACGGGCGCTGAGGGATGTCCCCGCCGAGCCCCGAGTCGTCCCTGCCTCCACGCACGCAGCACGTGTTGCAGAGTCACAGAATCATGGAATGGTTCGGGTTGGAAGGGACCTAAAAGATCATCCAGTTCCAACCCCCCTGCCACGGGCAAGGACACCTCCCACCAGACCAGGTTGCTCAAAGCCCCATCCAGCCTGGCCTTGAACCCCTCCAGGGATGGGGCAGCCACAGCTTCTCTGGGCAACCTCTTCCAGTGTCTCACCACCCTCACAGGAATGATTTTCTTCCTTATATCTAATCTAAATCTCCCCTCTTTCAGTTTAAAACCATTACTCCTTGTCCTATCACTCCACCCCCTGAATAATAACTATGCAAAGGCTTTTGGACAAAGACGAAGTGAGAAGATGCAGTGGTTTGTCTAAGGAGACAACCAAATGGGACGTTATGATAATAACGGTCAGAGCATTCGTGCTGTAGAGAAAAAAAAAATAAAAGTATCCGAGGCTTTTCTTTCTCCCTAAGAAAAGTGTCAGGAGGCATTCAGAGGAACCAAAGAAAGGCACTGAAAAGGCACTGAAAAGCCCCCTTTTTTCAGGCAAGCTCTCACAGCCCTGGTACTGACTGCCACCGAGCTGCTGCTGGGTGGTGCCAGGGTGTCAAAAGGACGGGCGTTTTAACAGTAATAGTTATGAAAACCAATCAAGGATTTTTGGCAAAGACGCCTTAATTCAGTAAACAAACCAGCCCGTGGTCACTGTGGGTTAGGAGAACCTTTCCCTCAACCTTTGGGGTTCCTGCCTTGTTTCTTTGTCCCGGGGCTGGTTCTGCCGGAGATGGGACGCGCTTTCAGAGGGCTGGAGGGACGTGGTGCTCACACTGCTGTGTGAGAAGCTCCCTCTACTGAGAAAACCACAGCATATTCGGTCGCCTGGAGGGAAAAAGACCATCGGGGGATGTAGGCTGGCGTGGGGTTTTTTCTGTGTGACACGGGTGTTGTTCCAGATCTGGGCTGAACGAATCTTGAGAGCTTTTGTACGTGGAAGAGAAATGGCAAATTTCAGCTTGAGGGCTTTAAGGAAAAAAAGTGTTTAGGGAGGTCATTCTTCCCCTCTACTCTGCACTGGTGAGGGCATAACTGGAATACTGTGTCCAGTTCTGGGCTTCCCAGTTCAAGAGAACTGCTGGGGAGAGTCCAGCGTGGGGCAACAAAGATGATTGAGGGATTGGAGCATCTCCCTGGTGAGGAAAGGCTGAGAGAGCTGGGACTCTTTAGCCTGGAGAAGAGAAGGCTGAGAGGAGACCTTATTATGCTTATAAGTATCTAAAGGGTGGGTTGAGGGAGGATGGAGCCCGACTCTTTTCAGTGGTTCCCAGTGACAGGACGAGGGGCAACGGGCACAAGCTGGAACATGGGAAGTTCCACCTAAACATGAGGAGGAACTTCTTTACTTTGAGGGCGCCAGAGCCCTGGAACAGTCTGCCCAGGGAGGGTGTGGAGTCCCCTTCTCTGGAGATCTTCAAGCCCTGCCTGGATGCAGCCCTGAGTGATGTGCTCTGGTCAACCCTGCTTTGGCAGGGGAGTTGGACTAGATGACCTCTAGGAGGTCCCTTCCAACTCCAACAATTCTGTGATTCTGTGTTATCAGCAGTTTTATAGGCTGGTGATATCAGAAGAACTGCTGGAATACCCCAGAGATGTGACACATGCTTAGGTGCCACCTCGGAAATGAAAAAGTCTCTTTGTGGCACAGCAAGGTGTAAAAGCCAGCCTGGTCCAGGGAGAGCTCTGTGCCTTTCTATGGCCAAGCGGGGCCATAGCGGGGCAGCAGAAGCCCATACCCCACCAAAGAACACGAGGGAGGGCAGCCAAATGCTGCTAAATCCTTTTGACAGTGTAAACCTAAATGGAAAATGGCGTGATGGTCCCACCTGTCTGAAGACTTAGGGACCTAGGAACTGGAGTGGCTCCGTGTGACCTTTCTCCATCTGGAAGCACATTTGCGAGGCCCGGCAGGTTTCAAAAAGAGGGCAGAGACTTTCCCACTGATGTTTGGTTCATCAAACCTGCACACTGTACCTCAGAAAACCTTCTCTTCAGAGGGTGTATGGGAAGAATGTGGTTTACCTCATGTTGCTCAATGGCCTGGCTTCCAGAAGGTGTTTTTTTGAAAGGTATTTATCAATAGAACATCCATTATCCAAGCCCCGCTTCTCAGGTTTCACAAATACTTCATGTGAGGGAGCAGAGATGCATGATGACGTGAGGAGGAGGAGGGTGGAGGGTTCAGTACAACAGCTGGGGCTGTGGTGGCTGTTGGAAAATCGATCAAAAAAGGAAAATGGGATTATAGTTACTTCAGAAACTGCCAGGTGGCTCTCAGGGAAAGTGAAACACCATCTGAAGGCTTAGACAAGGATCTTTAGGATGACGACCTTGGTCTCTTCTTCCAAGTCACAGGCGATAGGACAAGAGGAAATGGCCTCAAGTTGCACCAGGGGAGGTTTAGATTGGATATTAGGAAAAATCTCTACACTGAAAAGGTTATCAAGCATTGGAACAGGCTGCCCAGGGAAGTGGTGGAATTATCATTCCTGGAGGTACTTAAGAGATGGGTAGACGTAGTGCTTAGAGACGTGGTTTAGTGATGTTTTTTGTCAGTGTTAAGTTGATGGTTGGACTTGATGATCTGAAAGGTCCCTTCCAACCTAGACAATTCTATGATTCTATGAGGCTATTTTAGGTGTAGGTGGACCTAATCTATTGTGGAAGCACTTGTTTAACATCTGTGATGGGGAAGGGTCTCCAGGCGCACTTAGTCCTGCTTAGCACACTTAGTCCTCAGGATGGCTTTGCTCATTCTTCCTTGCCTTCCCCTTGTCCTCTCAGGGCTTCAGTCACTGTGTTTGCACTGGGAAGGTCTTCACCAAGGGAAGGAATAACTCTGGTGCTGAAAGGCAGGACAAGGAACCAAGCAAGGATGGATGCCTGGGCTGTAACCCTGTGTGCTGGCCTGTGTGGCTCCACTCCTCCAGCAACGAGCTACTGGGGGTGGCTGGTGGGACCCCTGCCATCGTCTTGGGAGGAAGCGGATGTAGGGTGGGAAGTGAAATCTGGGATATTAATGACGGCAGGATGGGGTCCATCCTTCGGTGGCCGTGCTCTGCGTCAGGAGGCAAGGTCAGCTGCCGGTCAGCACGTTCGCAGAGCCACCAAAAAAAAAATCCCACCACCCCGCGCCGCCGAACGTGCTTTCGTGTATTCTCTCTGGCCTGTATTAAACCCAGCTTTACAGCTGCCTGTGAAAAGACGCGCTGTCTGGGATTTATAAAAAGAATCACTTGTCAAAACAGAGAGCCCGGCTGGGAAAGGAATTCAGCCCGCCCTGCATTGTCACCGGGGCCAGTGTCCTCAGCAGCACGTTAATGGAACGGCTGTGGCGAGGTAGCTGGCGTGACGAGCTGGTTGGTGAAGGGCCTGGGGATCCAGCGCCGAAACTACAAGCTGAGGGAGGCCACACTCCTCCTGGGTGAGCGGTGGAGGAGAGCGAGCTCATGGGCACCCATCAGGTTGGCTTCATGGCCCCTCTGGGCATGAGGCTGGGAGTGAGGAGGGGCAGCAGTCGGAGAGGTGGTGGTGGCCCTCTGTCTCCTTCCCTCGGTGAGATCCTGGAGACACCAACTGTGGTGGGCATCAGAAAGGAGCTGCAGCCACTGAGAGGCAATAAATATATTCTTTTGGACTCATGATCCAATGGAGACTTGAGCCAGTGGCCTCTAAGATGCCCAGGGTGGACTTAGTCGTGAAGGCAGTCGTGAACCACAGCTGGTGACGACCGACTCTGGGGTACCCTCTCCCATCACTTGCCTCCAGCCTCCTCTTGCCCAGAGTGGCAAATGCTGTGGGAACATGCAAAAAGCATTCGGGGCTAGCGTGACGGTGAAGGCTTGCCAATGTCCCCGCAGGAAAACACTGGGAGTTATTTTTCTGTACAGGCCACATTTTTCTCCCGTTTTCAGCTGCCGGCAAATCTGCATCATGTTTTAACCTCCCGGCACCAGATGTACTTGCAGGACACTTTTCCTCCAAATAAAGCTAAGACTTCGGCTGCCTTGGCCGTCACCATTCTCCTCCCGGTGCTGTCACTCTGTCACCTGTCTGCTTTCATTTATTTCAAGGTTTTAAAACTTTCGTGGGCCCACTCCCAGATGATGTAAACTGATAAAACTCCAGGCCATGCTCCAAAAACATCAGTGTAACTGTAGGATCTAGCCCTTTGGGTTTACTTACCTATGCCAAAGAGAAACGGAAAAGCTGTAGGCAAAGCAAAAAAAAAGGAAAGGAACGGATGAAAAAAAAAAATACCACCCAAAAATGTTGGTTATATAAGAGTTGTATAGCTATTATAACTACCTACCATGTCCTTTTCAGAAGCGAAGCAATCGCAGCCAGATAAGTTAATAATTAAGGGTGACAAAAATATACCATTGTTCCAATAATAAGGAACCGTATTAGTCTTATCAAAGATAAATGGAGGCGTATTTAATAGGGTTCAGCGCGACGCTGATAGGCTACCAATGCCCCTTTTTGTCACCAGAAAACTCAG
>JAHREE010000416.1:65489-87989 GCA_033628505.1 Tringa tobata | reverse complement strand
ATCAAACATGAGCTCAAACAATGAATTTCATTGGTAATTGCTGCAGAGGAACTCTGCAGAGACTGGGGTACGGAGAAGAAGGAAAGAGGGCTCGGAAGGGGTTTGGAAGCTCTATGACCCATGCAGGGATGTGGCTTGTTCTGTGATATGATGTGTAACTGGTAATGGCAGGGGAGTCCCAAGAAAGTAGGAGGGCCTGCTGAGAGGAACATCTGAGGAGCTTCTCCACTTGTGTCTTTGTGACAGCTACCATCTTGGCAGACACGCTGTGGGCTGAACCAAGACACCCTTGTCACTTAAAGTAAATAAATACATAAAAACAGAGTTCCTGCAGTTTCAGCTGAGGAAACAAGGATGCCTGCTGAGAGTCCAACAGCCACACATCATCTGTGGAGTAGGTTTGTCATACGCTCTGTTGGGGAAGAAATGTGTCAAAGACTTGTATATCAACAACATTTCAGCCCAGCTTTTACTCCTGTTGTGCTCCTTGGGATTTATGGCTGAGCAAGAGGACAAGTTCCAAAAAGCCTCATATCATGGGTGGTATATTTTAAAAGCCTTTTGCAAGTCCCTGGTTGATGGAGGAAAAATTTGGATTTAAGGATTTACACAGGTGGTTTGGACTTCACTACAAAGAAATGAGGAGAAAAAAATAAACCAACAAAAGAATAAAGATGAGGAAAGAGCTCAAATGTGAATACTGATCAGGACAAACAGTTAAGCCTGCCCAGACTGGTGTAGGTGAAATATTTACCTCGATGTAAACACAATTTCCATCTCATGTTTTTCATATCCTGTTGCTTTGCCTGGAGTATGAGCTTCATACAGTTAAGAGAAATATGGAAACTGATTCCCCAATTCTGCCCAACACCTCTGTATATTTGGCCGTAGTTAAGAGAATGAAGACTAATAGATGATATTCTCAGGGCCTCAGCAATTTTAATCTGGCTCTGCAACATCCCACCAGAGCAATAAAACCTGGGTGTATCCCATAATCCATGAGTTTTTCCTGCCTGAGCCTGACCGCCATCCAAGGGAAACAGCCCGTCCAGTTTTCTTTGCTCTGTTTGCCTGTCATGGAAGGTGCACAGTCCAATTCCTTCTGAGTTTTGTTTTCAGGGAAAGCCTATCTGTGGTGTGAGTGGTGAGGTGTGCTGAGGATTTCATTTCTTCTGGAGCAGAGCATTGGTATTCCTGCTAGCCGTGCCACTTCAGCCCAGCTACAGTGTGAGATGAGCACTTCCATCCATCCTGAGACTTTTTCATAGACCCTTAGAGAGTAGATAATTTGTGCATAACACAAGTGCATAACATAACTGTGCTCACGTTAATTGTACCTGAATATCTCTGAGGGGACAATTCTGCTGCAGGAAACAGAGGGTTGTACACCCATGTAGCTAAGACTCTCGTGACAAAGTGTGTCTATTTGTGAAACTGTGCAGAACAGCTATATCAGTTCAGATTCACCACCTATCTTAATGTTTAAGTAAAGACAAGTTATTTCATATGTTTTCTCAGATGCTTTCTTGTATAAAACATTGGTTGTGACATGTTTTAGACTTCCTGAATAGACAGTTAATTTATTTGTTCCCTCTGATTTTTGTCCACATTCAGTGAAATTAAGTTTGAAACCTGGCTGTTTTCCACCTCTAAGGTATCATAAACAACAAGTTCACTTTTGAAAAATAATAGTCTCGTCAGACTGAGAAAATACAGGACTAGGCTCTGAGCTAGTATAAATTACGGGAGATATATGGAAATTGAACTATGCTGATTTACATCAGATAATGGCTCTGACCTAGGATTTATAAAACAGAATTACATAAATCTCCTTACTTTGAACTCATATTAATTTTCTAGAAATTCACCAAGGACTGTATCAACTCAAAGAGCAATTAAGTGTCTGACAGCCTCACAGAGTCCTCCTGAGTTCTTCCTATGACTTTAAAACCATGTCCCCTCTTTTGCAAACTGTACCCATAAATGTACCCATTCAACCTGTAATGGAGCCCACTGTGCTCAAGGAAAAACAGACACCAAACTACTCCTTACCGCAGACAGAAATAAAACATCAGTGATCATTTCCACGGGAGCTGACTTGGCTAGACTGAGATAAATCACCTGGACACAAAATAGTACAAAATTTCAGAGTTATCAACCTCACTTCGTGTCCTGCTGCTTAATCCCATTGTATGTATATAGTCATAAATGAATCTGTGTTCAACTCAGGGCCCTAATTTACTCTTCAGTGTGCTCTAAGGATAATATGTTGAGAACATCAAGGACATAGAAATAGAGGAAAACATAATTCTCACTCCAGCCAAAGCAACTCTGATTTTTATCATGTGGAGCACTTGCTGACACAAGTTCAGGCCTGTTAAAAAAGATGGTAGGTTCATCGCAGTTAAAAACAGGCTGCAGTCTCAGTTTCTGGTGGATAGAAACAAATTTTTATGAGCTACCAGCTCTTGGTTAGTGGCACAATACTCTCATATTCCCTTTGCCCATGTTCCTAACAGACTTATTTCTTACCTTTCTTTTTTCAGTCTGAAACAAAAATCAATTCATAGAGCAAGCTTCCAGCCCACGCTCCTTTCTCTGCTACATGCAGTTTCAGTTTGGCTCTGCAGTTGCACTCTTTTTCCTGTAATTTGACGTTCAAGTTTTAATCTCTTACACGCCAGGTGATGCAACATGCAAGAGGCCCAGTGTTTGCTGAACTGGTCCCATCACGTTGCTCGTTCCTACACAAAAGCAGGGAGTTCCAAAAACCCAGGAAGCATGAGATGGAGAGGGAGTGATATCATCTTTGTCTTTCATCTTTCAGTGTAAGTATTTTCCCCCCTACAGCCACTGTCAGCTGGATCAGGGTTGTGGAGACAGCTACAGAGTTTTCATAGTTCTGCTCTCTTTGCCTGAGGAAATGCTTTCACGACCGTGTTATCCTGTATCTACCTTAAAATCTGAGTTATACTAGAAATCAGATTTCCCCGTGGTGTGCACTGACTCCCCAGACCTTGATGTGGATTTGCAGAGAACTTGCCTCTGAAGGTCTTTGTAATGCTGTTTCAAGGCCGTAATGGATACCATCACTTTTTTACAACACTCTCTTGAGCTATTTTTTCCTTATTTTTTAATCAGGAAAAGTAGATATTTTTCCCCCCATTTGAGACAGATCTCATAAACCAGAAAAAATGTTCTTTTGGACAAAAAACCATGTTGCTTAAAAGTCCAGTGAGCACTCAGAATTATAAACTTTTAATTATGAGGATTTTTCTCATTGCTCTGTGCTAGGCATATTGAAACATATCCAGCCATCTTACGAAGTTCATGCAGTTGTTACCAGCAATGACTGGGTATTAGTTTTCTCTGCTGTAAATATAGAGAATATAAAGCTCAGAAATAAGGAACAGATCTTTGGGAGCCTGACTCCACTGAACCCACCGCCTTGGGAAAGCTCAAACATAGAAATACCACAGGATTCAACCACATCTTCTCTTCCAGGAATGTTTCTTTTCCTCTGGTGTATTATATCCTGGCTGACACTCTTGATTTTCGTGTTTACATAGGGTCCTGATTTGAGGGGAGGACACCCGCCCTTGTCAGTAACAGTCTGAGGTGCCCACTAGAGCACCCAAACCAAGAAAATGAGCTGAGCTGGAGGAAGGAGCAAAGATGGGAACATGTATAAGGTAATGCACACCCTGTTCATTAGCCACCCCCTCAGCCATGCCGTAGCTGAGCAGCTGATGATGATCTGTTGTCAGTGCCACAACTGTCCGTTATCCCACTGCCCTTCCACACTTGATGAACAGCTGGGTTCCTTCAGTCCTTCAGTCTGAGCTCCTACATCAGTCACAGAGTAGACTTAGGAACACAAAGTTTTACTGAGTCCTGAGTTGATTATAATTCAGCATCCAAAGGAAGGTGGTGTTTTCTCAAAATAAAATCCCCTGAGTTCAGCAGCCCTTTATTTTCAGGCTAAACAGCAAGATAATATGTTGTTCTTGGCTTTCCCTCCACTGCTGATATAGATTCTGTTTTTTCTTCACATGCATTTAATGATTCCATGCTATGTATGAAGAAATACAAATAGTATTCTGAAAGGTAGGCAGGTTTCATTCTGCTGTCAAAAGATGCTCACCCTTTAAAAGTGAATTTGGTAGAACTTGGCTGTATAATGAAGTGAATTCACTGAGCAAAAAATGGGTTTCTCCTACAGTAAATCATTTTATGTATTTCAACTTTTTTTCTTTTCTGCATTGAGTTAAGCTTTTCCACACTGAATATACAATCAAATAGGAATTCTACCTAGAAGAACACTATTCTGTCATCCTAATAAGTGGTCATAATATTTTTCCAAATATACGGGAGGCAAAGGTTCAAATCTCTGCTATGATCTATATGACTTGCATAATAAATATATTTCCTTCTTACCCTCATGAGGTATACATCCACGTAAACAATGTTCCTTCTATTGTTTTGACTGCATTAATTGCTGTTTCTGTTTCCAAAATCCAGATTCTTTACCTTCCCACCATATTCAATGTTCTTTTTAACACTCCCAACACTCTGATTATTAGCCTTTTACTTATCATTAAATGTTATATTGTTTCCTTGGTTTCTGCTGGTGCCTTCTCTCCCTCCACTACACATCATGACTGTGTATTTTCTATAGGTTACCCCAGGACCACAGAGATGCTATACTTTTGCACTTATTTGAACACTCTTATGCTGCTAATATCGCCATGGACTAAGCTATACACCAGTTTCTATTATTGTTCTATTCTCAGTCTGCTTAATTTTTACAGTTCTTTTCATGATTACTCCAAAGACATTGAAGTGATGCAGCAAAAATTTCACCTATAAGCTGTTTAGAAGAGCAATGTTTCAGAAAGGACAAACAAGCTCTGCAAGGCTACATTAGAGAAGGAAAATGTTGAACTGGGCTCCAGTTTCTCAGCCCCTGTCCTCCTGTGACATTTATGTTGTAGGGCTGTTCTCTAATATTTACCAACTATCTTACCTTGTGACTAAAGTATCAGGACAGATACTTATAAAAACACAAATAAACAAATCCCAGCAAATCTTTGTTTAAATTACATATTCAGACTTTTTCAAAAAACAGAAAAAGTATGTCTTACATTAGTTAAGAAAGCCTATCTATATTTTTAATAGAACTCACTTTAATTGAATTTCAATTTTTTTCACCATTTTGTTAAGAACAATGTATTTCAGCTGACTTTCTGCATCTTCTTGATCTCATCTGTTTTGATTTTAGCTCCCTGTAAATTGCACACCAAGCCCTACAAGAAAACGAGATGGCTTCGGACTCCTGCCGGGTTGGCTGGTGGGGTTCAGAGCCTCCCGGGTATTTTCGGCTGTGTCAGCCCGTCTCATGGCAATCTGTGCAGGCTCCCTAGGTCCCTTGCCTGGCAGTTCCCAGGGCTGGCAGGGCTGGAGGAGCCCAGGGGTTGTTCTCTCAAGATTCAGCCACTTTTCTCTCCACCCTATGACCTATTCACCGTGGGTCTGTTTTCCCAGCTCGGATGCACGGGCTGGAGTTACTATTGCTGCTGCCCGTCTTCATAATTCTTCCCGTTTGTCTCTCTCTTATGGTTCTGCTTTGCTTTTTCCCCATGTTCTGCCCATCCCGGGTTTCACACCCAGGCCCTGACATTTTGTCTCTCTGACTTTAGACCCGAGTGTCTTTTTTCTGCATTTTCTCAAAAGCAAAACTTTAAAAACATATACTTTCCTCATAACTGTATCTATTCTTTCAAGGTATTTTTCTGTCCAAACTAAACAAAAGTATAAAACTGAACCCAGATATTTTTTTTATTTTTTTTTTACATTTTGTTCTTTAAATGTGCAAATAAATCGATACAAGGACTTATCCCAGCCCTCTATAACAGCAGCTTGGGGCCACTTTATCCAAAGAGCTCTGCTGCCCTCTAGGAAGCCAACTAAGACTTTGGACTGCCTGGTAAATTCATTCCTCACATACACATATGCAATGCCAGACTTTTGTCAGGTTTTGTTTCATTTTTGGATGTAAAAAGACAATAATAAAAACAAACAAACAGAAAAAAAAAAAATAAAAAGAGGATTTTCTTTTGAATTTTTTTGTTTAAAAGCAACATTATGTGTTTTAAATCAATGTGAAAAGATTTAAATGTCAGACTGCCACAGTCAGATTTCGCTGGAGCTCATTTCTCACCAGAAAGCAGATTTGCAGAAATTAAGAATTCTTTGAATAAGCAAAACCAAACATGGAGAAATCGCTTGCAAATTGTGATGAAAAAGCCCTCGTCTTTCTGAGAGGAAAAAATTATAATTTTAAGGGTTTCTACTATGCACTTCTAAGGCGCATATATGTTGGTTTCTTTTATGTGGGCTGCATTTCTGAAAAATAAGTACATACCTGACACACTTAGAAAGGTCGAGGGTCAGATTTTCAAGAGCTACATACACAGCTTGTTATTTGCTGACCTTTTATTGAAAATCTGTCTGCCAACTGGGAAGCATGAGGATAAAAGCACTTAATGCTAATAAAAGGTTCTTGCATCTTTCTTTGCCATCTGGTATCTGCCAAAACTTGTGAAATCTTACAAATGTCTCTTTTTGAAAAGATACCTATTTTGGGAAATTTCTAGGTATTTTAGTTAATATTCTTATTTTTCCAACGCCATCATTGTTGTCACTGTTGGAAATTAGATTGGTCTGTCTAGTTTAAGCTCCAATGGTATGACCTTATTCTGAAGATGCTTGAGCATCAGGTGTTTTCTCACAGACCATGGCTTGCAGTGTGACACCTGAGGTGAACTGCAGAACCACAAAAAGTCCCCATGAATTCATGGGGCTGGACATTTCCCAGAATGTCCCAGAAAATGGTGAAATAATTTTTTGCAAGCATGGCATGGTGGGCAATGAGATGTACCTCTTTCAAATTTAGTATGTCTTTGTTTTTTCATGTCTCAGCCAGACTGCTAGTTTAAGCTGAAAAGTGTTTTCTTAATATTTTAATTCCTATGAGGAACAAAGGTAAAGGCATGTGACATTTTTTTAAGACTTGCTTAACTTCAGTATCTCTAAAGGAAATATGAGTATGGAAGAAATATAGGCTAAGCTCTTTTCAGGAAACTGTAAGCTGTTCATCTGAGACAACACAGCAGTCAATGAAGTTTAAAGATTACTTTGCACATGAAAATGGAAATCAATAGAAGCAGAACAAAATATACATTTGTGTAATTACAAATATGCATTTGGGCCAACAGTTACAAAGCTGTAAGTGTCTGGGCCAAATCACTTGCTTTCTAAAAGCACTGTTCTGTGTTGGAGGAAATTCTGGGATTCCCAGCAGCTGATACAGTTATGAAATCTAAAATTACAATAGCTGGTTTCGTGAACATCTCATGCATACTGTCTTCTTAGCTGTTCAACTATTTGCAGTTAAAAGGATCCAACTAATTGCAATTAGCACTGAGTTTATCCCTCAGGCCATTTGAAAGTGCTACTCTCAAGCATTTTGAAGGAGTATTTTGCTGAATAATGGATCAGATGAATCAGATATGCTTTGCGATTTTAAATCTCACACAGACCATATCCAACTAAACCAAATTTATTGAAAAACAAAAAAAAAGGTTGCATGTGACCAGTTAAATGAGGTTTTGAGGACAGAGCGCCTCTGCAACTGGGTACTGTTTTACAGTGGACTTGGAGGTTTATTCCATCTTGTGACTCCAGTAAGACCTTGAGAGTGAAATCTGTAGCTTGACTTTGCATTTTTTGTGAGGCTGCATATGGCTGAGCTAACAAATTAAGAGATATTGTGAATAACAATAAAACACATTTTTTTTAAAGAAACATTAGTCCAAAATCAGCAGTAAAGAAAGTTGCTACTTAAAATCTCATTGTCTTGAATGTAATGGAGAGGTTTACAAAAAACTGCGGCCCTTTTGGATGAGAGGTTTGGGGTGGAAATGAAACTGCTTTAACCTCATGGACCTATTTCCCATCAAATGCATTTACTACATTCACTATAGAAAACTACAGTTGTAACCTGCAGGTGTGGAAATTATACATTTGAAGGATTATCCTGAATCACCTAAGGAGTACTTTAGGAGCAGAAACTCAGACATAAAGCGGTTTCAATTATTTCCAAAACAGAGATGAAAATTTTAGAATAACACGCATTCTCAGATTTAAGCCTCTTCACCTAAAGACTTCTTCCAACATCTGCTTGAGCCTTTGAAGAGATTGTGGGGTTTAATGTATATTCCTGAGTTCTGGCCCTTATGGGTGTTTTTTGGTGGGATGCTCAGGAACATTACAGAGCTTTTTCTCATTTTCTTTATTTGAAATAATACCTTTCAGCATGAAGTATATGTGGATTTTACATGTTCTTAACAATGAACTTCATTAAGGATGTTATTTCTGCTGTTACTTCCTGATCTTGTTTGAACCCAGTGGGAAAGGAGGCGTGTTGAAATCTGCCTTTTTGAGCGTTGTCTTGGCTGCTCAAGCATTTCCGAAGATGATCTGTGTGAGTTCAGAAGTCAAAGGCAGATGTACTTTTTCAGGGGTGTGAACACAGCCTGTGCAGCCGTGCCGTGGGGGAGCAGAGCTCTGGTCTCCTGCTGCCGGCACGGGCAGTGGAGGTCCTTTGGAGGGATGTCATGGGATCCATCTTCAGAGAGGGCTGTTGTTGGTGTTGCTGTCCTTTCTCAAGGTTCATGCATGTTGCACAGAAACAGCATGCTGAGCTCTAGTGATCTTTCATTGCACATTTGAAAATAGGTGGTAGGAGGAAACATGAAATGAAAGCTTCTTGTCTCTTTAATGGTAGAAAACAATAAAATCTGAGTCCAATTTATGTAAAAGATAAAAATACCAGATTTTTCATTCCAAGAAGCTTGGAACTATTTCATAAACTATGAAATAGGATTGGGTTTATTTTCATTTTAATTGTCTATTTTGTACAATAGAGAACCAAAAGAAGTATAAAAATAATGCTACTTGCTTTTAAAAGTACAATTTAACTTTTGTTATTAATTTAGAATTGAGGCTTTCTGGACCCCTCCGAATTTCTTCTCAGGTGAAGTTCTGGAAATAGTAGAGATTTAGGGAGGGTTACAATTGGTCTAAACGTAGCTCTCTGAAGCGCTCCAAGAGCAGCACAGAACCATGTTTCTAACCCCCCCTATAAGCACCCATAACGCACAGTCAAGGAAGTACTTTACTTACAAACCTGTTCCAGTCAATGTGGTTCTCCCAGGAGGGCAGCGACCTCCTCCTCTGGGGAACATTTCTCATGGAAGAGCTCCTTTCCTTAAGATGGAGCCTTTTAGGCTTCTGGCCAGAAAGGCTTCAACTACCGCAGCTTCAGATTTGTTGATTTCATCATTTAAGGAGGCAAACTGTACCCTTCCCATGTTCTTAGGATCTTAGATACTCCGTGAATAACATCTGCACGTTCACGTTTAGGATTTGTTAAAGTTTACAATGTTTTCATCAAAGATTGCTTTTTTCTTCCTTTAATTTCATTGCTACATTTTATACCTATGAAGGATGGTGAAATTCAGTTCAACTCAGTTCAGTAGAGTTCCAGCACCCATTTCCTGTGTTTGTCTCCTGTTTTCGATACTACACAATAATATTTGTTTGTTTGTTTTATTTCTATGAACTCACAGTTCAGACCTTTTGCATAGGCTTGCATTTTTTCCTTAGATTATCTTCTGCCAGTATTTTTTAAGAACTTTTTAAACATTTTAAAACATTTGGCTGGAATTTTTAAAGCACCTATTTCTTCTTAATTTTAATCTAATTTAAAGGGATGAAGGTTCCAGTATTATAAGATCCCAGAAAACCATCAGGAAAAAATTAAGGGGACATTTTGCTCACTATATGGAGAACATTCACATCTAAGAAATTTTCAACAAAGTCTTTTGTGAAATATGACTCACAATCACTTACCATTTGGAGAAACGGGAGTCCAGAAGATGGCAAGCACAAAGAGGGCAGACACTTAAAAATATAAATGAGCAGAACAGAAGAACTCTGAGATGGTTAAATAAAATCCAAGTGCCTGGTCCCCAAAGCTGCTATTACCTGCTGCAGTGGTCCGTCAGTGGTTTCTGATCTCTGCTGGGTTCACTGAGCCACTTTGATTGACACAACCTCAGTCCTGAAAAGAGCTCCTGAGTCAGTATTCTCTACTTACCTCTCCTAGGTTAAATCCATACAACATTTCAAAACAAAACAAAACCACAGCCTTTTTATTTATTGTGCCTGTGTTCTTACCTCTGGTGCGATTAATAGAGAACATTTCTCTGCCAGCTCAGCACCCCACCTGCCACATTCTCATACCCTCTCCTTTCCCTCACCAGAAACCCCTGGGCATCAGCAGGGTGAGGTGGGACAGTGTTCCTCTAGGTATGGAACATGGAGGAGCATTTCAGCAACTTGATTTTGTCTAGACAGAGACTTAGACTCTCTTGAAATTATTATTAAGGCAGAGCAAAATTATTACTTCACAGAGCAAATACATTTTGTACCATATTAAAAAAATAAACTTTTTAAACTTCTTAGGAAGTACTCGCTAAATGTTCTGTGCATTTTTGCCTGGCCCTAGTACATCCACTATCTTTGAGCAGTTTGTGGTGCGTAAAATTTACATTGTCTCCCCTAAGGGTCATCACAGTCATACCATGTTTTGTGCAGCTACCTAAATCACCACGGATGGTAAATTGACTGAAAACCATGAATGCCATCATTAAGCAGAGCTATCTCCTTATCTTTTATAGGGATAAATTCATTTCAGCTTTTATACTCAGTTTTGAGTAGTGAAAAGAAAGTCTTGCCTAAGCGTGAAAAAATAGTATACTAATACTCAGCTTGATTTTTTTTTTTCCTTTTTCTGCAGGGTACTAGTAGTGCAGTACTACATCACGAATAGAGCTGTGTCAGAAGAACAAAAATTGCATTTATTTGGCATTCATAACAGACACAAGAAACATGAGTCATGAGAACCGCTTTTTGTAAATGATAGAAGACATTAAATTCATACAAAATTCAGCTAAAAAGAAACTGCCAAGATTTAAGTTTATAATTAAAAGTAGTGACACATATGAGTTTTAACTAGAGTACAGTTTTAGCTTCAGATATTTCTTCAGTTTAATAAGAACTCAGCTTTGCATCAGGAAAGCTTTTTAAAGTGTTGTGTGAGGGACAGGATTGCCTGCAACATTGGTGATGAAATATGGAGTCCCTAATTCCGTTTCAGGTCATATGGATGACCCTGATAAGTTCTTTTCTTGTCATGTACAAAGCTAGTGTTTTACTATTCTAGTGAAATAAATAGTTAAAAATGTGGGGTTCCATAACATCCTGTGAGATTTTGACAGTAAAACTTAATTTTTTACATCCCTTAAAGAACTCCCAGGCTGGAGAGTGAAACATGCAGTAAATAGCACAAGTCACCAATATGAGGAAAGCAACTGGGTTTACCTGAAATAAAGCCTTGCACAAGAACGAGACATTAAAATGCCAATGGACAAAGCATTTACCCCCATAAGGCAAAGGGCATGACTCTCAAGTGAACTTCTCTCCCCAGAAGACAATTAGCTGATGGACAGCAGGCAAGGAACTGCCCATCTATAAATAGCACATTGACTTTGATGAGAATATCACATAAATCAGAAAGAACAGAAGATGGAAGGTGAAAAACGTAAATTTGCATACATCTAAGAGAAATGACTTTCCCATTTTTGTCCCAAGGGGAATAAAGGAAAGAGATGTAACCAAAAAAGCCAGAAGAGAGCTCTGTGGACTCACATTTTCTTGCACTGAACACTAAGCAGAGAGACTGTGTGATTAAAAAAAAATATCTTTGGAGGAGGATGGCACGTAGTCAGTGTCTTGAGGCAGATTCAGCCCAGGAATGTTGGGAAAAGATTGGTGTTCTGTGCAGCTGCCCTTTCTGGCAAAACTTTCTCCCAGACCTCGGAATCCCATTTCAAAGGCAGCAGGTTGTGATTTGTAAACAATTGTCCCAAACAGTGGTGGGATGAATGGTGGGATGCTGCTCTCAAAACTTTCTTTACTGCTCCAAAAGGTCCAAAAAGAAATGAAGAATCTCTTTGAGAGAAGCTCCAAGGAGAAACAATGACACTTGGGAATTAACCTTTTCCTCTACCAAAGAAATCAGTTATAAAAGAAGGGTGCTGGAAGTTTTCCCCAAGCGCAGGATGGTTCATCTGTTTTTACCAGAGCTGAAACTGAGACCTAGAGCACCCACAGAAACAGTTACCTGAGGAAACAGCCCTTCCTGGTGGGAAATGTCACTGCTATGGAGCCAGCAAAGTTTAGGGACCAGGGAAACAAACTGTCAAGTTTAGTGTTGTGTGTTCAATTCTCTGCTTAACAAATAACTCCCCGTGTGACTGAGTGTGAACCAACAGGGCTGTTCATTAAAGCAATTAAGGATTTCAAAGGAGTTTCTGCACCTTCACTACAAATTAAATATTGACCCAAAGCTTTGGCAATATCTCAGGTCTGAATTATAGTTCAGGACTGAAAATTGCAAGCCTTCAGAAGAAGTCTGGAACATAGAACAGGTTATAAACTGCAGGACACGCCTATAATTTTAAATTACTGTAGCTTTCTCTTAACAACCTTGGTTTTCAATAACTGAAAATTCCTGATTGGACCTGTCATTGCATGTACCTTGCAGAGGCCCTTTCAGGTCCATTTTTGGCCTGTGCAATGTGCTCTAGGTGGACCTGCTTTGTCAGAGGGGTTGGACTAGACAGTCTCCAGAGGTCCCTTCCAACCCCATATCATTCTGTGATTCTGTGATTTGGGATTCTCATTGTCTTCGCTGGTCCACTCACCCCTAACATAGGAGGTACATTTTATTCACATCTCCTCTACTGACTGCTTCTACTTTTACGTCTTTTATTTGTTAGGGTTTTTTAATTCTTCTCTTTGGCATGATTTCATCTTACCCTGGTTAAAGTGACGATTACTCTTTTGTGTTGAAATCACCTCTGCAAATCTAATTGAAATTTCAGGTAACTTGAATGTGCTTTGACAGGCCTTGTTCTGTAGCTATGAGAAAACATATGCCTGGGTCAGAGGCATATTTGGTTGCCAAGCCTTCAGACTAGCTATGTCCAAACCAGTTGCAGTTACAGCTAGAATCACCCAAGAAAGGAACTAATTGAACTCAGTGGTTTCTACACACTTGCATGCCACTGTTTCTGGGAGAATATGGCAGAAATTTTGCATACTTTCAGAAATTAAAATATACTGAAGGGGAAAAAAGCTTCATGAAGCAAGATGTAATCCAATAACTATGTGATGGATTGTATGGTGAGATATCACCCAGGAACAGATAGGGTGCTTCTGTTGCCACTGTTCCCTTCTGCATTGGATGAGGTCAATTAATCTGCTCTGCTTTAGAAAGACATCGGGCTCCAGACAAACTTCAGGCTTTGATTTTCAAACTCTCTTTTGAACTTTAACACCCATGAAAGTGCTCAGCAGAAAAGCATTTGAGACCACCTTGTCTGCTGATGCCCTCAACATTTTCTTAATAGCTTGTCATTTTTGGCTCCTTGCTCGGTGTCCACATTACATGGAAAGCCTGGTTCACCAGCTTAGGGATTTAAGTCTCAACCCATGCACCCATTGCCCGGACACCCAGTGCTGCTCTGCTCACTCGTGTAGCATCTGTGTCACCTCTTCAGCTCCCAGTCAGCATTTTGACTTCATGGTCTGTCCATGATTGATGGGAAAACTGGGGCTGCCAGAACAAGGTATGACTCTGGTAAAATGGAGCAGAATATTCTCCAAAATGCACTCTGAGGTGTAGGATTCTTTTTCACTTCAGTATAATCTTTGAACTAAACGTGTTTAAAACCTCAATGTCCTCTGTGAATACAGAATTGTCATGGAAGCCTTTCTTCTAGAGATGAATGAGACAATATCACTCTGGGAATAAAGTAAATATAGTTAACTGTACAAAATGGCATATTAGGAGCAAGAAGTGATTTTCTACTGTGATACTGAATACAGGCTAAAACCAGCTTTGAATGTATTGCAAACAAAGGTACATCTTCAGGTTCACCAGGCAACAGTACCTTCAAACAAAAGAAGTGATTGAAAAGGCTGGTGTAACATGCTGCCTTCTTTTTCTCGAGCAAATAAGAGAGACAGGAGGTACTTCCTCACACTGTTGTTCTCTTTAGGAGAAATGCCTTTGACACCACCAGATTGTTTATCTCAGGAAGAAAATTCATTCCTGAAGAGAAAAAAAGAAAAGAAAAAAAAAAACAAAAAGGGTTTATTTCAGCTTGCACAGACCTTGTTCTGCTTAAAACCTTCAATAACAGTGACATCTTCAGTAATCAGAATGATTTGTCACAGGAGAGTTGGAAATCATTTCCTCCCCTCCCACCACCACCTCAATAGAAATGCTACAAGCGCAGTGGAACCTCACCACATTCAAATCTGCAAACACCCGTGAGCGAGCCAGAAATTTCACCTGCTCCTACTGTCACTGTAACAGTTTGTGTGGGTTGGGCACAGAAGTCATGCATTTTTCCGTTTTCTCTTCCCCAAAAATGCTAATTCTCAGTGACAAAAGCCAGTGCTGCAGCTGAAGAAGGTAGGCTTATGTATTGCGGCGACGCGCACGGTGCAGGAGCGCGATGCATCACCAACCCACGGGAACCATCAGCCTTTGGATTTGTGTGGCTGACACTCTGTGCACTGCCCAAGGGGCCTGAAACGGTGTTGCTGTAGGTGTAAAGCCCTGGCACACACAGCCAACAGCTTTTAGCTGGACAAGCTGGCTCTCTCCAGCTCTGGCGGCAGGACGTTCACGCTGGCCGAGGTGGCCCAGGGTTGTTCTCCGGGGCTGGTGCCGGTGGCCCCACCTGCCCTTCACACAGACAGGACAGCAAACGGCTGGAGTCGGGTCTCCGTGTCTGATCTGTGCTGTCCTGCACTCTCAGTGTGTCCAACCTGCTGCTTTAATTGTCTTCTAACCAGCGTGGAGCCCCACTCAGGGCGTTTGCCATACAACATGAACAGTGAACTGTCTTTCAGAGTGACCCTGTGTGCTCTCTGCGGTTTTGTCACCTGAACTGTGGGATCTTTTGGGTGCCTGCCTCAGGTATAACCCCAGAATTGCCATGTACATGGTCTGACGAAGGCTGTGTCGGGGCTGCTCCACGTGGTTTGGAGCTCCTGGTGTGATGGGTCAGGGGTGCCAGGCTCTCCCTGGGAAGGCTCTGCCTCTGACCTTCTTCTGCAGCAGGGCTTGGGCTGAGCGGGGACATCCACATCCCAACAGCACAGGAGTCTGCAGCCAGCGTTCAGGAAAAGCCAAAGCTATTGCAGAAGATGTTTTTTCAACCATCTCGTTTTGAAAACAGAGATAGTAAACCTTAAACGCTCCTGAAGTCTAGCAAGTGGAACAAAAAATACTGGTTTGGACAAATTTGGACAGAACTCTGCTATCAGTTTGCTTCCAGTTCAAATAAATATTCACAGAGTCCTTTGCTTTTGTGTGCAGCTCTTGCCTTGTGCTGAAAGGCATGCAGTAACACCTACTTCATCATTACATTTATTAGAATTTTATAGTTATAATAATAGGTGCTTAAACAGTGCATTTCATTGACAGGTCTCCATTTACAAAAGAACTCCATCTCTGTAGCCAGGACTTCAACCACAGCATCTCTGCACTTCAGCCTTGGGAAACTGGCTTAGCTGTGGTTGCCAAGCCCATATATATTGGAGGAGCTGAATCTTCACAGCCAGCAAATAAAACCCAGGTGTTCATTCCTTTGAGAATTTCAAACCTAGCTAATGGCAGAGCAATTGAATTTCTGAACTCAATGAGGTGGTGTGTGTTCCTGTTCAGAGCAACTGAGGTTTTGGAGCACGTCTTGAGCTAATGAAAACTGCTTTGATTGCAGCTATTATAAAAACAAACTGCCCAAAATGGTCACTTTTCCTTTCTTCAGCAAATGTACATATCTTATTGATTTCAATTAATGTCACTTCTCTAACTGAACACCAAGTGGACTCACTGAAAATCAACTTTGAGCTACTTAATATTCCTTGTCTTTACACATTTGGGGTTTGTCAGGGTTTTACTTGTTGGCTTTTCTTTTGATGTTAATTATGACCTAGGCTTTTATGGAATGCAAATAAAACACCCATTGAGGGAGTAAAGGTGTGCAAGCGTTTTATGAATACAGCTTGATTACATGTAGTGCATTGCTTAGAAATCTACCCTAATTAGAATCTAGCAAATAGTCTGCATATTTTCTACTTACTTTTACAAGCTAGTTGATTCAGTTGTCAAAAATACTTGATTATGCTTTCTAATAACTTATACAGTTTTCAAGAGTACTCAACATTGTATTTTCTATCCTGAAAAACTGGTCAAGTATCCAATAGATAGAGTGAAAGCAAAATTTAGAGCACATCCAAGAATCCTGCCCATAGAAGTTAAAATACACTTCTGATTATGGCTCCAGAATTGGAGGGGGAGTAGCAAGGCACTTTTTTCAGAGCCCTGGGGTGATTAATGTTCTCAGCTGCTCTGAGCTCACAACCACACTGAAGTCCACAGAAGCAATCTATACCTCTCCATGAGCATAAGGTGGCCACCAAAAAAATGGTTCATTCATTATACATCATGTTAACAATTATCATTGATACAAATATCACTCAACAGAGCCATGTAACTATTTCTGCTCGAGACCAAATGAAATATCAAGTTAGGTCTAATTTTTCTCCCAAATATGGCATGGTGGTAGGCTTTATGGGCTAAAGAATGCCCCTCATCTGAACTTTGAGAACTTTAAAATTAACCTCATTTTTGCCTCCATATGCAATATAAATATGATTTGAATGATGCTGGGCAAAAAAAGAGAAGCTGTTCTCCAGTTAATTTAAAGTCTGAACATTTCTCTAGGTTAAAACCGAAGACTGTGCAGCCACCTAGATTAAAATAGTCTGCACTGAATTTCAATGCTAATGATTTCGAATTCTGTTAAGGCTGATTGGTCTGCTTTTTATTGGCTTCCCATCTTCCCTTAGCACTTTAATTACAGATTATTCATTTTATATCTATCAGAATCCTACTCTGTGATCTTAAAAGTTCCCCTCACCTGTCACTTAGGGAAAAACAGTTTTCCTGGCAGGGGAAAAGGGACAGAGATGAATGAAACAGGATATAGCTAGGGATGAATTTAACAGTTTTCTGAGCTAGTGCCAGATTCAGAGGATCCTGACTTTTATGAATATCTCTAAATCTAGTTGTGTGCTTAATTATGTATTTGTTTTGAAAGTCACTGAAACAGACATTATTGTATCAAAAATATAAACACAATAAAATGTAGGCTGATTTAAGGGGCTTTAAATGGATAAAGACAAAAGCATATAAACTCAAATAAATTGTTTCATTTGACTGCTTAAAGGTATCATACCTGTGAATGTCTCAAAACTTGATCTTCTATTGAGTTTTAATCCTTTTCTCTTTGCCAATAATGTTTTTTTTTTTTTATCTTTCTACAAACATGTAGTGAAACTCCTGTAGAATTTAGAAAAACTGTCCATGTCTTGATATAAAAACTAAATACGCAGATATTTTTTTCCTGCCTAATTACAGACATATACTAAATAAGAAACAACAACAAAAAAAGATCCCATACATTAAAATGTTTTCTGATTAATTTTAGGCAGTGGTTAAACATCCTTCATCCTTCCCTGCTGCTACCAAAGTAATGCTGAGTCAGGAGACTGCTGTTTCTAGATATTTTTGGTTGTGGGCAGCCAGCAGGGAAACAAACTTTACATGAAACACTACTATCCTTTAATGTAGCAGATAATGTAAGTGGGAAAGATAGGGAAAATATGAGACCTGCGTCATTAAAAAAACAGGTTAATATGAAGAGTACTTTATTAAGTTTTAATAAGACTGAAAACCATGAGTGTTAAATTTTTGATTTTTTTAGTCTAGGGAAATCTGAATCTACTTTATTAGTGCAGGAGAAATCGAGACCTCATTTTATTCTTGTCAAGTTAAAATATCAGCTATTTGCTCTTGTTTATTCTTTGTAGTACCTTAGTTAAATTCTGCAGTTCAAAAGTATGTAAGCTGTTCATATATATAAATACATATATGCTGTAGCTATCTCACCACCTTCAGTTTGTTTGTTTGTCTGTTTGCTTGTTCTTGTCTTCATTGGCTCATTCCTGATGAACTTCATGTTCATTAGGGCTTATTAGCTGCTGACATACCGCTACAGATCGGTCTAATCCATAGCACCATTTCGATGTTTATTTTTCTCAAAACAATCATTTTGCACTTCATTCTGAGAAAAAGCTTAAACATTCATTTTAAAAGACATAATCTCTTAACTATTGTGGAAGAGAATAGCTTTTTCTGCACTAGGTAGCAGTTGCTTAAACATTACCAGGTGACTAATTTCCACATTTTATATACAGGCACAGCAGAGAAACATTATCATATGGTAACCCACTCTAGAATCTGTGCCTTTCCCACGTTTGTATATTAAATCTTTTATTCCAGCATCATTGAAATCGGCAGCAAAGGTGCTTGGAGGACATCTTTACAAACATTTTGACCCCTTAATAATTAAACAATCACGGTATTTTCATTGTTAGCTTGAAATGCAGAAAGCAGCTGAGCTATCTGTGTTTTCCTGCAATTTTGAAGACTTCATTGTGTGTCTGGAGTATGTTTGTAAGAGTCTTACAGTTCCCTACCACACATAACAGGGGGATGCTCAAAAGGATTTCTTTTTTTCTCTTGAGGAGGGAAGATGCAGGTGTCTGGTGCAATGTTGTGTTAACTGTTCCTGCAGCGTGTGGGTAGAGATAAAACCCTTCCCCACGCTGAGCTTGCCCACAATAGCAGGAGTCTGAACTTCAGCCTTTGATAAAACAGATTAATGGGACACATGTCCTTTTTTTAGTCTAAATAATCAGAAACAGAATGCTTATTATTTGTACAACATCTAACATCCTCTACACAAATTGTTTATTAGATACTTTATATAAAACACATAGCACAGTAGGGGCTGCTCAAGAAAGCCTCCCAAACTCTGCCCTAGTAGAAGTGTGTGTAAAGAAAAGGAGCCCAGAAGGTGCAAACTCCTCACTGGAGTTGCCTGTGCAAACACACCCACACAGAAAACTCAGTGTAACTTGTCCTTGATGCTCTGGCATCCCCTGGCTATTCAGAATTGCCCTGATCTTAACATTTTAGTGTGTAACAAAACTGAGATCAAACATTGGAATTTCTCCAAGGATATTGTAAGTGAAAGCATCCAAATATTAACAACCTAGAGAAAGTTTTTAAAAATACAAACACTATTTTTGTTACAACTATTTGTTGTACTATTTGGCACCACTGCTGAATTTACCTTGCACACTTTGTCTGAGCCTCACTGGGCTTCAGGTCATGGTCTGCTACTGATTCTGTAGAAGGCTTCTGAAAAAGATCTGTCATGGCTTTTCTGAGTCCTGTTCACCGAGGATTTCTCTCTCAAAAGTGTTGGAGGCTTTTAATTCTTTTCTTTTGAGATATTAAAAATGCATATGAATTAATGTCTTAGAAGAAAAATGGATGTGATCCCACAGAACGCCTGAGATCCCAGTTCAGCAGGGTCTCATGGACTTGCCACAAGCTGATACATCTTCTGTGCCTGGGGATAATAATGCTTCGTTACATCTCAGAGGTATTTATGGGGGAAAACAATCAAGACTGAGTAACTCTCAGTGATTATGTTAATTGAAGTAAAAAACTAGCCTAACACACAAGATGAGGATACTAGCGGGTGAAAACTTCTGATAGAGCTTTCATGCATGTCATTAAATCAAGTCCCAAATAGGCTGAACTGATAAGCCAAATATCGTCAGATGAAATGTGGCTAAACCTCTCTTCTAAATACCACAGAAGAGCCAAGCATCTATGCAAAATGCTAGAGATTGTCACACAATTAGCAGATGTGGGTTTTCTTCTACATTTTTGATATCCTACAAGATATGTCTAGTAAAAGAAGATGGATTTTGTGAGGCATGTGTTTTATCATCCAGAGTCATCCAGAGTCAAAACACTTGCAAATGATATGGATGGACAGTTTTCCACCTAAAAAGTCTTTATCAGCCTTGCTATTACACCAGAACAGGCTGCCCAGGGAAGTGGTGAAGTCACTGTCCCTGGAGGTATTTAAAGGACATGTAGATAGGGCACTTAGGGACCTGGTTCAGTGGTGGACTTGGCAGTGTTAGTTTAACAGTTGGACTCTTACATTGTTCTTAAAGGTCTTTTCCAACCTAAATGATTCTATCATTCTATGACTCTGTTACCCAGGCACTAACTAACACCATTGTTTTGCAGGTTGGGTTAGGAATTTTTCCTTCACTAAATGCTCTGAGGACAGTGCTGCCGCTGCTCTTACCAGAACTGTTACAGTAAAAGAGCTGTGTTACCACTCTGCTTGCTAATTTATTCAGCCCAAATATAAAGTGAAACCATTTCATTTGGGGCAACAAACTTCATGGATTTTTTTTTTCTTATTTCACTGTGACAAACCAACGATGCTTCAATGAATTAAATTCTCTGCAAGTGATTAAATGCTTCTCTTTAAAAATTCGAGCATTTCCGCTCATAAGCACACAAAAAAATGTAGATGGTTTCCAGTTCTAATTAAGTTATTCCCAGGTTGCTTAGGAGGGAGAACTGTTAAGCACAGAACAGAATTTATTCAGTGTAACTAAGCATGGAGACATTTAAGAGTCTTGTCCAGTCTGTCCTGCAGGCTGGTAGCTGCTACCTGTGTATCTTTCACTGGGACTCCAAATAGGAATCGTTATTTTTGATCTCTCACCTATCGTCTACAAAAGGTGATATTCCATTAGTCAACTCTTTTTTCCTTATTAGAAAATCAAGCTCATTAGTACTTACCACTTCTTAAGGATGTCTCTTCAGGCGTGTCTCACACTTTCCTGGTAATGGGTCCTTCCCTGGACACAGCAGCTGAAAAAGGGCAATAACTTCTGCCATTTTCTGAAAGGTGTTTTGAACAGAGAGCACAGAGACCCCCCCCGAGGCTGCTGGAGTCGTACACTCCGATGTCACCGTGGAAGGGTCAGGGCTGCTAAATCTAAGCCAGCTTTCCCATTATTTGAGATAACTGGTGTGATACAGTGCTTTTGCTTGATGGATTCTCTGAAAAGCTGAAAGCAGCCTGTGGGGTTATTTGTGACACTTTCAAATGACTGTAATGGAAAAAGATACGTTCAGCTCTCATTATTGCTTGGGAAAGTGAGCAGCAGCAAGAGCGAGGGAAGCCGTCAAGACTGCTGTGAAGAGAAGCACCGAAATGGCTCGGTGCACTGCAGGCATCCTCTGTGGTGGTTCTGCCAATATCCACCTTCAGTTCTTTGCTTCTATTCCTGTTGTCACAATTAGATAGTGCTACTTTCCTGCCCTGCTTCCACCCCAATGTACAAAGTAATTAATGAAAAAAAAAAAGAAGTTTTCTCTAAAAAAATAAAAGTTCTTCTTCAGTTTAGAACATTTAACTTCAAGAATTCAAATCTCTAGTTATTTTACAGTTGTAAACTCATTCTTTGAGTGTGGGAAAAGTAACAAGTACTTCTACTGATGCATTGAATGTTTTTGGTAACAGCTCACACCTGCAGCTTTTGCCTTTTCTCTTTCATGTGAACATGGGACGCACTGTCCAGTCTGCCCCACGCCATCACTGCGGCACCCAAACCACACACAGCACTGAAAATGCTTGGTGTAAAAAAACCTTCACTTCTTTCAAACTCTGCAGCTCCAGCAGAAGAAGGCTGATCCCAGTGCAGGAGGAGCCCACACTGAGACCAAGCTGCCTCAGGCCAAAGGTTTTCTTCTCGGAGCCTCACCATGAGAGGTAGCTCCTGCTGGCTTGGTCCATCTTGTCCAAAAGCGGAGAGTTCTGTCAGATCCAAATTGGAACTTGCCTTTAACTTGGAAATGAAATTTCCTATGCACCAAGACTTCGATTTCTGCACGTGTCCAGGTTACTTTCTGAGCTGGGATGGAGGGAACGGAAATATGTCTGTCTGGCCCCTGAGGTTCCAGGGTGAGGTTGAGATGTTTCTGCAAAGCAGGCTGATTCTCCACAGTGGGATGGGTTTGCAGATGGCAATTTGCTCACTGAGGCGGGTCCCTGCCAAGCCTGGCAAAGCTCCATCCGTCCCCAGGAGCAGGTCAGCCTGCTCACCCCGAAAGCATTGCCTGGGTACCTGCCCCCGGGACCAGGCTCCCAGGGAGCCCAAAGCCTGAGCTGGAGGGCACCTACCTGCTCCAGCCAGCACCTTGTTTGGTCAGAGGCAGGTTTGGTACCTGCACTGAGTATAGCAACAGACAAACGTCGTACTTTCCTTTCTGTTTCTGTGTTC